>VZRZ01000697.1:384972-481232 GCA_013398175.1 Climacteris rufus
GGTTTAATTGAGGCAGTAAAAGTGAAGAGATGAGGAAGGGTTCTTTTCCGCTTGAGTCCAGATGATCTTATTACTGAAGTTGCAGACAGGCAGCGGATGAAAGACAGGGAGGGCTGGCACGACCTAGCCGATAAATCAGGGAAGCGAGGGGAAGGCAGTTGGGAGAGAGTCAATGGCTGTGGAGGACCGAAACAACTGATAAGGGCGCTGGCCAGTCACACGGCTGTCCACACACAGCAGAGCAACTAATGGGTTGCCCTTTAGGGTGGGAACCGCCCCCTTGCTGTGGCCAAGGAGCCCCCCTGGTGGCCCGGGGCGTGCCACCCCCGGCTGCATCGGTGGGGGGGGGGGGGGGGGAGGGTCCAGCCCCCGCAGCACCAGCACTGCAGGGCCAGGCCGGGCCATTGGCTACCCCCAGAGGCACTGCAACAGTAACATCAATATGAAATTACATATATCTGTCCATAGCAATATAAATTTCTCTACATTTAATTACTAAAATTATGGTACACATATCTCAGCACCTGCTGTTCTTTCTGCAACATGAAATCTAAAGGCTTTTCACTCTGATAGAAATGCTTGTTTTCCCTTTATAGCCACTTTTTGCCACACATAACCAAGTCTGAGCCCTGCTGAGCTGAAAGGTTGTTTGCAGATGTCCATGTGAGGTAACCTGCAGTGTCCATCCCTGACTACTGCCAGACAGGCAAGGCAAAAACTTTCAACATAAAAAAAATGGAATAAAGGACATGGATTTAAAATGTCAATATAATACAATACTGAAAAAATTGATTTCTGGAAGCAACTAATGGCATCCAGGGCAAGGTTGGAAGAGTCCAGAAAAGTCCTAGTGCTCAAATTTGGTTGCCAATCAAGTAAGCAGCAGGCAGGTAATGAGTGTAGTAGATGTAAATACTGGCAGTTTTCAGATCATTGTCCTTGCTACTCCTATCTCTGACTAAAAAAAATTTTGCTTCAAACAGACCTGGCACCTCTCATGCCCGCAGGATTTGTTCTCGTGCTTATCTTTATACAGGCAGAGTATTTTGAAAGGAGCAGACTGGGAAGAGATTAAAGGTGTCTGCAGCACTAAGGAGTCACCAAGCACTGAACACAAATAGCCTGCGGAGATTCCCGAAGTTTCCCAAGTTTGTGAACCAAGATTACTAATCAAATATGGGAAAATGGAAGGATTAACAAATTCCAAGTCAGGCCAAAACCAGAGCACTTAGACCCAGTTTATGACTGCAATCACTTTCAGACACGAATTCAACAGGATCTAGCTTCTGAAGGACAAGATTATGATGGAAGTAAATTGCTTCTGCTTCATAAAGGAGGTAAAAACCAGATTTAATTGAAGGGCAGGATGTGTGGAGCTTTCTTAAGCTACTGCTGGATCTTTTGATAAACCTCCTGCCTCCTGTTTCACAGCAAGAAAGACACAGCTATAAAAGTAAAGAAAATGTCATCACTCTATTTGAGGAGGCTATGCCATTTAGCTTCAGTTTTAAGATATTTTCTCTTCTTTGTGTATAGATTATACAGAGGATTAATTAAGATTCATAAAAGAGATCAATAAAATGGTATTTAGAAATGCTCTCATATTCTCCGCACGCTGTAAAGTCCTTATCATGTATCACACAAATGGCTATGCTGACAGATGATCCAGACTGTGAGAGTGAAATGCTGTGGATTTCCCACAGAACTCTGCAAAACACACACTTTAAAAACTAATTTCCTAAATCTTGCTCTTCCCAACTCACTGCTTTTCCCAGCCAACATACACAACCCCCCAAAACTCACTAGTTTTGGCAAATAAAATCATAAATATGTTTGAGAATATGTGAAACACAAAATCAAGTTAAACATCAGATAAAGGATGTCAGAGCAAGACAATTTTAAGTTAAAATAGAGGGAGAAAAGGTACCTATTTTTGAAATTATTTCTCTTATGGAATAGCAGTATACATGTTTTCAGCAAATTCTGTGTCAAAAGATAAACTCAGCAACCGCAGAAAGCATTTTTACTTTCAATTTGTCTGCAGAAAGTAGACTTAAAAAGGCTACACAGGTCCAAACCCCACCATATCAGGTGTTCAAACAACTTCTCCCAATGCACCATCAGGCCTCACAGGCTTTTTGTATTGATTTTGCTCTAGTAGAGCACAAGATTGCCTCTCAGATAACTGGCCAAGCTGATCACTGAATTTTCCTGCAACACAGGGCCCACAAAAAGCTCAAACATCTGTTAAAATTAGTTTTAGTAAAAAGTCTTACTGACTGCTATTTTTTTTTCTCAATTTTTTTTGGGGGGGAGGGAAAGTACAAGTTTTATAATAGTATAAATATTGAAATTAGGATGGAAGATCTTTAGATGAACAGAGAAAGCAATTGGCATATCACTTTCTCTGTAGTCAATATTGTTAAAAACAAGTAATAATGCAGGTAAATAGCAAGGCCAGTCAACACTGGCTTCAGCTGGATAAAATAAATAAAATCGAGTCAAATCAATGTTTTCAAAAACTGTGCCTGAGTACCTTCAATGTGTCCATGAGATACAAGACCTCACTTAGAAATATTTTACAAGCTTGGCACTACCCAAAAAGCTAAAAAAAATCATGCACATTCTCAGATGGTGAGAGATGGTCTTCTCTAGAATATTTTTATAAAGTCCTAGACCTTTTTATTTTATTTCAATATTGATTTGTAAGATATCATTTACACTAATTGCTTGTACTCATTAATTACACATATTTTACACTGATTTGTAAAATAGGTTATCAGAAAAATATTAAAACCAACCCAAAATCTAGAGTCACAATGACATTAATTATTTAAATGAATTAAAACATAATTCAAATTTCTCAAAAACGAAACTGAAAACTATGCCATTTTGAAACATGGACCTTTTCTTTAATCAACCATTGTGTATGGACACTTTGGCAGTTTCCAAGATAATCAAAGCTGAGACTTCAATATGGCCTTTCCTTACATTCAAGCTCAAAATTTACATTATATGCAGTTTTTACAGTTTCAGCACTGGTTAAAATGTCTGTCACAATTCATTTTATTCAGGGACTTCCAGTACCAAAATCCCAAGCAAAACCCACAATAAGACTTGAAAATAAACAGGAAAGGAAGCACATACAATATCCTAGATAATCACAATGTATGCAAGGGGAAGAGCTAACATAAGTCCACTCCACTCAGCATATGTACATTAGGTCAAACTTTCACTGGACTTTACCAACACTATAAACGGTAAGACATTTGAAAAATTAAATACACACCATGTATTAATGAGAAAATCTCTATCAAAAAATAGTTTATTTAATACCATGATGTGCAGATGTACAATGCAACTTCAGTCAATGACTACTTCCCTCTCAATCATCCTTCTTGACTGCTATTAACCTTTCAGGGAAACTATAAGTAGTAAAAAACCTTTTATTAACAGTGAGTTTCATTAACCTTGTCAGACAACCTTAGCCTTTACGGCAAGTCCCAAACGTCATGTAACATGTCATGTATCTTCTACCTAATATTACCATTACGGAAGAAAATTGAAGATAAATTAACAGTTCAAAATTTATCCTAGACCAAATTAAAATGCAGTCTTCAATATTTTATTGCATATTTTCATCTATGGACTTGAACTGGTATTTTGTGAACAGGACGCTTTGAAAAGTAATGCAAATGTCTTTTCACAGTTAAGAATGAGGTTTTTGTTGGACTACTTGGATTTGAACAGACCCTGGTATTTTTATCTATGTAAGCTAATGAGAAACTAGGGCTTTCCAACCAGGATTTCCACTAATTTATAGGCATGGTCCTTTCCCCATCGATTGCCCAAATACAACATTTCCTATATTTTACTTTATAGCACTGTTGGTGTTCTGATAACCTAAATTCCAAGAGTTGAGATCTGCTTTTTGTCTTAAAAAAAACCTTGGGGAGTGGTATGTAAACAAACAAACAGAATTCAATAATGTACACATATCACCCTTTTGCCCAGGTATTTGGATAATAACCTTTGAAGAAAGTCTGGTAAGACCTCAAATTTACTTTGTAATCACTATCTCCATACTGAGTCTGCTACTAGTTTTAACTATGACTTAATGCGAGGATAAAAGTTGCAGCTTTATTTGGTTCACAGAAGCTGTTAATTATGCAATGAGGGCATTCAGTGAAAAAGATACACTGACCTAGATCCAGATATTTTAAATATTTATTTATTCACAGCAGTCTGCTTAGGCAACAAGGAGAGAAAAATCAGACAGCATGTACTTAGACACTTAATGGTTTGTCTTTAGCTAGCATTTCTGTAAGTATTACAGGATCTTTACTCAGCCTTGGAATCATTGTATTACTTGGACATTACTGCCAGCAGATTCTGAAAGGGGGAAAAGAACCCAAATAAAAACAAATTTAAAAATGAAATTGACAACATTAAATTCCCCTTGAATTTGGTCCATATAGACCAGAATTCTTGGTGTGACAGGGACAGCAGAAGAGGTTTGGGTAAAATGCTGAGGCCTGGCTGACTTCCAAAGCAAACATCTCTAATGAAGGTTGTAAAGACTGAGGAAATGCATGGGATGTTGTAAGGTACATCCAGGCAAAGCCCTATTAATGTCAAATTACAGGCCTGCTCTCCAGAAACTTATCCAAATCCTTTTGTACCTCCTGCTGCTGTCTGCCTTCATTGCTCCCCAAGACAAAAGGTTCTGGAAGTTCTCCAAAAGCCATATACAGAAGCACTGCTTCCATTTTCAATCTCCTTGAAATTCCTTGAGTGTCCCAGTTTCTAGTGGTGTGGCATTTATTGAGTGAAGGTACATGTTCACCTTACGCCATACCTTCATAACTTTGTGAGCTTCAACCATACTCCTCCCTGATAATCTTCTCAGCTGCAGACTGAAGAGTTTCAGCCCTTTCAGTCTCTTTGCAAAAGGCTGCTGTTCCATGATTTTCAATGCCACCCTCTAGTCCTCACTGACCTCCTGTTTGTCCTTCAGAGAAGGAGACCAAAGCTGCACACAATGCTGAATTTAAGGGCATAAAAAGGTTATATACAGGAGGAAAGCTACTGTTGTACAAAGAACTAATGATTTCACCACAGGGAACCCAAAGTGTCTTTCCGAGTTGTAAATGTCTGTGCTCAGTTCAACATCTTCTGGACATGCATTGGTTTATTTCTCCTCTGATGTATCACCTTAACTTAGGTACATTAGAGCTACATTAAATAACATCTGTCACACTTCTGCCCATGCAGTTTTGTGAGAGCCTCCTGGAGTTCTCTGCAGCTCAAGCAACATTAGAGTAGACAAAAGAGTTTCATATAATCTGTAAAGTCTGAGATTTCCCTTACACTGCCTTTTCCAGGACACAATACATTGAATAAATATGCAACACTTCTAAATAGAGTAAACTAGATAGAAACAATAAACTTAAACTCTCTAGGAATCAATCAAAAGGAAAACAAAAGAAACTTTTATCCAAAATCTCCTTTGAAAATATCAAAACTGCACCATAAAAATACCACTAGCCAGTCTTGGATATTTACGACACAGGTCATTCAGAAAAAAATGTCACAGGGTGATGAGGACTTAGACCAGTGGCTGTCTAGAGCAGTACTGGTTTTAAATAACAAGTATAAATATTAAACTGCAGAACTAGATGTGATTAGAATCACATTAGGATTCAAATTAGTGGATCAGTAGTGGATTATAGAAGAGAAAAGAGACGCTAGCACAGGTCAGAAGCGTCATTACAAACAATTGAATTTTCTGCCTCTCTTTCTCTTGGCATCTGTGATGCTTGAACAAATCAGTTGGCAAAACCCAGGTTTGCCCTTCTTACTGGTTGAAACTACAATGTTTGACCACTGCTGCTAGACAGGATGAAAATCCGAGGAAAACACATTACGCTGTGACAGAAGAAAGGACAATAATGGAAGGCTCTTACTATTTACAGATTTAGTCACAATAAATATTAAGAACGTGTCTTACAGATAAATCCAGGACATGGATAAAAAGCATTATTTCTTATTAACAGAAATGAAAAAAATAAGGTCTGTAGTATGCCATACTGTAAACATATTTTATCTAACTGTACCAGGGCTTTCACATCTGCATATTGGAGTTCAGGGATACATCAAGACGGATTCTTCACACTCATCACAGCACTGTCTTCCACGCTGTAAAGGTCAAACTCATCATTTGTAGATAACTACGAAAATGCCTTCCACCCCAACTTTGTCGCCACAAAATTATGAATATCCACACACAAAATAGCTTAACTTTTACCTTTTGTTTTTTCATTAAAACCTTTGTCTTCTTTTTGTATGGGTGTTCTTCCTAGTTAGGCACAGCAAAAAGCTTCAGAGCTATTCACAGAGTATCTTTTAAGTCAGAAATGTAGGGTCCCTAGGTAATCAATGAGGAGACAGAGAAGCCTCCAAAGCTATTTATAGCACTTAAGCAGTTATCTATACGACTACCATGGATACTGTGGAAGTCCCAGCTGTACTGGAAATCTCTGGTGAGTAAGATGATTAAACAAATGGATGTTTTTATTCTCTCTCACACCTTCCCCCAGACCCTGCTGAAATACATACTGGCTGTCACCTTCAATACAAGTTGGTTTCAGGTTCTGCCTAGGGAATACCCTCCTACACCCACCCTAGGCAGGAAGTTATGGGCTTTAAATGAATTATGACTCATGTCCTGATCCTCCTTAGAAAAAGTCTTCTACCCTCCTTCTCTCCCACCACCTGCACAGATATTACCATATCCAAGACAACCAAAAGATTAGCATGCAAACCTTGTTGGTATATGAATATTTATGTCATAAAGTGGCTCATAATGTTTTCTGTTTTCCTGAAGTTATCTTTGCTTCAGAAGGAAATCCCCTCTCCTTTTGCTTACCCTACTCACTATCCAAAAATATCATGCAGAACGTTTTTTTGCGTTATGAATAACTGGTAAGACTTTCTTTGGAGTTTTGAAACCAAAAAGAATATATGCAATTAGGGCAACAAATGTTAATGAGCATTGCATTAAGTAAGGAAAAGCATCTTGAATGTCATGCCAGTATTTTTTCCAAATATGTAAATATGGCTGACTTAACTAGACAGAATTCAAGCTGTCAACTTCTTGTAAATATGATGTGGAGCAGGTAGAAGACAACAGAAGTGGATTCCCTTTTTCTCCCTTTCTGTTCAATTCTATAGCATACGCTGGAGCAATCTTCTATATTGCCACCTGTTTTTAGAAGTGGTAATGTACAGATGTTATTGTGATGTACAGATACCTATCCATAAATTTAAAAATCCCAAATCATTGAGTAAGGGCTGAAAAGCAGATTTAATACAGTGGTTAATGTATAAGAAGGCAAACTTCAGATTTGTGTTGCATCATGAGAATTTGACTTCCCTGTCTATGAAGGTTCTGACATACGGAGCGAGTCACAAAAGAAAACAGTTTATGGCCCTTCAGTCTAACAACCTAGTCTAAAATCCTTCATGTTAGGTTAGCAATCCTGTCCACAAACATGTCTATGTTTTTTCTTGTTGGATGTGTCACCCTGGGCCATCTTTGTTGTCAGAGTCTTACAGTCACCTTTGATGTCAAGGTCATGTCACTGGTGCTCGCACAGACAAGAGTCAGTAGCAGAAAGGTTCGAAGGGCCTCAGGAATATTTGTAACCTCACCCATTCAGTCTACAAGGAAGTATAAAGTTTTGGCCAGTAGATGGGTTCCTTTTTCCAGGACAGGGTGAAATCAACAAATAACACTCCATCTTTTTTCTGGTCCCACCCCCAGACCTAAAGTGTCCAACATGCCCTCTTCCCACAATAAAATTCACTAATCCACTTCTGCAGCCAGAGTCCTGAACCAGCTTTCTAGATGAACAACTCCAGAGAGACAGGAAGCCCTTCTCCCGCTGTTAGAAGTTACAAGATTCCAGCTTCTATCCTTCCGGAAACGTGGCAACCCTAACATTAAACAGGTGTGAAAACACCAATTACAGAAAGTCTGCTATCTATCTCTAAAACAAAATAGTTCTTTCAGTATGTAAAAATGGAATACCATTCAGACAAGTTTCCCAAAGGAGGCATAGGTGTTTCAGGCAATATTCTGCTTCTCCAGTCTCCTGAGAATAGACACAGTAGGGGGAGAAGACTGTGCCAGATTGATGGGAACATGGGTTTATAGTGCTCCTAGGAATAAAACAAAGCTTCTCCAGAAATTGTGTATACTCTGGAAGCTCTCTCAGGCATGGTTCAGTACTATTTTCCCTCATTTACGGGAAGTTTAGTGTTCCCACATGAAAAACCTTGGCATTGCATGACCAGTTAGGAAGACAGTTTATTCAGAGGTGACGGAAGGAGTGACTCTTTCCTCACTTCATTTGCAAAGGGATATTTCTCCTGCCACAGCCCCGGAGTGCTTACCCTACAATAGCTCCTTTCAACACTAGCTAGAAGTCAACATTTCTACTAAATATGTAGCATCAGTTTTTTCCTTTTTATAGCAAAAATGTCTGGAAATCAATTTATTTACCCATTATCTCAAGAAACTGACAGAGGACAAAGTACAGATGAATCCTATTTTTAGTCTCTTCTTACTTTTTCCCAGTAGGCTGTAAACTTTTAGTCTGAGGGTTACAATTACTTATTTTTTATCTCTACTCATGTTACTGATCAAGAAAGGGTTATTTTAGTTGGCCTGAGAATTTTTATATATTGCCTACAGGACTAAAATAACGGTAATTCACCTACCTATATAAGACCTAGAAAGAGAAACAGGCACTTCCTTGTGGAAGTTTGAAATTATGAGCATCTAATCAAAAATCACAGTCTCAGCACAGACACCAGACTGAATGTGAATAACTATCTCTGAGTCTTGTAATACAAGTTATGGGAATAAATGAAAGGACAGGCAGCATCTCCCTGCATGATGGTTCTTCGGTTGAGAATCAAATCTCTTTTAGGGTGACAGGGTATCTGGGATGGACAGCCTGTAAGATTGAGATTAGTTTGTAGATTGAGATTAGCCTGTAAAATTGAGAGATTAGATCCTAGAGATTAGGACAACCTCAGTAGAGGAGACAGCTGAAAAGGTGGCTTGAGAGTTCTCTCAGTTTTAGGACAGGTACAAAAATAAAAACACAAATTACAGCTTTTTCAGAGAGCTGCAGATTTCTCAGCCATTTTACAATTACTCTTGCATAGGGCAATCTATCCTGTATTGTGGCTGTGCTATTATATTTCTATGTAAAATATCACAGAAGAAGAAGAGTTGGAGGGGACCTGTGGAAATCATCTATTCCAACCTCCCTGCCAAGGCACGGTCAAACCCAATGTGTCCAGATGAAACCTCTCTGAGCAGCCTTTTCCAGTGCTCTGCCACCCTAAATGTAATGAAGTTCTTCCTCACGATGAGTTTATGGCCAAAATATGTATCTATCATATAAGTAAGTAAGTAAGTAAATAAATAGATAAATAAAAAGAGAGAGAGAGAGAGAGACAGAGAGAGAGACAGAGACAGAGAGAGAGAAAGGGACAGCTCATTTCTACATTCACCTGCATCTTTGGAAGGAACCCCTATGGACCTTGTCCTTGTCCTGGTAGCCTGTTGCAAAGAAACTTCCTCTAAAGAAGGAAGAGCTAAGAGGGTTCACCCNTTCGGTACCAGCGAGCCAGAGGGATACAGGAACATAGGGTCATTTTTTTCCTGTGGCTTTTCCACAGGAGCAGCCTCACACTGGCTGCTGAAGAGACCTCAGGATGAAAAATGCTGCAGAGGAACATGTGATTGTCTAAGCAAAACTCCTTTACTTTGAATTGATAAAGAGAAAATATAGAATACTCTAATTTCTTAAGAACAGGTTCATGCTAAGGGTCATTAACTTATTCAGGTTGCTCACAGGAATGGATTCAAATGCACATATAAGCTAGTAGTCACACACATTAATAAACTTAATAATCAGTCTGGAAATGTGGCTGTAAAAATGATTTGTTTTGCATTCATCTACCTGAAGACATAGAATCTCTCCTTAAAAAAAATAAAATTAATAATACAACAGCCTTTGGTAGAAGAGATTTATTTTTATTGCTTAATACCAAAGTAGACAAATTTTATTCTCAGCTGGTAATATAAAACACAATGAGTCAAATGCACTGGTGATCTTAATATAAATGCAAGTTAAATGCCGGATATATTTGGCTATGAGTGTTCAGGCAGTTTAACTCCCTTGGATCTAGAACTCAAGAGAATGTCAAAACACCATTAATTACTTCATTAAAGCTCCAAAAGAGTATTTAGGGGAAGAAACACAGGGAAGGTAAAATTAGAAGCTTAAAAGGATCTCCTTTAACAAAGCCCAAAACAACTTATTTCTTTGTGCTACAAGAGCCATTCTGCTGCTGTTCCTGCACCGACTGAATGCCAAAGACAGTCTTAGAAAACCAAGCCACTTGAAAGCAAAATCTGTAGCCAAAATCTGTGATTTCCATCCTCAGAGAAGGCATAAGACAGAGCAGGGAAGATGGGTAATTCTCAGCTTCTCTCTGCTGATTCCCAGTCAGGCCTCTTGTGACCAGAAAGGGGATACACAGGAGCACAGGCCTACAAGGATGACAACTCAGACAACACAACTAAATCCACTAGTCTACGAGTGCTCATAGTCTCTCAGTCTGCTAGAGAACCTAAATGTTCAATTCCCTCATGCAGATGCAAAACAAAACACAAAAATAGAAGCCACATATGCATAAAGAGCTCTATGATATAAAAATCCACATGGACATTTCATCTTAATTGAATGTGTGAAACTATTCTTCACAGTTTTTTTTTAACACTTTCACTGAACAAGTAAAGTTTTGAGTATTTTCATGGTTTTCAGAAGATCCACTCATTTTTCTTTTAAATGTATATGTCAAAGCTAATTTTTCTCATCCAACAGCTGAATAAGAAGGACACTGCATTACCTCAAGTACTGAAAATGTATTAATGTTGTCAACACACCATTTCTCCCTGGTATTTTCTCAGTATTGCTTTAACTACAAACAAAAATACTTCAAAGTATTTCATCATGTAGATTGCATGGCTTTTAAACATTGTTCAGAGTCAGATATTTAAGCATGGTAAAAAGGTAACATGCATTTCTGAGTATGTTTTAATAGTCTTTCCATCCCTCTTTTATCATTAATGAGAACGAATCAACAACCTTTGGGGCAATCAGAGACTTTTTTTTCAAAGTAAACTCTGCCATTATAGAAAAAACCCACTTGTTCACAGGAGCTAAAAGTCTCTCACCCCAGCCTATTTAAATAACATCAGTGCATGCTAATAGAACTGAAGCACTTTCAGTTACAAGATTTCCTTTTTCATCAGAACTCATCTTATTAAGCTAAAAATCCAAGCTGGCCTGACAAACACTGCTCGTTTTAACTCTGAATTCCTCACAATCTCATTACAGAAGTAATTTTGGGAGGAATATTTGAAGTTGCAGCATTATTCCCCAAAACACTGAAATTTTTGTCTTGAGCAAGACCGCTCCAAACCTCTTGAATGGAGATAAAAGACCAATAAAGCATCTCAGAAAAAAATAAAAAACAAAAACAAAAACAAGAAAGAAATAAGAAAACTACTCAAATATCTTCATATTAAAATCCCATATGCATATAATCAAGAATGACATTTCATCTAGAAGAGGCAACATTCAAAATCCTATGAGAAATTACAATTTATTTATTTATTGAAATATTTGGAATATTTGGTTTGAATTATTCTGCTCAAGAACACAATAGCAGATCTTTTTTCCTCTTGAAGAACAGGGTAAAATAAATCAGAAAGCAGTGTCTTTTTTTTTTTCCTCTTTGTGGGAGGAGAGCATGGAGGAAGATATATTCTGGTATTTACAGGTACTAGAAACCAAAGGTATGTGAAGAAGCCTGAAGTGTGGTTATTTGAATGTTTCTGTTATAAAAGGCATGAAACACTTTTCAGGTTGACAGATAGATAGGACAATTTTAAATGACTGACCTGTTTTGTAAGGAAGGACATCACTACATCACTATTATCCCATGACAACATGCAGAAACTTTCTAGAATCTCATTTATCATATAAAAATACAGTCAACATCTGAATACTAACTATAACTCTATAGCCTCCCACAGTACCACAAAATGAATGCTTTTCTTCTCCCCAGACATCTCTCATACCATTTGTGCTGGTTTACATGAGGTGGTCTTTCCTTTGAGACTGCTGGGACGGGGAGGGGCGGAGCCCTAGGGGTGGTTCTTGACAAAAGAGCCAGTCCTGTAAAACTCCAAAGACTGACGTACCCCAAACCTGACAGATGGCTCAAGTTTCGCTTTTTTGCAATGACACATCCAAGAGAAGGTATTAAAATCCGCTGTTTTCCCACTGTCGAGTGAGAGAGGAATGGCGGGTCAGGCTGGGCCGGAGGGGCACGAAGCCGCACAGCTAGGCCTCGCCAGGCTGAAATGGGACAGGACTGGAGTTCACTGCGCTGGAGCTGTGACCACCATGCCAGGGTCAAAAAAAGCCTGGCGCCGCTGAAACTATTGGAGCTGCCCAAACTGCAGGGAAGGAAAAAGAAAACCAAACCTGAAGCCGTGTGGGGCTGCCAGGGCTACAAGCACATGGAACAGCCATGGGCCAGGCTGGACTCAAGTACACAGCAGCTAAACTACTTTTATCCATCTTGCAGTGAACTTTATTTATATAGCCGCTTTTTCTCACGAGCAGCGCTATCAGCGGACGCGCAGAGCTGATGGCCGCAGAACTCTCTTGGTGCCCGGCATAATGCTGGTAACACCTGCAGCAATGAACACTGCCACATGGCGATGGCAGGAGGCCACGTGGATGGCAGCAAAAAACATGGAGTAATTCCCTGGCATAAAGTCTGAACTGAATTGACTTTTCTTGATGCTGCAAAGATCTCGTGGAAGTTTCTCCTAGACTAGTAAAAACTCATTAACTTTGGTGATTGGGGCAATAAGTTATTTCCCTTTTATTTTCTTTCTTTGGTTTGGAGAAAAGGAAGTGATCGTGAAAAAAGGACCACATGGTGGATGCCATGTTCGATGGAGGAGGAGTGGGAGGGGAGACTCAGATGTTGGAACTGGATCCTTTCCTGTAGGCTGTGGTAGAATTACAGTAAATTGAATTGTTTTTTCCCTATAATTCATGAGATGCATGGAGGGATGAAAAGAGTGAGAGGTGTATTGAACAAACGGGAGACTTAAACAGAGAACAAAGACCCTTGATACTAAAAGAAGAGAGAGAAAAAAAGAGAGCCTTTGCTCCCGACTTTAGAGCAATTCATCCTTAAAATTTCACCCCATGAACTCTTGGCCCACACAGAGTCAGTTCTTGGGACAACTGCATTCATTTGTGGGAGGGTTTCTATGTAGTAGCAACTCAGGCGAGATGCTACGCTGTGCACTGTTAAAACATGGTAGAGAAGGTTATATTCCCTGCAGATAAAGGCATTCCATAGTATACCAAACAAAATCTCCTCCATGTGTGTATCCCTGCGTGTTTAGCAAAGAAATGGGAACTGTAGATGGGAAGGGAGAAAATGGAGGTGCTTCATACTTATTTTGTCATTTAAATCTTTTTGCTAATGCTGTTAATAAAAGTAATTTATAGTTTAAGCTAAACTTGGTGTTTGTCTCAAAATATTTCTCTCAAAAATCCTTATCCTCAATCATAAAACTTCAAATAATTTTTTTCATGAGTTATTTCCAATCCCCAACACCATTGCAGTCCTTTCTTCCCACTGAGAGCCCAGACAGCTTCTACCCTCACTCCTGCCCTGTCTGCATCCACTCTGCAGTATCTGCAAAACTGTCTTTTATCTAGAGACCAAGAAACCTGCCCCATGCTGGGGGTGTGCCTCAGCTACCCAGCAGTGAACTCTTCAGAGGTTAGGCCTGAAAGCAGCAGATCTCCTGTATAAAGCAGGTGATCTGCACAAAGGTTTGGTGTGTTGTTTTGTTCTGTTGTTTTGGGGTTTTTTTAAAGGGCAATAGGACTATCTTGGGCCAGGTGAAAGCACATTTTGAGCCCTAAGGGATATTTAAGAGATCAGTAGATGTCTTAGCTAACACCTGATCTTACCATGAAAATACAGCAATGGAGCTTGCCAATGTTTTTCACAGGTATAAGATCTGATTTTTCATGAAGTAAGTAATGACAGTCATTGGTGACCATCAGAAATACACTGGCTTAACTGAAACCCTGAGCACATTATAACATCTCAGAGTCAGTGTCTTTCCTTGTGACTAAAAAACCCGCAGATATACATATTTATGAGTCCTAGAATATACAGCCCAGAGCATATTTTTCCCCATGTCATGCCTCAACTTCCAGAATTAATGAATCTGTTTAAGTTTTGGTATATATACGAAAGGGAATCTTAGTACTTGTTTAATTACTTCAAGGAGATTATCAACACTACACTGAAACTTTCTGTACAAAGATGTCATTATTCTTTGTGCTTCATAAACTTGCATTTGTCCCCATAACTTATATAGGGTATGAAAGTTTCTAAGGAAAATATCCAGAAATACAGGAAATTCTGTGATCTGTTAAATAACTGCACTACTTTCCAGTATTTTACCAAGGAAAGGATAAGAACTAAAAATATGCAAAAGTCATAAAGGCCTTGCTGCAAATTAAATTGCCCTTAATTTGACTTATTTCCAAAACTGCATAATTAACTGGACTTCAGTAAAGTGCTGGATGAAAGACTTCAGTTGTATTAAGCACCATAAACAGACTTCAGTCAGGAGAAATCCTTGACAGAAACTATTCTCATAAGTAAAAATAAAAAAATGTATTTTGGAAGATACAATGTATTCCATTGTTTTCAATATTAGTTAGACACTTATACAAAGAGTGTTTATCTTGCACTTACATCTTGCAAAAGCTAAAGATAATCAAGGAACAGACACAATACAAGGATTTTAAGCAGAAAATTATATCTTGCGACAAAATACCATCTAAAGCTATTTCCAAAAGAATTATGTGTGGTTGATTCCCAAAAATGTTAAGACTAAAAGACTAAGCAAATAATTCTTCTTATAAACTGCTACATTATACACAAATTTATTTATTGCTTGTTAGAAAACAGAATTTCCTCACAAAAATTCTTTCATTATGAATAGTACTTTTCACTCCTCTAGGCACCCAAGAAGGGGGTTTAGATCAGCTAAAAAAGTCAGCCTTATAAAGGCACTTTCAAAATAAAATAAACTCCTGTGTGGAGTTATAATTTACCTGGTAAAGAAATTCTGGTACTGATGGTGTAATAATATTGTATGACCACAAATCAGTTTGAGTTTGACTTTCAGTTTTACTTACTGCAAAGATATCTTCTACTCCATTAATAATTAAAAAAAAAAAAAAGTATCATATTTGATCTCTACCAATCAAAGGAATTGTAACAGTTTGGCCAGGCATCTCAAATGCAAATCAAGCAGCTCATTAAGTCCTAGTTAACTGGCAAACATTTCTTTATCATAAAACACAGCTCAAGGCAACACAACATAAATAAAAAATAAAAATCAGGTGAAAGTGTTAACAGTTACAAAATTGAACCTTTTAATCACAAAGAGATGTGGTTGGTTGGCAGCAGTTGCTGGCCTTTCTCTAAATCATGAAGTTGAAAACAAGATGACTGAAGTCTTCAATATCCTAATGCAAACGTGCTGTTAATGTTCACTAAGTACAAGCTTTGACATTTAGTGTATGTTAAAAGATTGTGAAAAAAAGTTATTCCTCAAAGAAAAATGCATAAAATTCTCATAGCTATGTGGACTATGTTTGACGGTGTCAGAGAGTTGGTCTATTATTAGTCACTTTATTTTTGATTAAGTTATTTTGCTGGTTGAAGGAATTCTGTTTCTCACTGCTATCACACCAAGGATGGAGACTGGCAACCAGTGCGACCCGCAGGAACCCACACCCAGCAGAAGTGTCTGATGGGCTGCTGCGAGATACCGAAGGTTTAAGAGTTGAAGGGAATGCTCCATTTAGAACAGGCTGGGAAGCAGAAGCTGCTGAAATCCAATAAGAAATTTCTAAATGCTGGGAAAGTCACAAGCAGGAGGCTGGCAGACAATACCTCCTACTGTTATACAGAGCCCCCTGTCTGCTTAGAAGCCCTGTAGTGCAGGATGATTTACTCTTATCATCAGCATTGTAAGACATTTTTCTGTTTCCTATTTTCAAAGTACTGGAAGGTACAAAAAAAAAGGGGGGGGAGGGGGAGAAAAAAACAGAGTTTTCTGCACAAATTATAACCGTACAGATTTGCTGTTAAGGGCAGCCGTTTCTCAGAGCTGCAAAATATACAGAATTTTATATATCTGATTCTCTGCTAGAAGCACAGGCTAGAAGCCAAACCAATCAAAACCTCTATCAAAAATACAATTTTAACATCTGTTTGGACTTGGACTTATCTCACTGCTCCTAGACACTATTGATTATCACTATGTGCAAGTCTCTAGTATTATAAACAGCAGCAGCAAAGGGAAATGAAAGTGAGCCTTTCCATACAAAGAGAGATAGAGGCTTCTAGGGCAGAATGAAAACTGCTGGTGCTGACTGAAATCTGAGTCTAACTTCATCTCATCTTCTATAAATGCACTGTCAATAGAAAGGAAAAAGATACATCCTAAATTAAAATATTATTAAAACTATAATGAGAAATAAGGGATTTTGCCAAAGGAGAGGAGGTATTACATTATCAGACTGGTTGCTGTCTGTACTGCATATCTTGGCAAGGCTAGGTATGATTGGTGTATTTTTCTTTGCAACAGACTTCTCCTCATACCTTTGGTCTATTATGTGCTTGATTGGACCACAGGAACAGGATATGAAAAGTGTGGTTGGTAGCAATTTGATGGAGTACATAATGAAAGTTTGCTTTAGCAAAGTAGCCTCATCCTTGCCTCAGAAAATTAAAAGCCTCAGAAAGCTAGAACCTCAAACAAGGATATAGCCTTGAAGCCTTTCCCTCTCCATTCTTTCCATCTTGAAGTACACAGGTGTATCTGCTCCTGAAGAAGTAAATTTCCATTTCTTCCCATCCTCCAATACTTACATTAATTCAGGGTAAACACTGTCTACCTTGGAGAGCTGCACAGGAGATTTTACAACATTCAGCACTCAAAAGTAGGAACATCAAGGGAAGTGCCTTCTCTTAATCCCATTTAGTTATATTTGCACACCTTAGGGTGATCGATCTTTCTCCCTTCTTATCCACAACAAGATTATTTTCTTTTTAATTTGCAATTAAAAAAATAAGAAAAGAAAACCTTTCCATGCTCACAATTCTAGCCTGTTAGAAGCCAAAAATGAGCCACTGGGATGTTTCAGTCTCTCCATAGGTTATAGACCAAGAATTTAAGACAGAAAACTGTTGATATTTGTCAAACAGTTTTGTTCCGTCAACTTTTATACAAATGACAATCAAAATAAAGAAGTCTTCGAGTATACAGATACAAGAACCTAGTGGATGTATCATCAGAACCACTTCTAGACTAAGAGAACAATTTCCTTCTTTAATAGTTCAAAGCTCTACAAGTCACACTTCTTCTAGTGTGTTCCTCTAGCCCAATGCAGACTAACAGCAGATTTTGACCATCCACAGTGATGCACAAAGGAAGATTTAGCAATCACCAGAAACCAGAGAAGAGAGAAATCCACAGAGTGCTTCTACTATAAATAACAGGTTATCTACTTGGGAAAAAGTAGTGTTTTTTTCATGTTTTCAGGTATTGGAATAGGTTGCCCAGGAAGTTTGCACAGTTTGTCTCCTTTCTTAGAAGTTTTAAGACCTGCCTGGTAAAGCCCTCAGTAACCTAGTCTGTCCTCACAGCTGACCCTGCTTTGAGCAGGAGGCTGGACTCGGTGACCTCCTGAGGTCTTATCCAAACTGAACTATCCCATGCCTCTATCTTCTATTGTATAGAAAATCCTCTCAAAAATAAACAGGATTATTCCCCCAGATGTCAATGCTTCTTCATCTTATTACCAACCTGCATATCCCAGAGGCTGACTTAATGATTTACATGTATGCAAATTTAGAGGCAAAAGGAAAAAGGGGATAAATAGGAAAAAAAGGAGGAATACTTTCTATTTCTTTGAATTCAAAACACTGCTCATAATTTGATGCAGAATAGAATATTACACTTTCTCATAACGGAAGCTGATCTATGACACCTAGAACTATTAAACACTGCAGATATTTCGATCATAACAGTTACACAATTTCGTGCCACACTAATCCATATCATTTGCTCCTGTATTAAGATGGCCTATAACTACAAGCCAGCAATCAGCATAACATATGAAAAACAATTTAGCTGTAATCTGGTTCACTATTTTATAGACAGTGTAAGAAGCTGTGTGATCTCAGTTTAAATGGCTTGTCTACACTGGTTGTTTGTAAGACTTGTAAAAATACCTTCCTTCAGGTTTTTCTCTTTAAGTAACTGCTAATTTACACTTGCATCACTATGAACACTGGTTAATAAAATATTTTTACATACCAATTATAGTACTGATTAGCGAGAGATTATATACATAAATATAAATATGACTGTTGAATAGACTTCACAGTAATTTACAGGAAATATCACTTATCCAAGAAAACAGTAATATAGAAATGTAAAAATTAGCTTCATAGAGGATGTTTGAAATGAAGCATGTTTAGTTCTAACATGTGAACCTTCTAGACACTGAATGTCCAACAGGATCATGAATCACCTGTCAGCTATTTATGGCAGTAAATTTCTGTTAAAGATTACACACATGCTCAGAAATTATATGCATGTATATGTAATTTATCAAAGGATATGCAGCTGTACAGATCATAGAACATTTCTCAGAATCACTCAAATCGTGGGAACTGTGACACTGTAAAAGGAGACCCCTGTAGCATAAGCACGGTATACTCTACATACCCTTTTTCCAAGTGCTCAACAGCAACCAAATCATGCAGATTCCTTTCTGAGAAGTTTCATCTCCTTGGACTGCGGAGATGTACCTAAAATTGAAGGACTCTACACAAAGGGAGGAAGGACTTGACGTGCTGGCAGTGGGAAGATATTTTGGACACAACAAAACCAAATGACACCAATACTTACTTGGCACGCATTATAAATCAACTGGTGTTCCAATTTTTTGATCCCTAGAATCTGCTGAAACATTTCATAAAGCTGTTCCTTGCTCAGAATCAGCTCAGATACAGCACTTAAGGCCATTCTATTTGGCTGTTTGCACAAGTCCTCTTCTCCCCTGTATATGGCATCATATTTGGCTAGCCAAGAACTTAACACTGTCTCTTTGCTTAATCCATCAATTTCCGGCAAACTTCGGACTCTCTTTTCTATGTTTTTCTTAAAAACATCTCTAAAGTCACTTGCAGAACATCCTCCACTGTGAACCATTCTTGCAACCCGGTCACTCTTGAGAAATACCTTTTAAAGAAGAGAAAAAAAGAGAAACAGAAAAAATTAGGCATAGACACAAATACAAAACAATCCCTCTATAAGGGAATACAAGCTAGTATTTTGCTTCATCTGCAAGATGGCTTTGTATGAAAGAGTTATACAGACCAAGTTTGCTATGTTTTTCATAAAGAAACAAGTGACCATGTTGAAACAATAAGTTTCTGCTTTGAATTAGTACTTAAACAAAGTTGTTTTAAAATTACTTATGCATAAATTTACAATAGCTAGTCTAGAATGAACTTAGAATTAACAGCAGCTAATTTAAAATTTACCTACAATGTGACAGGAATCCAGGAGGAAAAAAACAAACAAAAAAAACCCACTCCAAAAACGGAACATCAAAATCAATATTAACAATTGAGAGAAGATAGACTCGAAGACAAAGAGCTGTTTCTACTATGGTAGATACAATCGTGGAGACACAATATGGGATTCTCTGTGTAAAATCACCAAAACCCACATAAAAAAGCCCCTCCCAAGTATTCACACTCTAAGATATGACAAGGCAAATTACAACAACAAACCAATTAAATCAGCTTCATCATTCTGTAAGAGCTTTCCAGTGTTCAGGAATGGTTGTATTCATCTTTTCTTTTAACAAGGGCCTTGACAAGGTCGATCTTTCCAGACACTGTACGTGGCCTGCATTTAGCTCATTTCTATTATCAAGTCTCATGAAACTGTTCCTTCACAAGATGCAACCAACAAAAAGACAGTGACTGCAGCAGAAATCAGCTGTGGAAACAATGGATGTGTGCCTTGGGCATGGAATAAACTACATCATGCCACTGAAAGGATAACTCAGGGAGAAATACGTGGTTTCCTGCAGCAGAGGGAGAGGAATCAAGACTCTCCACCCTGCACGGTTCAGCTGCTGGGGGCTGCTTGATTGCCACACCAACAGCCCAAACACTGGTAAAATGTAAGGAACAGATTTGAGGCTTTGTGAAACCACTAAGTTGAAATAGATTTCCTATTCATCACCTTTCTGAACGTCTCCTCTCTTCAATCAGATGTATGAACTTGGAATTAAGTATGCATTTTCATATAGTCATTATAGTCACCAAGAGCTATGAAACCTGTCCTGGTTTGACAAGGTCTGGGTTTTTTGGGAGGGTAGGGGCCACAAAGATGGCTCCTGTGAAAAGTTGCCAGAAGCTTCCACAGCTGTCCAGAAGAGCCAATCTCTGACAGCTCTGCAGATGGACATGCTACTATCCATGGCTGGGCCAATTAGAGATCAAGGTAATGCCTCTGTAACAATATATTTAAGAAGAAATCACAACAAGGTATGCACATGTGCTGTAGTTTTAGGAAAATGAAGAGGAGGAGTAAGATCATGTAGGAGAAGCAGCAAATACGGACACGTTCAAAGTCAGCCAAGAAGGGAAAGGAGGGGGGAGCTTCAAACACCGAAGCTAAGACATCTTCACAGCCTGTGATCTGTGGTAAGGACTGTGTTGGTGCGGCGTTCCCCTGCACCCCCCAGTGGAGATACAGAGATCCATCCCAGCCGGGGGGAAGGTGTCTACGTTGGAGCAGGAGGGGTGGATGCCTAGGGGACAGCGTTCTGTGTGGGCCAAAAGATAAAGAAGCTCCTACTCTCTCTTGCTGGTGGGAGCCATTATTGATAAAGGAGCTTTGCCCTGAGTGGGACCTGGTTTTGGAAGGACTATATCTTCTTGGCAGTGACCCAGTGGCTGCTGTATCAGATGAACTGTGTTATCTGATGGAAAAAACATCACTTTGTAGTGGTATGGAAAAGGGAATTAATACCACAGAGGCTGCAAAGGTTAGTGCCCCCTGCCCCCCACCCAAGCAATTACAGCAGAAGGAAAACATCTCAGGAATGAACTGACCAAAGAAACCCCCACTCCTGTCTCCTTGCTTTGTTAATGGGGTGGAGGGAGGGATGGGGCGAGGGGGGAAGAAAGTGTTTTAAGGGCTTATTTTGCTTCTCAATATACTCCTCTGACTTTGTAATAAATTCACTTAATCACTTTTCAGTTTTGAGCCTGTTTTGCCTGGGATAGTAGCTTAATTAATTAGAATCTTTTTCTCTCTGTTTTTTTCTCAAATGAAGGATAAGTTTCTCTTATCTGTTCAGCTGCAGAGGTGAGTGAGCGGCTTTTGTGGGGGCCTGGCATTTGGCTAAGGCTCAAACGACAGCAAACTGCAATGAATGGAGATGATAGCACAGTAGTGCTCTGACTCCAGGTACTATCTCACGTTAGAAGATGGTGCACCTAACAACCAACCTAAAATACGATTGAGCTTCACAAATACAGAAAAGTGGAGTAGGAGAGAAGCTAAATAGCTGAGCAGAGAGGAGTACACAGATGCAAACAGATCTAGAAAAATTAATTCTACGAGTTTCAGTTCCTGTCAATGCATGTTTTCCTATAGCAAGTTTTAAAATGCAGTTATTTATAAAATATATCTTTCAACAGATATCCTAAATGATATTGTTCAGAAGGCTGGCTAGTAAACCTATAAGTATGTGCTATATTTAAAATACAAAATTATTAAAAAAAAAAATCACCAATATATGCCCATCACATTTTTTGCTCTATCTGCACCATGACAGATTTTCTTCAATGCAAACATAAGTATCTAAGGTTAAATTCTTACCCAAAATGGGACCTGACATGGTTACTGTCAATTAATGCTTATATTAATTTCCTCAAAAGGCTACACAAATATTGAATCTCATTTCAAAACAAATAATAGTCAGAAATTCCATTCAGCAATAAAACATATCAACACAAATATGTACAAGGATATTAAGTCTTTCCTTGTTTTAACAATCTGTAATTACAAATTATTCATTCCTCTGACAGCTTCACTGGAAAACAAATAGAAAAAAAAATTTAAAAGATGACTTCAAACTAGTTTCAGCTATTTTGTACTGTTCATAAACAATATTTAATCTTCCATCACATTAGCTTGCATATCCAATGAGAGAAAGCAGATGCAGAAGACAGAAAGAAATTAAGAATATTTATAGACTCTTCCCAACCAAAATCTCATATTCATGCAAGATTACATGATCTCATGTATTGCTAATATAACTTGATCAGTCTTGTAAAATAAAAAAACAAAAACCAACAAAAAAACCCCAACCCCAAACCTGCACAACACACACTGGAAGCACATCAGAATATCATTCACATGTTATTATTTTCTTTCAGTCATATTATTCCAAACAAATCCTGAATGAAAGGGTTGAAAAGCTGCTAGTGCTTTTCTTGATTTATGAACCATATTAATTCAAAATTTATTTGCGATTCTGAAGTTGGTTTTCCAAGAGACTGCAGGAAAAATCTGTTCCATTTTTTAACCACTTAACCATGGAAAGGAAGCCCTACTGTAACACTTGGTGCACATAACCTTGAGAAAATAATGGCAAGTTCATCTTGGACAAAGCAACAGATAAGTGCAAATACTAAAAACAATCTGCATATACCCCTGACCATAAAACGTTCCCTTCTGATATGTTTTAAGTCACAAACAGTACTTTTACTAAATTTTCAAAAATTATTCCAAGGTAATTCTTTTGCAAGATACAGTGGATATAGAGGGAAATTACTCAAATGCCAAGGTATGAATAAGAGACTATGAAAAACATGGTTTGTTCTGCAAAGGAATCCATGGGACCTAAAGCTCTTGTTGTACTACTCCTAGTTGAGTGGAAGTTTAGCACTTTTATTCCTGAGGAGAAAAAAAATGTAACACCCTCTTTAAAATGAACTACTCGCATTTAAGACAATTAAAAGGCAATAATAACATTTTAACAAAACCATTTCATTTTCAAGACTTTTTTGCAACAGAAACCATAAGAGAATAGAAGTTCTATCATGATTGTACTGGATGTGTCTCAAATTTAAAACACTAAGATGCATTAAGAAGCTATTATATGTCTCGTTAATCCTGTTCCTGAAAGACATTTGGTACAATCCACATTGAATGTAAAACCCTTTGCTTCAGTTAGATTTCTTGAGATCCATCTCCTTGGTTTCAAAGCTTTTCTGAGTCATTTTATGACTACTTAAAAACAAATAAATCTAAACAGTAGTTTACAGGAATCAGTACTACATGAAGAATGGTATGCCACCTGTTTCATGCCAATGGATTTATTGCTTTCCACCACTATTCCAGACAGCCCTACTGTCTGAGTACCTGTCTAGAATCTAGGCATACATACATGCTTTACAACAATGGTGGTTAAAATATAGATTTTGCAGTATTTTTAAGGTAGTCCACCACTTTTTCTTCAACATGGATTATATGAGCAGCACAACCATCCCCATGAGGGAAAATATTTCTGTTCATATTTATCTTTAAAGCAAAATACTAATTAAGTACATCCATTAAATCACTGGTTCTTCCTCCCTTTATTCCTATATTTCAATTGATCATTAGACTTAGTTCTAATTAAATAATTATTCAAAAACTTACAATGTTAAAATGTTATCACAAGTCTCTCAATGCTAGGGGGGGAACTGAAAAGAAAAAATATTAAGATGTTTAAATGTAAAATATAAAATACCAAAAAAAAAAGTTATCACGGGGACAAAGAAATCTAAGTTCTACAGGAACTAGGTTTGGCAAATCAGCCATGATTTTTGGAAATCCTCATATTATTTAGAAATAATTTGACAAGAGTGAAAGTTTTTAATGAAGCACTTCCTGTTTCTACCAACATTTTCCAGACTTCCTGGATTGACACTTCTGTCAGTCAGCATTTGAACTTTTAGTATCACTACTGGTTTACTGAATCCATGATTCAACATCGAATCTCCATGTTACCCACTGCTAAGAGATTATCAAACACTAAAAAGGAATGCTCTCTTAACACATAAAATGCATCCAGAACAAAACAGATAGTTCAAATACAGGCTTTGACTGGCCATATATATCCACTTTGAGGAACTTTTTCAATTCATGTCTTTTAGAGTCCTTCTAAATACTTTTGGACTGAACCACACCTTCAGTTTCTGATGGATAAAGTTCTCCTCACTCACAGGTTAGATAACACATTTTAAAAAATAACAGTAACAATTTTAACTTGTAATCTACTAAAGCATTGTTTAAATTCACTTTTCCCCAATCATTATACACATGCAATTTCATCTGCTGCAAATGCTAGGAAAAAAGTTTAATTCAAAAGAGTCTTTAGCACTAATTAGTTACATTAAAAGTGTATTTCTGTTTAAAGATGAAAAATCGTTATTTAGCAGTGTCTACAACTTGAGAAAATGTTGAAAATACTATAAGAACTGATTTTTACTTCTTCTAGAACATACCACTTAAATAATTTTTCTATTTATTGAACATCATAACAAATTTAACTAATTATATAATCAGACAACACAAACATGATTATCTTATTCTCTACTGTAAAGCTTAGGGGGAAAAAAAACTTAAGCATCAACTGCTCCAACTGATGCTGCACACTATTTTACATGTGGAAGTACATTATCTCCTTCTAGTTAGGACTATGCAGGTCTTTGTTGGCATCCTGAAGCTTTCTTAGTAGCTGCAAGCCCTACAGTGTGGCCATTGGGCTAGCACCACCAATCCAAACACATTTTTTAATGTTGATGCTCTTCCAAAGACTCCACAGGGGGCCAAACATGGTCCCTCCCACACCAGCTCACAATGACTGATGAACCAGCGAGTTGACTGCCTAGATCTCCAATGTGTTTATTCAGGCCGATGTATTGCAACTGCTGTTTGGGGCATCCTGAAAACATAATAATGTTAAAAATGAACTTTTTCATATAACTTAGAAAAAAGATTGTCAAACAAGGCTTAAAGATATTTCTCTTTGGAGATTTTTTTTTTCAGAAGAACCCTACCAACCAGACACAGATATACAGCTACTGAGGGCAACATTTTTTTCTTAAGGAATCATTCTTGTTTTAAAGGAAGTTTCTTCTCCTTTAAGGCTACAAGAAGTAAAGTTGGAAATATATTGAGATTAATGGCAACTATGTCATACCAGAATTACCAATTAAAATTAAAAAATAAAAATTAACAGAAGTACCTCTTTGATAAACACTGAACAAGGGCAAAAAGGACTTTGATGAAAGTCCAAGGAACATTCAAGTCTGTGAAAGCTTTTCAAGTTTCTGATATACTTTTCTGATGTGTTCTGTACTCAAGCTCCTGCTGTGCTTTGTACAATTACCAGAACTCTTGAGTTTATGACATACAGAATTTTTTTTTAAAAAGGACAGCTAAATTGAGCTCTAAAATTTCTGCAAAAGACAATAATTATCTTCCTACAAACTAAAAGGAATTGAAATAAGTTTCTTATTTAAAAATTTGATGTGGCATGCATCATCATGCATCATTACTTGAGGCAAAACAAAGCATAGGACATTTACTGTGTAATATTAAATAGCCCCTTTGCAGCTACTGCAACAGCTCTTCAAAGCCTCTCATACTACAGCTCATTAGCAACTCTTGTGACTGTCAACAGCTCTCACCAACTTTATAAAGTCGTTCCTGTTCCACAGGAATAAAAATATTTCCATTCCAGTCATTAACATGAGCAATGTTCTCTGGGACCAGCTCAGTAGTTCTGCTCTAGTCTGAAAACCACAAAGCATTGCACCAAGAGCTGAAGGTGCAAAGAACTTGTGATAGTTTGCAGAACAGCTTCCACAGCTATGTATTTTAAGAACAAAGGCTTATTCCCAGTAGGAATTAACATATATTATAACCAGCTCTGTTTGCTGCTATACTTGGATCAGCATAAAAAAACCTTGTTTCAGATATGATGTTCTCACTGCACTTATAACAGTCTTGAAAGAAAGAAAAAAACACTCAAAAGTTATTAAGTTGATGTTTAGATTAGTTCAACTAAGCACATTACAAGAACAAGGTCATTTTGGGTCAAAAATAAATAGCTAATGAGTAGCTATTACTCCATCCAAGAGTAATATTAATTATTTTTATGATACTTGAACAAAATTATTGCATTGGCTATTGAAACAGCATTTATATCTAAGAAGAAATTAATAGTTATCAATGCACTTTAATAGCTACTTCTAATAACTTTTGGCTGCTGAACATGTGTAGAAATTGAGCTAGTTAATGAGGTTTGCTCACTACTTTGAAATCAGAACCACTTTTCACATTTTTAGAAAAAAAAAGTAAATTAAGCATGGCTTGCAGGTCTTCTTCCTCCCTTCTTCTCTCTCACACCCTAGACATATCCTCCAGGCACTATTTTGATTTTTTTTAAATGAAATTATCACAGCTAAAGGGTCCTATTTTTAAATCTATGTAAGTCTTCAGAACAGAGTCCTCACCTTCAGGTAAAAGAAAAAGATACTTAAATTTTAAGAAATCACACTGATAAACTCCTAGTACTCTATTTCAGAATTTCCATCATCATTTTGCTAATAAAAGGTTACTTTTCCTACAAGTATACTACATCGTACAGTTTTTCCTAATTCAGCGGGGAGGGAAAACTGAAATTAAAAAATCTTAAATTTTAGCTAACAGTGAAGCTGTTTTTTTTCTATTTTTCAAAACCTCCTTAAAGCATTACATTATATTAAGGTGAAAAAAGGAAATAACATTTAAAGCAATAAACCATCATCTTCCAAAGAGGCATAATCATTAAATAATCTTCCTTACTTTTTTAAAATACATCTACTACCCTTCCTGAGCATATTAAGCTATTATTTCTTTTTATCAAGGTTAATGGTTCAGAAACCATCACAAGTTGAAATCTTAAGCGATTTACTTTGCTTTCTTCAGCATTTTTGGGTGCTACAGCTGCATACTGGACATTTACCACAGCTTAGCAACCAGCTATCTGTAAAAAAGCCACCAAAACTCAAACTCTTGCAAATTAAAATGTGTGCTACTGCTCCAGGGTTACATGCTTGCAAGCGTACTACACAACGCTGTGCACTGGGATTTGTTCTCTGCCACCTTTTTCAAAATGGCACAGGGAATTGCCCAATGTCTACCCAAATTTCTGTTCCTGATGGCCACACATTTCACAGACTCACGTACTGCAGTGTTCGTGCCCTGGGCATAAGAACAAACAGAGGTATGGTGACAAACACCATAAAAGATCCACAAAACCATTTCCCCCAGAAGCAATGTTTTCTCCTGGATTCATTTATTAAAGTTAACCAGTCACCCTATTGGAACAAGCATATTTATCCTCCTTTCAGGGTTGACAACAGGAACAATAGTTTTTGTACCCTAGTGAGACATAGAAAGTTATGTATATAGATTGTTGCTTACATGAGCACAGTTGTGGATTACTTTTGCTACACCTCCACTTGGAACAGGCACTGTGATCTTCACTTTAACAGTACAGTTTCCCCTTTGACTGAGTCCCGTGGTTCACTGGCTGGCTGAAGCATGTTGTGGGATTTTGTGCACCATGATATTGGTCCTCAAGTGGTACCAGTGTTCTGGAGAAGTTATTCTCCAAATAGCGCCTTGATGTACAACTCCAATGTGGTCCAACTTCCCTCCCCAGCAACTTTCCTCACACAGGCAATGAACGTTCACATGATTTTAGATCTCTGCAGACTGATCCACAACCACATATTGAACTCTAGCAGGCACAAAGATGAAAATCTTCTTCCCCGAAGAAGGTCTATCTCATGCTAGACCCTGCACGAGGGTAATTACAAGCAAGTAATTACCAAAATGACTTCTCATCTTCCAGCTGTCTATAACAGGGAGAAATTAGCTGATAAATAGGTAAAACAACAGCAGAAATAAATCTGCATATTTCAAAATGTTGTGATGCTTGGTTTGTTGAAACATAAGAAGCAGCCAGCTGTTAAAAGAAATCTTTGTAATTCTTTGTCTAGTAACGGCATGGGAAATCTTATGTGCTGCTGTTCCCTCTGCACATTGCTTTTCCCCTGGCCAGGATATTGTAAGAATGCTGTAGGCAATGCCTTGAGGTCTGAAATCACACCTATACGGTCAATTCATCATTCCTATTTAATTGTGGAAATAATGAATATGTCACTGGAGATTGAGCAGCTTCTCTACAGGCCTAGGCTTTTCTATCCATCAGCTCTCTCCTGATAAAAAAGCTGTATTATCCCTGTAGATGTTTCTCAAGACCTTTAGATAGAGGAGAAAGAACTGACCACATGCAGTGGATCTAGAATAAATCATGAAGTTCAATAGTTCCACAGAAGAAATGGTACTTCACCTGCCCAGGGGAAGATGTTAATTACCATCATAGCAAGAAAAACCCAACTCCAAGCTAGACAGGAGATTTTTTTAACATCTTTTTAATATATTGACTGACACAGACCATAAACACAAGGAGAAATATACATACTAAGCAACACACAATCCCAAAGGGACAGAGAAGAGTTTTATACTTTGAAGAACACATTTGTTTCCTTGCAAGTTAAATGGGGCTTAAAGCAAGTTAAAAGGGGTTGTCTTGTCACCAAGCCAGACAAGTTACCAGCAACCTATTCTTATGCTATTTTCCCAATTTATTCAAGAATTGGAAATTAAAGCAGACACAAAACTGCTTCAGAAGGGAATACAAAGCAGAGATTTTCCTTGACCACATAAGGAATTTCTTCCTTCTGTGTATAGGGCTTCAACATGCTCATGGTCCTTGGTTATATCTATCACCATCTACCTGGAAAAGAACAAATTTCCAAAGCCTCTTTTTGCCAGTGTGCACTTTCTTGGTTAGTAAAGTGAAATTTAATGAAAGCATTAGGATCTGATCAGCACATTGGTTCCAGTTTCTTTCCTCTTTATAACAGAGGAAACAGCTTGCTCTCCAGTATGCTAATCTTGCCTGTGCAGAACTCCTCCCTTTGGTGACCAATGGAAAACTTGAGGTGCTGAGAATTTCAAAGGGTCTATTTTAGCTAGCATAGCCTGATAAAGGCTGTTAAATTGAATGTCTAACACAGCATGCCTTGATGATAGCACTGTAAAAATGCTTACTCTCATTTCCTATTGGTATTTATTTTCCAGCAAATTCCATAAAGAAGGTGTCCAACCCTGACTATGAGAGAAGGAGGAGGACAACAAAATCAGACAAAAATAATAGAGTAGAAAGAATAAACTGAAGATTGAAAGAAACAGACTTCAAAAAGGAAACACATTTACACAGAAATAATGAGTAGCAAACAGTCTTGCTAAAAGGATTAGAAAAAAAACCACTTAGCATATTTATCTATTTCACAATCAACAGATCAACTAGTTTACGCATAACTAGCTGGGGTACCTGCAACTTGAGAAAAACATATACCTCCTTAAAATCAGTAACTCACATTTTCATTTGTCTTCCTAAAAATACTCCTCAATTCTCTGACATTTTGATGTTTACTTACTGCTGTACAAAATACAATATGCTCCAGCACTTTATCTCTTATGATAGTGCTATCTCTTAGGATACAATCTTACTAAATATAAAATTCAATTTCTTGCATTAACTTTGAGCAAAATTGAAGTAACTGGGCAAGTACAATAAGGAAGGGAACATAGTCATCCACTTCTCTGAATTTTCCTCTGGAGTCAGATGTGGTTCTAGTTTTCATTCCACTTGACTGCAAGTGGAAGTTATGTAAGTGACAGTTTTCAGCATTGGTATTGCACTGGGTTCATTTTGTCAGAGATGAAAAGAATTGGTTCTTTCACTTCCCTATTACCATTAATGTTCTTCTGCATTAACCATTTTCACCTCAGTATAGACTAATAGCTTTTCACTCAAATGAGCGTACTACTATATCTCTATTTTTAAACATAATATCAGGCAGTCTATAGTCAGACCAGGTCTGCTGAGATCCTTTCAGTTCCCATTGCCCACCACCACCCCAAATACTTTCATGCAAAGTGAGAACACTGTTTCAGAACATGTATTTTTTTACTGATCAATGCCACTTTTTCATTTCCAATTTATATATTCTGCCACTGCAGCTGAATGATCAAAGGGACATGAGCAAATAGAATTTGGGCTGAAGCCACCTGAAATGCTGTCACATAACATTAGTTTCTTTCTGTCTCTCTTTTAGTGACTGAAAAAGTGCCAGCAAAATGACAACTTAAGCAAATAACCTGTCACTTTCTTTCCATGCAGTAATTAGTTTTAGTGGCTTATTTTTTTTTGTGGAGTAGAAATGGAACTCCATTGGGTGTGAAAAAGGTTAAAGCACTGACTTCACTTTGTGGTCTAAGGAAACTATAAAAGAATTGACACATCACAAATACTGCAAAACTTGGGTAGTCACCGGAAAACAAAGACAAGAGTAGACCCTCTTAGCCTTTGAAGACCTATTGATGATGTTCTATCTATTAATATGGCATATTTTCCCTACTGTGATCCCCGGGATTTAAGGCAACAACAGACACATGGGAAAATGCAGGCCCTTTCTGTCTGAGAAAAAACTTATTTTGCATCCTGTGAAGGGTGACATCATTTTAACAGTATTCTGGAGCATTAGATGTAGTGTGCAGAAGTGGAAGAGCAAAAGATCTATGAGAAAGAACCACTGCTGTGTACTTCCCATCCCGAAGCCAAACAGAAAAGGCTGCTTGCACCTGTCATCTCCTGTATGACCCAACAGCTTATAGGATAGTTCACTACAGCTGTTTAAAAATAATTCCATCATTACTAAAATAAGGTAAGTAAGAACATATAGGCTGAACAGGAGAAAGAAGGTAACTGCTGTAGGTATCTAGAACTGCATGACTGGAGACAAGTAAATAAAGAGATGCAAACTAGAAGATTAAAGGAGTACAAACCCATCTAGTGGATAACAGTTTCTAAAATTACAGCAAAGAGAAAAAGGAAAGGTCTTGGCATTTTGCCTCCATCTGCACTTACACACTAAGAGAAAGGAACCATTCAGAGGAGAATAAGGACAAAACATGCAACCCATGTTTAGCTATGCAAGTCACCTGTTTTAGATCCCTTTCCATATGCTGGGCAAGGGTACACCCATCCAGAGGACAACCCAGAGCTCCTAACACAGGCTCTGCTTTGAAGCACTCCCTAGAGGAACCCCTCTTGCCACAATGAGGACAGAGAAGCTTGTAAAGATTCATTGTCCAGACTGTTTTACAAAGCATCCCAAGGCAAGTGGTGCAAATACCTTCAATAAGTTCTAAATTGTCACAACAGAAGACTTCAAATCATTTGGGGAGAAACAGGATGAAACAAAACAGTTGAGTTTAGTTGCAAGCTGATGTGATAGATAATACTAGTTTTGTGATGAGAATGTATTTGGTGCCAGAAAAATTGTCTCCTTGCTTCTCCCAAATGACAATCTGTACTTCAAAGTGTTTCTGTTTTAAGAGGAAGATAAGAGCAATGGAATATGAGTGCAAATGCAGGCAGGGACAACTCATCATGAAAATGGGAGTGCTTGGAGAATTATTTGTTACGTTTTTGCACTGAAAATTCATTATTATTTGTGTGGACATTTCTCAATAACAATACCATCTCATCACTCATTAGAATACATTTTTATTCTGTAAAGTTATGAAGGATATTCAGAGCTGGTAGACACTAAGCCATTGGCATGTAGGATTTGGTTGCTAACTGTAGTCTTATAAATACTTTGATTACAATACAACTTTCTTAAAAAGTCAGCCTTTATCATAAACACATGGCCTCTCTTCCCCTTTATAAAGTGTAATCTTTGTGTGTCAAAAAACAACAATACATTTTCCTTGATTAATTTTTCACAAGGGTGATCAATTCACGGTGTTGGCAGGAAAGTTATAATACACAAAAAAAGCTTCAAAATGCATTCTAAATCTTAAATCCTTCCTTAGATTTAATAATCACCCAGCTGGCTACACATCAGACAGCAATGCTTCAATGGGAAGATTAATGAACAGTTGGTCTGCAGTTTAATCCCTCTAGATTTTAGCAAGCAGAATGCAAACTTTTATAAGTTGGACTATTTTTATGCATTCCAATTATATGTCAAGGTCTAAATTGCTTTAATGGTAACTTTGAGGCTTCTTAGTCATAGTTTGCTCTCTCATTAGAGTACTTCAATTTTAGAAAATATTAATTCAGTACACTTCAACATTCTCTAGACCATTTAAAAGATTACATTTCAATACAACATCTCAAGTCATAAACACATTCAATTTCTTATTAATTTATTTTATACAATCATCAGATATTTTGCCTTGCTAGAAGTATATTCTATGCCAAAGATTTAAGTGATTAAACAATTTAAGGCACAAAAGATGAACATTATCTTCTTTTCTATAGCCACACCAGCCAGTTATTGCTTCTACCTCTTACAGGAATAACTGCCACGTGTCAAGCTCCTGCTGCCCCTGACCTCCATGGCACCCATACTTCTCAGGTTATGCCTGAAATCCAAAAGAATGGTATAGCTGAGGTAAGAAAATCTGCACCCAGACTGGGACAACAGGAAAGACATTGTACTTGTGCCTTTATCCTCCTCCCTCAGCATTTCCACAACCATGCCTTTCCTTTTCTGTGCTTCCACAGGGAGGTGCTGATAACAGCAGAACAATCTGTGAAATTTCATTTGCAGTTAAAGGGGCAATCTGAAATTATTACAGTCAGAGGAACCTCTTTCGTAGAGATAACTGTTTGTGTACCATGTGACAAAACCTAGTTGTCTATCAAGTGTAATTCAAGATCCTGCAAGGAGTTTTGTTGTACAGTTACACATAGAAGCAGAAAAAAAATCTTCACAGAGATGTTATAAATGAGCGCCCCTCCCAAAAAAAACCTCAAAGCCCTGAACTTCTTTGCTTCACAGCTCCCAGCAACAAATACATGGTGGGGAACTGAGAGTAGAAAAGGAAAGAAAAAACAACACCACCATGATGTTGAAAACTTCTCCTCCAGTTTGCTCCTAGTCCAGTTTCAAATTCACTGTAACAAGACTCTTATCTCCAGTTATGGGCTTTGATTTCAATAAATTATAAAGTTATCACAATTAAGAAAAGGAACAAAACTGTAACAAGAAACACGCTATTGAAGGTAAGTCTAACGCTGCAGTCAAAGTCAGTACACAGCTGCCCAACAAGACAGAAAAAGTGAACCCTATTTTCAAGTCCAGGAGAAAAAAGTTTTTACAAGATTGTCAGATTTGAACTGCAAAGCCCAGCACACCGGAGTAAAGCTGAGTAGCAGCTCTGCCACATCCCAGAGCACGTGCTTGTGGAGCAGCCACAGCTAGAAGATGCACACATCTACGAGACACATGCAAGCTACAGCAAATACGGGAACACTGTCTCGGCATTACCTGGATCTGCCCTCATTCTCCTCGCCCAGCACAACCAATTGGTTTTGGCAGGCACTTCTTCACACACTGACAGAGCCAAGCTCAATATCTCAAGAAAATATACATTTTGGCAGGTTGTATTTGGAATCTGTCTGCATTAAATTATACTGAAAACTTTGGAGCTTCCAGGCCCAGAGCAAGGTTCAGCTCCAGTTGTGCAATCTAGAAGCAATTAGAGCTGCAATGTCATCAAGTAAGAAACTGGCAGTGAAATGATCACAGAGGCAGTTCATAAACACATTGTCAAAAGGCAGGAAAACTTCACTGTCACTCTCAGACTTTGATCTTTTGGGATGTAAAGAATAATTGACATCAAGAATGAAATAACATCGAGCTAAGCAGCCACTGCTAGATTGAATAAACGCTAAATAAAAACTTAAAAAAGGCAGTTCTGTCCCAATGCCAGCAACAGAAACAGATTTACACTGAAATTCAACCAGATTCTAGCTTTACTTCGAATAAAGATTAATACTAGTTTTCCAGCAATACTTCCCTGTACTTAATTAAAAGCAAGATGCTACATTTTCAACTTCTTAATTTATGCCATTTTAGTTAAGACTGTATACTAAGCTTGTCTTCACCTTCAGTCTAAACTGAATACATGAGAAAATACCAATATTTCCAGATTCGAAGGCTATATCTAAAAAATATTTTAATAAAAGAAATAGTAATCTAGGAGAAGGAAACTTTGAATACTAAGAGCTCAGATCCACTGGATAATTTCAATTTTCCCTGCAAATTATTAAAACGCTAGGAAAAAGAAGTAGTCTTCAGCAGAAACATGGAAATCTAAGACTAGCAGCCACCAAAAAGCTGCCAATACCTCTTGCCCAAGTTCCTCAACAAGTGGCTACCTGGCAGCTGACTCAAACCTCCTGATGATCTCAATTCCATCAATCAGTCATATAAATCAAGGGGCAGATCCAGCTTAAAATCAATAAAAACTGGGTAATATTTGAAACAATCTGCTTTATCTCTCTGTGAGTTGACAAACCTGGCCCACAGCTTGGCTATGCAGTCAGACAGCAAGATCGGGGGAAAGAAATCCTCCCATGGGCAGTTTTCACTAAGATTGCCTTAGATTAATTCTCAAATCACTATATTTGAAAGCATTTCACTCTTTCTATTTATTTAAACCATCAATTATTTAAGTAATTGTGGCATAGAGACATCAGAAGCCTCTAAAATGCAAGGAGCTGGGGAAACTTAGGGACAGACCTCAGAAGGACCCTGTAGCTGATGGTAGGCATTTACCACACGGTGGAAATTCCTGGCCTAGGTGCCTCCATATGCTAAAATCGTTGTACTAGGAGGTTTGGCATAACATTACAGGGTTCATAGATGTCTAAACACAGACAAAAGGAAGGATATCTAAAGATTTTATTTCTCTTTAGAGTTCAAGTGTCAAACTGGAGGACCTAACTTGCCTCACAGTTCTGGAGAGAAACGAAATAATTTAACTGACACACAGGCAAGAAGCCACATCATTCACAATGTGATGTGATGGAGGTTGGGAAAATGAAAACTGTATCTCCTGTTTTCTATAAGAATGAATTCTCCTTCAATGAGGAGACTGACTTTCTTCAGTTAAGGAGCCTTCTCCATCTTCCTAATACAGTTGACACATGGGAAGCTGGCTCTCTGGATTAATGAAATTACAACATTCACCTGGGAGGAAGAAGTCTGTATTCTTAGTTCCTCCTCTAAGGCATGTTAATCTGTTCTAACCAGTGATCAATTAATCTAAAATACATCAACACAAGCATGAATAAATCACTGGAGAGAAGCCTTAGAAACTATAAAATGCCAATAGAGTAGACAGAAAAATAGACAAAAGCATTGGAGAAGCTATGGCTATTGTAGTTCCCAAAGTCAGAAACTGATTTGCAAGCTTAACATGACCTTGTTTTCATCTTTAGAAAACAAATATTTGACCTTCTGAGTAAGGAATCTGTTACCATATGTGAAGTCTGATAACTCAAGGGAAACCTATCATATTTAATAGATCAAGGCCATAGCTATTCTGATTTTAAAGGCTCCAAGCAACCATCTCATATGGAGGTCTACCCAAAGAGTTAATGACTGTCATACTATTTTTTCTTGTGTTAACAAGAAAAATAGCTAAAACTGTGTCTCCTTTTGCCAGACTAAAACTGGTTTAATAGTAGTTATAGGTAGCAGTAAGAAAAAATGCTGAGGAATGCATTCGGCACTTTAATTTATAGCACTTTTTTTTTTTTTTTTCCTTTTATAAACTACAAGAAGTGCTGAATCAAAGGCAGAGAACATGCATCTTTGTCTTGGTAACTATGGAATTTCTTCTCTCCTCTCCCCTTCATGAATATTTCTCTTATCAATCTTCTACATTTCATATGTTATCAGTTATACTGATTGTTACCAGTTCCAGTTGTTTTACACTCAGTTTAACTGCAGGCTCTCCTTCCTTGTGGATATGGTTGCTTTTATCCATCACATTTGCATCTACAGTTTGTGGTAATCAACCTTAATTAAACTGCTCCTAATTTTCCGCATCCATGTTCCCTCTCCCAACCAGTGAATCTTAACAGTTTCTTAAGCTTCAGGAAGTCTAGCAATTCTTCTATACCTCAGAAACTGAGAGAGTAATTGCATCTACACCAGCAGCCTTGCTGTAGAGTCCTTATAAACTACACACTGGTTTATAAATAAATATAAATTATATACACATAAATACACACACACACACACACACGATGTCCTTTTGTATGGCTCTTTTACTTCTGCTACATCCCTTTCTGGAGATGGAACAAATGTAGCTACAGACACCAACTAAAGTCATTAAAATCATTACAGTTTGAGATCCTGGAGTGCATTGGGAAGAATGTGGTCAGCAGGTTGAGGCAGGTGATCCTGCTCCTCTACTCAACCCTAGTCAGGCCACTTCTGGAATATTGTGTCCAGTTCTGGGATCCTCAGTACAGGAAAGACAAGGAGCTACTGGAGAGGGTCCAATGGAGGCCACAAAGATGATGAGAGGTCTGGAGCATCTCTTTTATGAGGAGAGACTGCAGGAACTGGGCTTGTTTAGTCTAGAGAAGACAGAGAGGATCTCAGTAATGCATATAAATATCTCAAAGTGGGTGCCAAGAGGATGGTGCCACACACTTTTCATTGGTGCCCAATGACATGAGGAGCAATGGCCACAAACTAAACCACAAGAAGCTCCACCTCAACATGAGGAAGAACTTCTTTACACTGCGGGTGGCAGAGCACTGGAACAGGCTGCCCAGGGAGGTAGTGGAGTCTCTCTCTCTGGAGACATCCAAAATCCACCTATACATGTTCCTTTGTCTCCTGCCATAGGGGATCCTGCCTTGGCAGGGGGGTTGGACTAGATGATCTCCAGAGGTTCCTTCCAGTCGTAACTATCCTGTGATTCTGCAGTTCATGTAGAATTATGGTTTTGTTTTCTTTCTTGAGTAGTCTTCCTTCTACAGAGTTATCACTTGCTCTCTACAATCATAGTTTGGTTCCTGCCATCTGAAAATATGCTGCACCTGAAGATATCTGTCCCCTTCAAATGAGGACCATTTGCACAACTACCCATTTGGATTACCGGAAATTTTTTTCAGCTTTTAATATATATGCTCTCCTTATTTGACATTTCTTTACATTGCTTTTTACTATTTATTGGGGAGTTTTACAGACTTTTTCCTATTTTGTCAAAGACAGGAAGCTGTGATTTCATTTACAAACAATGCATTATCTTGAAGTTACGGCTTTCTCGTATGGTTTATTTTTTAAAATCTGGTACAACCTTTTTCTAATTTTCATGAGCCTAGTTCTTTTCTGGCTTAGGTAATGCCCATCTTTTTCATACAGCCCTCTGACTGTCTAAACTTTAGCTAGTTCTTAACAAACCTCCTCCTCCTCCTTGCAACATTTTCCACAAGAACATACTGAAATGCTCCCAGCACAAGGCACAGGGCCAGCTAAAGAGGCAGGATGAGCTTCAGAATGCTGCCATGGAAATTCTACTCTTTAAGTCCTATTTTTACATGACCCAAAAGATATTCCTTAGAAGTCCTGTATGAAAAATCATTGCAAGAAGCCTTAAAAAGAGCTGATGGTATTTTACAACCAGCTACACGAAATCTCCAATCAAAGCCACCTAAATATAATTTTTCCTTAACTTTTCCCCTCCTTGTAATTGAAGTTGCAAACAAGTTTCTCCCACTCTCAAATATAAATCAGTGGACTGCACAAAAGGCCTTCTCTTCTATCTGTGAAGCTAAATTTTCTGTATTTCTTATCTTTAAGACTCTTGCTTTTATAATTGCTTTCATTATGAGATTTTGCATGGCCACAAGATATATATGATTAGAACTACTTTAAACATAATTAACACTTTTTTATTTTGGGGTCTTAGAGGTATTTCTGTTATGCAGGCAAGGTTGTTTGCTTTTTACATGTTTTCTTTGAGGCTGGATACATCCTTTCATTCCCTACGCTTAGTTACCCTGTTTGTCAGTCAGTGCAATACAGTTGACACTGCCCTCACCAAAGTTTCTTTTCCAGAAGTGTGTCTCAGGATGGTGTTGGCAGACAGAGGACCCCTGGAAAGCAGCACTGGGTGCCTCACACATGGCAAATCAGCTACAAAACTCACAGCCCAGCCAGCAGCATCCCATATGGTCAGCACTCTGCCTGTCAGGCCCCATGCAGGCGAACAGTGCAGTCACCCAGCACAGCATGAGATCCAGGAACAGGACAACTGGAGCACTCAAGAGAAGAAAACCAGAACGACCAACAAGATTTATTGTTGCTGTGGTCATGGTTGTAGCAGTCAGGCAGTGTGCTGCAGAAGCACAACCACTCTATGAAACAAGTGCTAACACCAACCCACTTAGCTGGAAGTTACTCCTGGGGCCTCCTGACAGACTGCTCCATATGCCCTCCTGAAAGATAATTTGTTTAACATGGCTGAAGCTTCCCTGGTATCCAAATGCTGTAACAATAATTTTCCTCTGCTGTACCCAATTTGTTTTCCTGCCTCTAGCTTTCAGCTCTCCTAATAAGCTGTCAATTGGTTATGAAAATTTGAAAAACAGTCAGCTCTGCTTATAGCAACCTCTTGCTCATTGCTATCCAAGTTCACTGGGTCTGTATTGCAGATCATGCTTTTGATTATCAAGCCCAGCCCTCACAGAAGGGAAGCACAGACTTCTATGCTAGAACTGCAAATAACTGTGTGTGGTTTTGGGTGCCATAAGAAAGCTATTAAGCTATTGGAGAGTGTCCAAAGGAAAGCTATGAAGATGGTGAAAAGCCTTGAGGGGAAGTCCTATGAGATGTGGCTGAGGTCACTTTGTCTGTTCAGCCTGGAAAAGAGGAGACTGAGGGGAGACTTCATTGCAGTTACAGCTTCCTCGTGAGGTGAAGAGGAGGGGCAGACACTGATTTCTTCTCCCTGGTGACCAGTGACAGGACCCGAGGGAAAGGGGTGAAGTTGTGTCAGGAGAGGTTTAGGTTGCATATCAGGAAAAAGTTCTTTGCCTTGTGATGGTTGGTCACTGGAACACGCTCCCCAGGGAAGTGGTCACAGCGCAGAGACTGACAGTTCAAGAAGCGTTTGGACAACACTCTCAGGCACATGGTGTGACTCTTGGGGGTGGTGCTGCTAGGCAGGGCCAGGAGTAGGACTCAATGATCCTTGTGGGTCCCTTCCAACTCAGCATATTCTATGCACATAGAATTCCCACTGAGTTTTGGTCTGTTATTCACCCTTCATCAGAACAGATAATCACTGGAAAAATCCACTTTAAATTCTGCTATTTAAAATACCGCATCTTCTTCTTATTCAGGAACTCCAAACAAATTTCAAGCAACTTCTATGAAAGGCAGGAAGCTGGTTTCCGGGTCTTGTACAGGTAGTGTTTAAACTTGGCACAGATCTAACAAATTGAGGGGGATTTCTAGTTTAAACAGCCCTGTCAATCCAAACGCAAGCACCAGAACTGTAGCGTTTCTACAAAATGTTGCCTGATATGCTGCTCTAGTCCAGAATAAATAAATTTCTGTAGGCTGTAATGTGATGAGTCCCTTGCTGAAGCTCTATTAATTAGCTAAATATGTGCTGAATTTTAAATGTAAACAGCCTCTGTTGTAGCTGTTCTTCATGAATGCATTTTATTTCACTAATGGGCGATGCTTAGGCCATCTGTCTGACCCATGATAAGGCTGACAGGTAGCAGCTGGATCTCGTCACGCAGCTACATGTGAATTACAAATGCTCCAAGAACATTTTACAGAAATCACCTTCAGAAGTGTCATTTTGTGACTTTTTCAGACTTCCATTTTAAGTTTCTATATATTCCAGACCCACTTTACCTCCTTTCACCATAAAGCTTACTCAGTTAATGAACAAAGTTAAAAAACCCAAAACCCAAAAAACAAAACAAAACAAACAACAACAACAACAAAAAAAAAACAACAACAACAACAACAACAAAAAAACACAAAAAAAAACCAAAAAAAAAACCCCAAAAGAACACCACACCACCACCACACACACCACCACAGTAGCTTAGGTATTTTGTACACATTCTGAATCTCTGAATTGCAATGGGCTTCTGTCTCCAGTTGATCTCAACCAGAACAGCAACTGTTTCATAATCATGAATTTGCAAAATTTAGATATATGTTTTAAAGGTAAAAAAATAAATGTTTTAAAGCATCAACAAAGATTGAGCTAAATGCTTCCTTAGTTCAAATAGTCTTATAAATATTATTCTGTTGTTTCATTGGTATCCAGCAGAAGAATGCAGGACACTAAAGTCCTGGGCATTTCTTCAAAGAAAGCAATGGACTTGAATATGCAGCAGGTGCATGAGATTCTTGTGCTACCTGCTCTATGCAGAGACCAAGGTGACCAAAATGTACCAATGCTGCTGTAGTATGAGTATTAAGGGGTTTTGGTGCTTTTCGTGCTGAAGGTAAACTAAAATCCAACTCACAGATGTCATCAGGCTAGCTATAACACTACTTTGACAGGAAAAGTAGACTTCTTTTTCAAATCACCAACTCCTGTTGTCTGTTGAGTGGAAAGGGAATGTTGTCTTTAATGAAAACTGTTAACGTGTCCACACTGCTGTTTAACCACAACCTTTTCTGACAGTTCAAAAGCGTGAACTTAACATTCCTTAACATCTCTTCTAACTTACGCTAACAAGCAAATTCAGACCATTGCCGAAATTAAATGTGCAGACTATTTTATAAGTAACATTTTCTACACTGTTAACCTTAGTACATTTTAAGAGCTTTCATTAATAAAGGTTTTTCCCCTCTCTAAACAAATAGTAATAAGAAGGACTTCTTATTACTGCGTATACTGCACACAACTTTCAGAATATGCCTGCTTGTGCTTTGCAGGCTCTCCTGCCAACCTGTATTCACTGTCATTATTACTTTTTCAAAGGATCAGGTCTGGGCTCACAGACAAACACAAGGCTCATATACTTCTAAAAGAAATGTCTTGTTCCTTGAATACTAAAGTTATTCGGGTCCCTGTACCACGTTATTTACCCATATATTTTTTCAGACCTTAGGATAACTTAATCAACTTCTTAATGGTTAAATATGAATATTTTGAAAGCAACATTTGCCTTCTGTCTCGCTTTAGGAAAAGACAGATGTACCTTTCTTTTCAGTAAAGGAAATTAGGTTCAAAGAAATAATTATTGTGAAGCCTACAGCCACAGCAAGTCTTCATATTTTAAGTCAGGAGAAATTGCTATGCATTTTCAGATCAAGAGCCTTAAAACAATGCTAAGCCTGAAGACACCCACAGTGATCAATCTGATTCTGAAGTGATATACACAGTTCTTCTCAGAGCTAATGGTAGAACAGAAATCTGCATTTCACAAGTTAAATCATCATCCCCTCAACTGCTTGGAAATTTCAGTTCAGAAAGGTCCTTTGTTCCATAGGCTGTCTTAAAATAGTTACAACAGCTCTCACACGTAAATTTTTCCTTTCTTGCTGCCATTTGTTGGTTACAGAAGTCTGACCTCTGCATCATCAAACTGTTTTGTAATGCTGGCAGACAATTCAGTCTCCTCTTCAGCAACATACAGAATGCAGTTAGATGCAATCTGCACACCTGTTGGGTCATGATGATCGGGCTGGCACATTGGAAGGATTGTGCCCCACTGTTGTGGTGCCACTGGATGTGGCTTGCGACCGGGCCAGGCCCTGCCGGTTCCTTCCCCGCCCCGCACGGTGTTGGGCCTTTCCCCGCCCCCGCGCGGCAGCTGGGGGGGTGCAGCCCGGCTAGCTCAGTCGGTAGAGCATGAAACTCTTAATCTCAGGGTCGTGGGTTCGAGCCCCACATTGGGCGCCACTTGCCACGGCTAGGTAGTGGGTTAAAATGCTGGACAAAGCCCACCGGGTTGACTGGAACCAGCACCCTTCGGCGCTTCCCCCAGCTCCTCTTCGCAGGAGTACGGTGGCAGTAAGTGCAGGGGTGCTGGAGCTGCGTTCTCCCACACCTCGTGGTGTAAGCACGACAGAGACAAAGAGATGGTATGGAGGGGCCTCTCCAGTACGGCAGTCCAGGTTTATTGTGCACTCGTACAGGAGAAAAAGGCGCGCATCAGAAATTGCACAGCACTTTTAAAATCCAGGAAACAGAGGCAGAATGCTGACCCAAGCCAATCACTGAGAGGACGGGCGGGACACGGCTTGACTGACAGGTCGCCAGCCCAATGCGACCGCTGTCCGCAGGTACGTCACTGCGGGGCCGGCTGGCCCCAGGTGTGCATGGGAACAATCCTGGCCAGAGCCGAGGGACAGGCACTCCAGCTGTCCTCACCGAGGACAGCAACCTGGGCTCTGTTTCAGCAGGGGCAGCCCCAGCGGGGCTGCCTCCGTGCAAGGCGGCACAGCCCAGATCCGGGGCTGCCCTGCAGGACCCTGCTGTCTCAGCGAACCGCAACAGCCCACCTGCAGTTCTCAGACCCATCTTTGTAATACTGCCAAAGAAACAAAAGCTACATACCCCTTCTAGGTTCATCCTCAAATGTAGAAGAGTTTAATATCTGAAACAAGGCATCCTTTCAGGAAAGTACTTTTCAAGTAGATCCTGGGGTGACATCTCAACTTTTGTTTCTGAGGTATCCATAAAAAGGACTTTGGCATCCATAGATATCTGGGCCAATGACCATTCCCACAAGCCCTGTGTGTTTAAAGCTTGCTCCTCTAACTGATAAACTTGTTACTCACATGAGGGTGATGTCTCATCTTGGACTTCTATTCATCTTCTCTTCAGGGCCTGTAATTGGTGTGGACTTGGATCTGTCCTTCCTTTCAGTACTAGCTTTGAAGTTCAACACGAGTATTGAACACTTTGAACTATACTACATTCAGAGTAGCATAATGGTGGCATCAGGAGAAGTCCAGTAAGGAAGAAAGACATTGTACCTTTTCCTTCTCGATCAGTTCATCAGCAGCAGAAATTGACTTTCTAAAGCAGTACTCTTTGCTAGCTGGATTACTAAAGTGGTAAATCTCTCATGTCAAAGGATAAAAGCCTTAGCTTACTTCCCAGTGAGCCTTGATGGATGTGCTCAGTAGTCCAAGAGGGAAAGTGAGCTAAAAGCATCACAGTGAGCTGCACAGTCATGGTGCAGCTGTGGGTTCCCAGCACACTTTGCGACACAGACTCATTCTTCTTCCCCTCTGAGCCCCTTGCCAGAACTAAGGCACAGAAGACTCATCAACTCAAAGCATGCAGTGAAACAGAGGGAGATAAATGGAATGCATCACTTCTTTTTGTTCCCTTGTTTGATTTTCTCAATTGTATTTGCAGCATATCTGAAGTGCAAGCAGAAGGCTGAGAGTTGGAATAAGGCAACAGAGATAATTTACAATTAATCACTAATTACTGCTGTAAGTCTCAGATCAGAACTGGTGTTCCAAAAGAACTTTTTCTCCCGTTACACAAATTATATGAGTTACTGGGGCCCCAAGGACCAGCTTATTGGTCTTTTCACAATTGAACATTTGTATAATTGTTAGGACAGTATGCTACTGTCAGAAGAAAAGTCTGTACTTCAAGATTACTTCTCTAAGTCCATTATTCCCTCCCAACACAAGTAGAGAAAGAATTGTCAGAGAGCAACTAAAACCACCTCCACTTCAGTGACCACAAGGAAATTAACTGATTGTGGAGATAAGACAACAGGGCTTCTAAAAGTTCACCCATATGCCCTCCCAAACACAAACTTCTGAGAAATGAGAAAAGGAAGCATTTTAACAACTGATGCAAGGCTCATTTTCCAGACACAGAAGTGCCTGCACAGAATACAAACACAATAACCACAAGCTCTTCCTTTTGTTGAAAGACAAAATTGATGAACTTGTTAATTACCTTATGCTGTTACTGGTGATGGAAAGGTGGACAGGCAGAGGATCTCCCTGAGCCCTGGTGACTGGAACCGGGGAAGACACTCGCGGAAATCATTGCATGAGCCTCCTGTCTTGGTATTTTTTCAACAGAAAACTCCCTTGATTTGGCAGTATCTGATAGAGGATACTGAATACCTTGGATTTTGATCTGACACAATATTGCTGCTTGAATGCTACTAAGTTTGGGAAACCTGTCCATTGCCTTTTTTCAAAATCAGGTTTTGTAAATGATTTGACTGGTTTTTTTTCATAGCTTTCTTCTAAGTTTTATTGAGCTACAAAAGTTCAAAAGACAAGAAAATAAGGTAATTTCCATTACAAAAGATTAAACTTTAAAATTACAAAAATAATTAACTAAAGGCAAGAATAAAGGATATTTTCTAATGTGCAGATTCACTAAAAAAAAAAAAAAGACTTCTGCACTACTGCCCTGGAGGAAGGTGTGAGAGATGATGAGAGAGTAAAGCAAAAGGGATTTCAGTGGGCATTCCACTACTACTGATCACATTGTGTGTATCACTGCTTATTACAACACTGAAGAAAAACAGTACAGAGCTATACACTTAGATTTGCTTTGTTTAATTTTGCTTCCATCTAATTTAACTACTTAAAAAGGAAATATTCTTGAAAGCAAAAAAAACTGAATTGAAATTCAGAGACAACCAGTAAAATAGTGATGGGGTAGTATTAGGATACTGACTCTTGCAATTTGTCCACAGATTTCTACCACAGCATTCTAGATTGTCTGGACATAAACAAACCAAGGACAACAACTATGAAAGACCAAATAAACGAGCTGTAATTTAATATATAAACTGACAAAGGCATACTCCTTCTATTGTTAATGTTGAAAGAAAGATTATAGAAGACTTGCAAGTGAATAGATTCAAAATAGGTGTTTACTTATGGCTAACTTTGTGCTGGTCAGGTATAAACAGAATTTGTGAAAAGCCTGGATTTCATTGAAATTGAAACCTCATTTCTGATTAATGTACTTGTTACTCTTAGACTTGGAAGGCTCTGCTGCAGTAGTACCTGCATACAAGGAGTAGGGTAACATATTATTCATGGAGCACATTTATCACAGTGGAAATTGCAGAGACACAAACACACAGAAACAAAGAATGCCTGCTGCTCTCAAAGGAAAACCTTTCCTAGAATAGGAAAGGTACACTGAGAACAGAAAACATATGTAACAAAAATATCAAGGTTTCATCGCCAGGAGATTATTTATTTTCTCACACTGGACTGTGAACCATCATTCTGGCACTTCAAAATGAGGGGAAATGCTGAAAGTAATGTGTAGCTCCTAAGCTCCAAGCACCCATTGGCAGTTTTCTAGCTGGGCAGTGCTGCCCTAATAGCATGGTGAGCATCTTAACAGCTACTTTGCCATCAGTTCTGAAAGTATCAGTATGCACAGAGATGTCCAGAGAAATCAAATCATATGCACAACTAGGACCAAATGGGTCTATATGTACAGATGCAAAATGGCATATTTTAACTATTTCATAAGAAAAAAGAAAAAAACCCAAAACAACCAGTAGCATGGTCTTTAATCATCTTGCCAGTGCAACTGGGCAAGCAGTCAGGCTGTGTGGGACTCAGCTCTGAACACTGGAGCACATTTCTGTGACCACATGCTGGCAAGCAGGCAAGACAGAAGTCAGTTCTGGACAACCTAACTGAGGTACAGACAGGGTAGCTCTGGGTACAGTTGCCCTAGACACATGCTTAAAACACCTGCAGACATATTCTCCTTCTTTTGCACCATTCTTAAAATTCAAATCCCTTCTGATCACTCACTTTTGTAAGGACCATCACCTAGCTGGGTGGGAGGAATTACAGAGTAAAACATAAAGCAGTACAAAGTATCAGAACCACACAAGGATTTGGAGCTGTGTTTGGAACCCTAATAAATGAGAAAGTGAAAGGTCCAAAGAGGGACCATAACAAATTCCTGATATCAAATTATATACTACAGATTTGCTCAGTACTTTTGTTTTGCTAAGGAGGCACAGGACAGACACATTTATACAATGGATAATACAATAAAAGAAGAGATTGTACAATCCACATTTAAAACAAAGCATGCTAAGCAATGACCTTAATGCAATGAGCTTAAGTTAATAGGAAAAACTGAACTAGGAAATTAGGAGAAATTGTTTAATGGCAAGGCCAAGTGGAAAGAAAGGTTCCTTAATGAGATAGTTACTGTTCACTAGCAGTGCTCAAAGAAGGCACTTAGTAACTGAAACAGACTGGGTAATCTGTTTCTCTTAGTATGCTCTGTTTAAGATAACGTTGTTTCTTGTTGAGAATCTTGGGTGAATAGAAACTTTATATCTGCATTTAACTTTGAAGAAACCTCTTGCTTGCTCAGTGAAAAGTATAGTTTTTTTAAGGTAATATGAAATAGAAAAAGCCATCTCTACAGCACTTTAGAAAATAAAAGTTTGAGAAGAATCTTGTTTTCCAATGTGGTTTTTTAGAAATACCCCATGGTGGGAAATGTAGATTAATAAAAACTTAAAAAAAATCACTAAGAAAATATTTACATCATCATCGTCTGTGTTCTGCATTTACATTTCTCATGATATATGAATTTGTTGAAATCAGTCTCAGAAGAGATATGAAATGGGGCTGAGAGAGATCAGTGAGAATTTAAAAACTCACTTCTCATTTACTGATTTTTGGATTTCAGCTACGCATTTGCTGACTTTTTTTATCCCTTACTGCCACAGCCACTCCCACTTGGTTTACTCGGGAATTAAGAATTCACCATTAAGAGTACTTTTTCAAGACAATATTTTTTAGTTTAAAAGATTTTGACAAGTCACACATCTCTAAGGATTTGACGGGTAAAGCTTTCTAAGACAAAGTAAAAACAGTGACAGAGATGTTCAATCAAAACATGCAAACAAAAGCTATTTACCTTACCATCTAGAAATCCAAGAGTAAGCAAAATAATATACAGAGTAAATACCAGTCCTAGAAATTCAATCTAATGGTACATGAAAATGAGAGGTTTTCTCCTTTACTTCTTGTTTGTTGAGTGGGTTGGGTTTGAGGCACTGGTTGGTCAATTGGTTTGCTTTGGTGTTTTTTGTTTGGGTTTTGGGTTTTTGTGTGTGTGTGTGTTTAAAATAAATAAATAATTTAGATAGTAATTGCTTGCAATTCACTGAAATGATTAATTAGATTAATATAGCAATGTTCTACAGTAGATTGCTAATCAAAACTTGAAACTTAAAGGAACTACACAAGAAAATTCTATAACCTAAAGAGTCAGGCAACAAAGACCTTGGTTGGACTAACTTTGGCTCAAATGGAGTCCACAGGCATCGTGTAGGAATTTTCACTTGTACTGAGATACTTCAAGTGTACTATTAGTGTGAAACTACACACCTCCCTCTGGTCATGGAGAGAGATTGCAATTGTCATGGCTGAATACCTGTTTGACTGCTGAAAGGAGAAAAAAAGTGTCCTGTTGCTTCCCGTTGATTTGGAGAGTCCTTGAGATACTACTGAATAGCACACACAGACAAAACAATATAAAGGCACAAAAGAAAAGTCACTGATATTAACATAACTCTTAATGAAATACACTGTGATATTATCTCCATATCCAAAGGGCTTTAAGGGCAAGTCTGTGCTGAGACCTGGAAAATGTAACAGGAAAGATAGCTTAAAAAGATCTAGAGTTGTCATCCTTTCATCATCTAGTGACAGAAATATCCTTAAAAATAATGATTTTCATATTTAGAAAAAGAAGAAGAGAGCAAAATGTTAGTATCTCCTGCAAGATTTTGGTGGATAGGATGTTAAACTGTCACATTTTCACTAGTATCAGGCCAGCTGAAAAAATCCCCACTGCTTTTAGTTGCCCAGAAGACAGCACCAACAAAAATGTGTATAGTCTATGTCTCAGTGCAACATGCTGTTAATTGCAAAACCAAGGTCCAGATAAATTTTGTTTTCCTCTGAGACTGAGTGAAACAGCACTGGGATTAGGAAAAAACCAATTAAGCAAAGCAGACCAAATTCACTGTTGTGTAACAATGTGGGCCATTTCTGGTTTTCTAATTGGTTTGTTCAGATTAATAGACATTCAGAATTTATCTAACAAACAAGTAACTAACATCACATAATGCTTACTACAGTACAGACACACCTCACTACCCAACACTAATTACCTCTGCAGTGTAGTGTCAGACCTACAAGGCATCCCTCTTTGCCTGGAACAAATACAGCCACAAAACAAACAAAAAGAATACCATTACTGGAAATTTTTTCACCCAAATTCAGTGAGCCATTCCTTTCTCTCTTCCTGTCAGCACACACAACTTTCATCAAAGGACTGGTATAAGTAAATGCACTAAACTCTATCCATCAACTACCTACCTCATTTAGAAGTTTGAAATACAGGTCTGTTACAACAATGCTAACACAGAAACCTGATGGCATCCTCAGTCAAATTAACAGTGATCATCCACAAGCATCAGTGTCCAGAGAATCTGGACAGATGCAGTTTCAACAGCTGGCAGTACATTTCTGTGCAGAGGTACAGCCTCTCTGACACCATACAGGTGGGAGTGAGAAGGGGATTTCCAGTGTGAAAACGAAAGAAATAGCTACATGTAGTTATGTGTAAAGCAAGAGACTTTGTGTATTTCAGCATTGATACATTTTCCATGCAACAACAATACAACAGCACTCTCAAGAGAAAGCTGTGCATCATAAAGCCTGCAGTGCCATTCTATCAGGTCTCTCCTTAGTGTGGAAGAGGTCAAGACTGTGTAAAGCATGTTTTAATTTGTTGTATTTTATCTCCCCCTCACTTCTCTGAGGAAAATAATTAGACCGCTAAGAGTGAGACAATCTCCATTACATGCCACATTGTGGTTGGTGATCCAAAACACTGAAGGTATTAGAGCTTCTTCAACAAAACAGATGACCTAAATAAACCTCTGTTATGCATCTTTCTTGGGGGTGGCCTAAAAACTTTTCTGAAGCTTTTAAAAAAACTGGCTTAAAACAGATGTTTAAAATAACAGCCCCCAAGGAACATTACACTGACCTCAAGTCTGCCAATGTTTTAAAGCAACTGGAAGGAAACTGTGTAAGTGCTAATAAATTGTAACTACAATGTATTTGGTGTCGAAAGATTCCCTCACAAGACAAAACACAAGACTATCCTAAAGTTAATATAAGAAAACATCCTTATGAAACAGCTTCTCCAAATAAGACTGAACCAACCATAAATTCCACGCTGGAGTAGTACTCAGATTTTTGAAGAGGACCTGAGCACAGCAAAAAGTCCATATCCTTAAATACATGCATATGCCAATTATGACTTTCGAGAAAAATCAAAGCAGAAACCAGTGAATTTATGCCCTGAAACCCTCTTAGCTTCTACACTTATTAGCCTGACATATCTAAATAAATGTTTAACCTACTGATTCCATTATTTTGCCTCAATAATATAAAACCAGAATGTCCCAACATTTAATTATTATTTATTTTGTGTGTACCGTTTTGACTCTAATGAATGCTTTTTGGTTCCCTTAGGTGTCAGCTTCATCTCTGAAATACTCATCAGGATTAACTATGCCTTTGGTTGCCTTGAATAAAAATGGCATGCCTAAAATAGCTATTAAAAAGAGCTGTAAAAGCAACCAAATCACTAATTAGTCCAGAAAGCTAGTTCCATTCTCTCATTTCATTAGTGAGATCCTTTTGCCTCTCACTCGCATGTAAAAAATCTTTAGACAAAGTTTTCTGTAATTATGGGCAGAAACAGCCATCATTGTTTCACTCCCTTCTTTACAGAAATACCTCAACATTTTTTACAGACTAACACAGCATCTTAATGTCTTAATATAAAAATGCTCCCATAAACACAATTAATCCTTTTCTGATGATAAGTTCAAGGGCTTGCATTAGCAGTTCAGGTATTTGTTACCAAAGGAGGTTGGTAATTGTAGGACACTTGGCCTACTTACTGCAAAAGCTGAAAGGTGTCATCTACACATATCGGTATGAAGGAAGGGAAAGGCTTCCTTTTACTATTTAGAAAACTGTAAAGGGTAGATATGGGTTGGATGTAAGAAAGAAATTTTTATAATAAGGGTGGTAAAAGACAGGAACAGATTGTCCAGAGAATTTGTAGATGCCCCATCAGTGGAAGTCCTCAAAGTCAGGTTGGATGGGACTTTGTGCAAATTATATAGTGAAAGATGTCCCCGCCTGTGGCAGGCAGATTGGACTACATGATCTTTAGAGTCCCTTCCAACTCAGATCATTCTATGATTCTATGACAAGGGTCCTTTGCTCTTTCTTATTTTTTATTTTCTTTGTTTACTACTTCTAGTTCCTTCTTTGCAGCCTGGCAGTGCCAAACTATTACCTAGGTTTGTGTACACAAATCACCTCAATTTAAAGAGAAAGTACATTAAATATGATCTTTGCAAACTGGAACAGTCAAACCAAGTCTGATTTTAAATTCTTAAAACACCCCACAGTACTGTTACAGATCCTGCATTTAACATTCAGATTTGAGCAGCATGCAGTAATCATGGCTTAGAACCACATATTAAAAATGGAGCAGCAAGAAAAACAGGAAAAACATAGCACTTCTTGCAGCTTCACATTGCTTTAAGCAGAGCTGAAAACCTGAGAACTTGCAATCATTACAATATTGAAAAAGTTTTCACAGTATTTCAAACATTCATTACAGTTCTTTGCACCCATTTTATTGATATCTAAGACTGCATAAATTCAAGACTAAAGGATTAGAACTGTGAGTTTAACCCAAGGTAAATGTATGCCTATTAAAGGCAAATGAACCTCTTAAAGCTCGGCACAAGAGCATTTTCCAACGTCAATGAAAGACCATGCAAAAATTGACAAATTAAATATTATCTATTTCACAGACAAGTTTTTAAAATACTGGCTTGAATTAAGCAAAAAAAAAAAAGAGTTTGTTTTGTAAGTCACTTTGTCACTTCATTTTACACTTAGCAGTGTGTCCAATATAATTATTCATAAAAAACTGCCATATGATTGAATTTTTCTCTTTATCCAAAACAGCATACAAGCATCTGATGTTCTACCTTTTAGAATCTGGCTCAATGTCTGCAATAGAACAAAAAAAAAAATCCTATGTTAATTCTGAGAGAATTACTTCAGAAAGAGAACTGTAAACATTTCAATACCTTCCCTGAAACTGAGGTGGAAGAGGAAAACATTCTTCAAGACAATCATACCTACATGTATACAAAAATGAAACATGCTAAATTCCAATGAGACTTTCAGAAAATGTGGTGGGATGCTAGGGGAAAATTGCACAGAACATGAAAAGACCCATTTCTGAAGAGTAAAAGAAGAGTTTATGTAACTTTTCCTATGAATATTTTCCTACTACATTTTTAAGATAAATGAAAACCAATGCCAGATTATTCACAGAAAGTCTTAAAAACCACAGCAGCATTGGAAAAGACATAGCAGTGGAAATAAGGCACAAAAAAATTGACAGTGTAAACTTCCCAAGTGGTTCTGACATAGGAGCATGACCTCCAGCACAGTGAAATCGGTGCTGAAATTCATATTTATTTATTCAGCAAATAAATTGCTCTTTCTGCAAATATTTACAAAAAAGTAAATCACAGACTGAGAAGTAAAAAGTTCCTAAATCCTTGGAGCTTGCTCCTAAGATTCTTAAGAGAACACGTTCTGAACAAACCCAGTAACTACAAATTACAGCGAAAATACCTGCAACTAGTGATACAGAATTAATGTCACATCCCCAAAACAGACCTTCTCTTTCACATTCAAAGTTAAAGTGGAAAATCAACTGCACTAATGAATATAGCCTGGATTTTCAAGCAATATTATAAGTCTCAAACCATTACTACTGCATAGGATTAAAGAAAAATTATTTTCAAAACAAAACTGTTACTGAGCAATCCATGTATTTGTTTCTCTTCAAGTAAAATAGAACTGTGGGTCAGCAACTAAAGTATAAGGAAACTAACAATGAAGTCTGTAAGATGCAGAAACAAGGAAGATGTCCATAATTCAAACTACTAACAAACGCTGCCACATGAAGATGAGATGGGACTGTGTAGTAGACATAGAGAGGAGAAAGCATCAGAGCCCAGCATCAAAAGAACACACAAAGAAGTAGTAGAGGTTAGTATTTTCAACAAATGGGTAACAAATAAAAGGAAAAAGGCACAAGATACACATGTAAGTAATGATGAGAATATGTGGTCAGATGCATAAAATTTGATTAAAATGCATTAAAGCAGTGCAGTAGCTTGAACTAAGTCTCCAGCTGGATTCCACCACTGCACTGTTCATTAAATCTACTGGTGACTATCTCCTACAACCATGAAAAGAAATTAAAAATTACTAGCAAATGCTGACTCAAACTGCACAACTGGAAAAGGCCTTGCAAGTCTGGAAGGAGGTCTGTGCAAAGAATGCAAAATGGAATGGGGAGGCTGGGATAAACAAATAGCAAAAAGACTGAAGAACCAAATTACAGCTGGTATATCAGCTCATGGTATATTAGCACAGGATGAAGATCCCATTAGCCATTGGTGTAATTATATCCTTGACAGTAATGTTGAGATTTTTTGAATTCTCTGTTTGAAACTGGACACCCAGAACACTTGTACACTTAAATCAAAATGGTGAATGTCTGAAAATAGCTGGAGAATTTGAACCTTTCATTTTAAAGGCTATTTTAGATAATTATGCATAGCCTTTCAATGCAAGAGCAGGTATGCTAAAAACCAGTTCTCAATGTGTCTAAAAATTTCCTTAAAAAAAGATATGAAATAAATCTTAACAGAACAGTTACTGTTTAGACATTTATTTTTAAATAATTTTTATTCACTATCATCCGTTATAATCCTTTTATTCACTACCATCCTTTCCAAAGGGCAAAATACTTCTCCTAATTCAAGCTTTTTACACAACGTGCTAAAAGAATGAACTATAAACATGATGTCCTTTCCAATTCTATGCCAAATTCACCATGTCTTGAGACATCCTCCTACTCTGAAACCTACTGCTGGGCTGCCAACTGAGCCTTGCTCTGCACCATCTTCCACATTGTCCTTCCTCCAAGACTAACTTCTTCATTAGTTATGACGCAGAAACACATAGAAAAATGGATTACTTTATAACAACTCCTGTAGTGTTCTCAAACAGTACCTTGGGAATGTTCATATTCTTGTTTCACGTGTAGACCGTCCTCATCTTTTCACAAGTGTTTTAATGAGAATTCCTTATTTTCAAATGCCACAGCACTGATCAGACCATAATTTGGAAAAACTCACATTGAGTTTTATGGTTTCTACATAGATTTTTATTTCTAGACACTGAGTCCATGATTTCAGTACAACAGGAAAACCATTTGCCCATCCCTCTCTTTTTTTGTTGTGCACTATAATTTATAGTACATAAAACCAAGCTAGGACATAAATCACATCTTTTTCTCCTTGTTATTCACTAGGTTATTCATTAGCAAAGAGCAGGCAACAGGGAAAATGAATGCATAATATACCAAAAATAAAGCTAATTTTGAAAAAAAAAAAAAGATGTGGTGGACTGGAATATGGAGGAAGATCCCTTAAAAGACATAGAAATTTAACGTACAGCCCTTGTGATTCATTCAGCAAGTTAGAGGTTAGATGAAGCAAAATGAAAACACAGTAACATTTACTAAGAGTAAGAAATTAATTTACTAGCCATATGCAGCTGATGGACAGGGAATTGTCCTCTAGTTTGGATTGGGACCTGTCCCTTAGGCAATTAAAACTACACTTATAGATCTGCACTGGTGGCTGTAGGCACTGAACATGCCTGGGAGGTCACAGCAGAATGTGAGAGCTGGCCCATCTGCATGGAAAGCTTCTGCTCTTTTGGAAGGGAAGAGGTGGGTCCTCTCCAAAACCTTCTGCATGGTAACTAAAAATCAGAAGACACATTTCTCAGGATGGTAACTTACAAAGTGCTGATTAAAAGAGGTACCTTAGACATATGGAGATAAAGATAGCAGTGCCTAGTTGTATCAAGTGCTGCCAGAAAGATTTTTAGCACCAGGGGTTTTCATTTTATCTTCTCTTTTTATTTTTTTCCCTTCTTAAAAAAGGGTGAATATTTTCCAGTTCAGTTTCTTTCTTGTGCCCAGGCAGTGGATTTCCACTTTTAAAATGGCAAAGCTGGTTTAGGAGGAAACTATTTCTAGAAGGTTTGAAAGTTCACAGCCTTTGAAATTTAATATTACTTTCCTTGTACCTGCATTAAAAGGCAAACCATGAACACAACACAGAGAACGCAGCACACAGCTCACCTCATAGTAACTCCGCACTGCATTGCAAAATGCTTCATCTGCTACAATTTGCGTTTCCCCATTCAAAAAGGCCTGGAAACGCTCCTTCAGTACCTGTAGCTGCTGCTTGTTGAGCTGTACAGAGAGAGGAGAAAGAACAAAAATAAATGCAGTTAGTCTCAAAGTAAAAATACACAGCACTATACACACTTGGAAGCCGTGAACAGGGAAAAAAACACAGAGCCTCCCTGGCCCCCTGGTTCCCTGGTGAGTGGCAGCTCTTCAGAGCCCCAGCTGGACAAGCCAGGTTGTGGCAGACAGATATGCATGCAAGTAAACCTCTGCTCCCTCCCTGGTGCCTTTGGAAGCTACAGTAAGTCTGCATGGATACTTCTGTGCAGTATTTTATATGCATATGCAGAATATAATGGTTGACCTTCCCCGCAGCAGCAGCACCAGCTAATAAAACTTAGCTCTTAGCTTGTCTTCAAATATGTCACTTTCTTTTCAGCCTTCAAATAACATAATAAAAACAACTGAAGAAGTCTAGGCATTACCATTGCAGTGTTTCAACAAGTATGTGCACTGAGAAGAAAATGGACTTCTAGCCACTGATGCTCTAACACTATGAATGACATGAAACAACTGATGCTGGGGAACAGCAGACAAAAGCCTCCAAGACTGACACCCACTTACATTTGAGGAACTTCATATCAAAGTTGAGTACCTTTTGAAAACAAACTACTAGAAGAGAATATTACATGATCAAAACTTGCAATCAACCCATTTTTATCTAAGTTCAGTGTCATGGGAAAAAGTAAAGTTCAGAAGCTCTCCAGGGATTCAGACACAGATCTTTTGCTAAGGTTTCTATCAACTCTTGAAATATTTATTATGATATTTCTCTTTAGCAAATCTGTGAGAAGCTTGACTATCATGTCAGAGGAGACTGTCACTAATGTATTAATATAACAAAGCAACAGGTAAAAGTAGTTGGTTTGCTTTTCCAGAAAGTAGAAACTCATGTAAAGTCATTATTCTAGTATTATTGAACTTTAAATTTAACACTAAAAACAATTCAAGCAAAACTGACTCAAGTTTTTTCATCCTGCCTGTATTTTGCTTAAATAAAATAAACAAACAAATAAATGTATAGCCAGAAATTGTAAATATTTTTCCAGAGGGCAGAAAGGTATATCTGTAATGGCTAGCTTGCAATAAAAAGCAATGGCCTCAATGGCATAAACATGTCTTCTTGAAGAATTTTTTGGCATCTACAGTAAATACAGTGACCTTAGGTTTTCAGGTTTCTTATGTCAATACTTCGAAGTTATTTAAGCTACAACATTGTTACAAGATTAGTAAAATCTCTGCTAATCACCTGATAATGTGCCTACCCTGGACAACTTTTATTTTCTTACTATCACAGGAAGATTTTCATCCCACACAAAGTTTGCTAAGTTTGCAAACTCCTGTGCTTGTTTGAAACATATAACAGTTTTCTGCAAAACACTCCAAATGGATTGCAATCCTGAAAGCTGTTCTATTTTGACAGGAAACAATAGTATATATGCCATCTAAACACTGGGTATCAGAAATCCTTTGAAAAATATTGAAATGCAGGCAGTAGTAATGCAAAGTCAAAAAATTGTGCCTCTGAAAAAAAAACCAAGCTAGTAAAAATCCATGATAATTTAGTTCCTCATCTTAACAGAACAATTAACGATACACAACAAGCCCCAGGAGACCCCTACGGGAAAAAAGGCCTCCTGCAAGAAAATTTCAACAGAGGTTGCTGTGACTTGGATAAATTTCCTGCATGAGCTCCTGAGAGCAGCAGCCTGACACTGACACACTCCATCCTGTACCACTGATAATTAAAAATCAATGGGTGAGAAGCGTTCACACTGCGTCTGCACATGCACCAAAAATGGCATCTATCCACCCGCCTGCCAAACATCTGTTCCTTGCACAGAATCTGCATGACAGATGTTAACTGTTTCTAAAAGAAATCAAACTTTATTCCACTTATTTGTTTCCCCTCATTCTTCTCTCATTTTCTAAATATTTTGGACAAGTTGAGATACCAGAAAATGCAAATCATTAAGGATGGTTTGAGGGGTTTTATCCAGCATACACCTGTTCTTTCATACACCTGGAACTTAAAAAAGAGATGAGCACTCACACAGAGAGTGCTCCTCTGCTGAGCAAGCAGCTCCTTCATCCCATGGAATATTCACAGCTCTGCTACGAGAACAGGTGGGCTTCCTGCCAAAGCAATTATGTAAATGTGTTTTCATGCTTCACCACTTCATTCTTTAGGTGATTTGCTTGTCTATTACCCACATATCAAACAAAAACATTATGAATAAGGCAATGAAATAAAAATTTAATTCTGACTTTCTCATTTCTAACCATCTTAGTTCAGAAAACTGAAATGACTTTAAAATATTTATATATAGCTTTCATATTCACTGCTTTAGGTAGCAAGAAAGTGTAAAGGCTGAGTGGCATTTTAGGATTACTGTACATTTCTTAAATTACTTTTGGTTTAGTGCAAAATCTGGATGTGTAGAATAAAATTCTCCTGCAAAACTAAAAATTGGTATTTTCAATGGAAAATATGAAAAGCTCAAACTTGCACTAAGAATGATGTGAAGTCTATTTTACATGTCCCAAGTATGGTCATATATGGAGATGCAGTTAGCTGTCAAGATACAGAATAATTTATAGGCTGCAGCATACAGCTCCTCTGGGTTTTTTTACTTGTCAGAATATTGAGTGTACAGTGAATTCTCTCTCATATCTTTTTTTTTAATATACGGTTGGTCATTTTTAATGAATTCATTAACACTCTTCAATTTGCAGCATTTAAAAATGAAACAAAACTAACAGTTAAAGTAATAGCTTAGAAATGTGGAGAGAAACAACAAGTCTAATTGGACTGGAAAGCTGTAGCAGCAAACTGAGAGAACCAGGAGCTTGTACACGACATCAGCTCTTGGATATTGCCAGGCAGCTCAACCTGTCAAAGTCTGGGCTACCTTTGAAGGTGTCCATCTTGATCAACACAGAACAAGAGACGAGGACATCATGCACAACCAGAATCCCAAGAGAAATACTCAAACTTAAGGGCAGTAAGCCCTGGGCAGGTTCTCTTTGGTAGGAGCTCACAGAATGGAGTTCAAAGTCCTTCTGCAGGAGCACTGTCTTTCAATCGCACAAGCCCTTTCCTCCTCTGCTCTGTGCAGGACCCATGCACATCAGACCTTTGCTTTCCATCCACTCTCATCTCTTCTGTCAGAGCCTCTGTTTCCACATTTTAATTCTAGTAGAAAGAACCACAAACAGGAAATTTAAAATAAAAAAAATATTACATTACTGCATGTACCCCCAAATGTAAACTAAACTTGGAATGCCACTTGAAGTGTACAGCAAAGCCGCACTGATTCTGTTGCTTTCCATTAATCTTCTTCAGATTCGTATTGCTTATTTGGATTTTGCATTCTCAGTGGTACACAATCTGTTGTCATAACTCTGTGTGACACTTCATAAACGACTACTGCTGCTTCATGGGAGAATGTATAACTAAATTCCAGTGACTCAGAATATGAAATTTGATTGCATTCTGCAAAATGACTGAAGATAAGCAAAGACAAATTTAAGGGGAAACAAGATGAACTGTCCTCAAATTTCCTTTTTTCTTTATTGCAGTTACACAGCAGATAAAAATTTCTCTTTCCCTCCATCCCAGTGTCTTTCAAGAAAGGTAACATTTTTTCACTTTACATCTGCTAACCTTAGTAAGGTATCAAAGGATGAAAACATATATTTAAGACAGAGTAAATTTCTCAGAGAGCTATTTAATTAAATTAAGAATAACTTGCATTTAAGAATAACTTGCAATTAAGAATAAGTTGCAGTAGCAATTTAACTAGAGTAATACAAAATAGTCCAAAGCACTGAAGTATTAAAAAGTTCTCACCTTGCATTTAACATTTCAAAGAAGTCATATATCCAAATATATTCCTCTTTGAGCATTAATTTAAAGATTTGCTTTTTCCCTTCTAAAGTGAAAGTTGGGTATGAAAACCTACAGGCATTTCTGGTTTAGCTCCACTCATACCTTGAAACTATGTCAATAAATGGATTTTACAGAGTCTAAATTCTTTTTGTTTTAATAAGAAGTTACATTTCAAATACATCTGGAAGTTTAGGGAGTTATTCCAATGTCACAAATTTTACTTCCTTAAATAATAAACACCAATATTTTGAAGGAAAAGATGAAGCATGTATGCATTTGTAAGAGTAATACTGCTTACTTCTCTTTGAAAGACAGGAGGGGAAAAAAAAAAAAACAAAAACCCTGTTGCTCCATGGAGCTTGCTGCTCCATTAAGAGCATCTTCATCTGCTTCTCACTGCCTAAGTACACGGAGCTGCTCACTACTGCCCTGATTATAAGCAGGCAACAGCAGCTGGCAACGACATAACTTATAGCACCACCGTCCCCTAGAAAAACTTGGCCTCAGAAATGAACAAGCTTAATATGTGGCCAATACATTGGCCACAGCAAGCCTGCCCTGCACAGCCCCCAGCACCGCGGATGCGGGCTGGCACCATTCCCGCATTCCCGCCGGTGCAGGCAGCCGGGAGCGGGCACCGGAGCAGGAACACTCTGAGCCATCGCCACCTCGTGGGCAGCTCGGGAACACCGCAAGTTGCAGGTCCTCACGATCCGAGCTGGGATCTGTGCGAGGATCAGTAAGCCCCTGACCTTAACACAAGCAACAGCATTGTTTTTTTCTCTCCTCCCACACTGTAGTGTGAAATTACCCTCTTCAGACCATATGGGTATTTTCGGGAAATAGCAGGAGGTGATGACTGCAACTATAGACAGAGCAAGATAAAACATTTCTTATGCAGACTGAAAAAACACGGGGGTAGGGAGGAGCCAACCAAAGAGCCAGTTCCTGAACCCTCAGTGCTGCTATGTGTATTGTCTGTAGCAACAAACTTCAGTTCCTGAACACTTCAAAAAATAGGTAGCATAGTTATTTCAAAACTATGCCATGTTGTACAATGCCTTTGGTGGTAGAAGTTGCTTTTGAAAAAACTTTAGTCAAAGCTATAATTTTTGAGAGCAGAGTGGAAAACGAGCCCAGTGAGGGTTCCCTCAAACAGATGTCTCTTCCTTCCACTTCCATCAGGAGATAAAGTTTCATCTCCTGAATGAAGAGAAATGAAGGTAAAATAAATCCTTTTCCAGTCAACTACTCACATACTTCTTTGAACATAACTTTGTTTCTTGTCCTTACAACCTCTTTGCCAGGGGAAAAATAACAAAAAAAGAAAAATGAGTAGAAATTCCGTTGAGGACTTACTCATCCCACTTGCCGCAGTACCGTGCTCAAGGATGTCGAGCTCAGCAACTCCCTCCCTGTGTCACCTCTGCAGGGTATCCCAATTCAGCTGGGAGGCAATACTGGTCAGCCCATTACAGCGGCTTTCCTCTTCCCAAATCAGCCTTAGAAATGGCACGACTGCATCTAACAACACTTGAAAAAACTCTCTACTGCTGAGTGAGACTTGACCCACACAAGGCTTCACCCCAGACCAACTCTGCTGTAATTCCACCATGCCGCCACCCCCCGTGGTGGTGGCGAGGGCTTTATCCACAGGGTCACACTCTGGAAAGCCACACACAGTTCCTCTGTGAGAGACAAGAGCAAGGCACAGAGCCTTAGGCTGAACCCACCATTACCCTCTCCTTCCAGAAAAACAAAATGCTTGTGCCACATCATTGCCTCTTAGCGAGCTTCATCTCACATTGGTGATGAGAATAAGCCTGCAAAGCAAATAGCCAGTTATAATCAGCAATTCTCACTCTATTTCCTCTCTCTCTCTCCCATCTTGCCTCCTCTTCCAGTATCTGCCTACACAAGAATAATACTTGTGTTTCAGAGCAGAGATAAAGAGTAGTCATTTATAATGGATTACTTGACAGATTTTCTTCTGAGGAAGAAGACTAAATAAACAGCATTAGAAAATATCAGTACCAAGACAGAGGTGATAGCTGTGGTTACTGTGCTGAATTATGCAGGTCTTAATTATGTGCAATAATGGTTCCATACAGCATGTGGGTGGCACACAATATATGCTGTCCTCTACTATTCATTGCATAAACCGGTTTGATTTTCTAAAAAAAGGATAAATATTTTGCTGTCACTTAGCAACCTCGGCTGTTTTTTGATTTTCTTAAAGTTGAAGTTATTCCAAGTAAAACAGTGTCTGTAAGGATTCTGTTTGCTGTCGCTCCATGCACACTACACTGTGTACATAATCCTGGTGCAAAAATTCACTGCCTTGTAGCATCAAATATTAGATTACCAACATCAGCCAATACATTTATCAAATATATTTATTATTCTTTATAATCCAACAAGCACAACATGGCATTTACCATTCACTGGCTTGTTTAAAAAACAGAAACATTACCAGTAATGTACTGGTCATTCAATTCCACTTACAGGGCATTTCATTTTAAGTTATAAATATTTTATAAATTATTAAGTCTGAAACTTTAAATATTTTCATTGTCCAGAACACCATATTCAATTTTACAGAATTGCAAAACATCTCAAAAGAACTAGAGGTTTAAGGGTTTGGTTTTCTTCAGGGAGTAGAGGTGATAGCACAAAAACTACAGGCAGTGAGCAATCTAAACTCTGCTTTATGCAAAGGCATTCAAGTGTACCTCACTGACTGAAAAATATAGAACTAAAGGCAGATTCCAGCAAGGTCAGACTGGCACCTCAGAGGAAAAGAAAAATAGGTATTTTGAGAATGAAGAGGAACAATATTTTGCAGGGGAAAAGAAGAAACAAAAATCACACTTTCCTAATTTTTTGGTGGAAGAGTGAAAATACATAAATACAGAAAAATTGAACTGCTTAGAACTTACTCGTATCAATGATAAGTTTCTTTCTTGTTGATTAAAAAAAAAAAGTCAAACTTTTACAGACTATGCCATGCTAGGAAGAACGAATATGCTAAGTGTTTTTCTTATGTGCAGTAAATATCACACCCCAATAAAAGCTATCTCTGCTGAGATGAGGCTGTCAGTACAGTTGCAATCATTTTCTTTGTACCTACTCCTACTACCTGAGATTTGCTGTAGAATTTAACTGACAATCATCAGATAAATTTATAATATTGTATTTGTTTCATCTGTGCCGCAGACTTCATCGATCTCATCTTAGTCTGGAGTGGCTGCAAAGAAACTCTACAGCTAGGGCAGCTATGTTCTGCTGTCCCTTGTGACACCACTCTTTGAGGCCATGTCCCATGCAGAGCACACAGTGACACTGCAGCCTTACTTCCTTGAGATTGCCAGAGTTACAAGGAGAACAGTCACGCCTGACAGCTAAACAAGCAAAGCTTCCAGCCAAGAGAGTTGATGATGACTCATGCAGTGACCATGGCAATTATGCCCAGTAGAAAGGCACAGTGATATGTGCCCATAGTGGGAACCTCAGATACCAGTGCCTTTCATACAATGGTCGGGGCTGCAAGAGACCTTCCAGATCACTCAGTTCCAACCCCTGTGGGTGAGAAGGGAACCTTCCAATAGACCAGGTTGCTCAAAGCCCCATCCAACCTGGCCTTGAACACTTCTGGAATGAGGCAGCCACAACTTCTCTGGGCAACCTGTTCCAGTGTCTCCCCACCCCCACAGTGAAGAATTTATTCTGAATATTTAATCCAAACTTACGCTCTTTCAGCTTAAAGCCATTACCCTTGTCCTATCCTATGTGCCCTTCTGAAAAGTCTCTCTCCAGCCTTCTTGTAGACTCATTAGGTACTGGAAGACCCCAATAAGGTCTCCCTAGATCATTCTCTTCTCCAGGCTGCCTAACACCAATTCTCTCAGTCTGTCTTCACAAGAGAGGCACTCCAGCCCTCTGCACATCTTCACAGCCCTCTTCTGGACATGCTCCAACAGCTCCACATCCATCCTATGTTGGGGGCCACAGAGTTGGATGCAGTACTCCAAGTGGCATCTCACCAGAGCCAAACAGAGGGGCAGAATCACATCCCTTGACCTGTTGGCCATGCTTCTTTGATGCGGCCCAGAATACAGTTGGCTTTCTGGGCTGCCAGTACACATTGCTGGGTCATGTTGAGCTTCTTGTCCACCAATACCCCCAAGTCTTTCTCCTCAGGGTTGCTCTCAATCCATTCTCCACTCAGCCTATATTTGTCCTTGGGATTTCCCTGATCCATCTGCAGGACCTTGCACTTGGTCTTGTTGAACTTCATGAGGCTTACACAGGGCCACCTCTCAAGACTGTCAAGGTTCCTCTGGATGACATCCTGTCCTTCCTCCATGCTGACTGCACCACACAGCTTGGTGTCCTAAGAGAACAGCTGTCTGGTGTTTAGCTGTCTGCTGGGTTAAACCACAGCACTAAGAGACTGTGTTTGTCACCTGGCAAATAAAACTTATATGCTCATCACACTCTGCACATCAATATGCTTCAGGATTAGTTTGGCTTAAACTCAAGGAATAGAAAGGATAACCATGGAAGTTGGAATAAAATCCGGAACAAAGTATTCGTTTTATTCTGTGTTCTGATAATATTAAAAAATATTTCACCAAACTAAGCAATTTTACCAAGTAATTTTCACAAAATAATTATCTAATGTAATTAATAACCAGAATTGTGTCCATACTCCATCTACCTTCTCCGTGAGGGATGTGGAACAGAGAAATTTATGATGGATGGGACCTCTAGAATTCATCTAGTCAAACCTTCTTTTCTAAGCAACGCTAGGCTGAAGGTACATCATGTTGTTACAGACCTTTTCCAGAGAAGTTTCATAAGTTTCCAACACTGAAGATACTGCAGATTCTGTGTTTAACCTGCTCCAATACTTTTTCTGAAGTTCTCACCCAGACCCCTAATATTTAATCAGAAGTTCCATGCTGTGGCTTGTGACTGTTCCTTACTGTTCATTTCTTGTGCACCTCTATAAAGAGTCTGGTCCATCTTTTCTATATCCTTGTGTTCCCATTAAGGATTACAAGACCACAGTTTAATTCATAACCTGCTCCAGACTAAACTGATCCAGAGCTCTTACCCTCCCCTTGTTTATGTCTTCTGCTTCTCTTACCATCTCAGGAGACCCTGATGGACTTCTTCCAGATTGTTGATTTGACTATTCTACTTGGGCACCCAAAAATGGACCGAGTATTCCAGATGTGACCACACCAGTGTGTCATGGTTTAACCTTGGCCAAACACTAAAGCTTCCATGGGAGCCACTTTTCCCCCTTCCCCCTCCCTCTACAGGCGGACAGGGGAAAAGGAATGTGTTACTAAGCTGAGATAAGGACACTGAGAGAGAAAAAAATCCCTAATTAAAGCAGGCTAACACAGGCTCAAAACTTATAAGTGATGAAGTGAATTGATTACAGAGTTAAAGGAGCAAGCAAAACCATCTTTTTAAACACGCTTTCTCTTTCCTTGCCCCCCCCCCCACCAGCCCTCCCCGCTTCTCCCAGAAGATAAAGACAACCTGGGGGTTTTTCCTCCTAGTTAGTTCAGTCCTCAGATGTTTCCTCTTCTTAGCAAAACACCTGGAAGGGAGGTTGCGTTTTCTCCTTCGTCTCTTTCCCCGGTTCACAGACACTCTCTCTCTTTTCTGGCACCATGGCAGGTTCGCAGAAGTTGGCAGGAAGCCCACCCAGACTCTGCCACTGTCCCATCACTGTCCCACAGCCGAGCTGGTCTCTCTTAGGGTAGGAATAAAACCAGGCTTTTTTTAACTTAATTGACTCCCTTCTTGTTTCCAGGAGCAAAGGCCTCATTAACCATGTCAATTACCACCAGACCACAGTCTCTCCTGCAGGAGTTCTCTCCCTTCTGCCCTGTAGTGGGGTGGATCTCGGCTCCTTTATGGACCCTCAGGGTACAGGAAAACACTGCATTTGGTACAGTCCCTTACCACAGGCCGCAAAGATGTTTCAGCTCCAATGATTAAAGGACCTTCTCCTTCCTCCTTCTTCTTCTTGGCTGGCTTTGCTGGTGTCCATATCTGTTGTTTCTTTTATATGCTGTACTCCTTTCCTCTGCCTAACAACTACATAACTATTGCTACAGGGCGTGTGCATGCCTACTCCCGAGTTTGCTTCTTAAATATGTTGTCACAGAGGTGTTACCTTCCTTCCTAATTGGCCCATCTGTGGCTTACAGCACATCTATCTTTCAGGAGACATCAGAGATAGGCCCTGACTGGACAGCTGTGGAAGCTTCTGGCAGCTTTTTACAGGAGCCATCTTTTAGCCCCTACCACACCCAAAAAGCCAGACCCCCCTCAAACCACCACACAGTGTCAAGCAGATAGAAAAATAAAGGTACATCTCTTGATCTGCCAGCTGCACTCCTGTTAACGCAGCTGAACGTGCAGACAGCCTTCATTCCCCCAACTCACACTCTACTTGCTCTCCATCAGGATCCCCAGGTCCTTTGTTGCAGAAAACCTAGCCAGTTCGAGCCTTACCTGTAAAGACACATGGATCTTTGGCCTGAAACTGTGGCTTGGCTTTTCTCTGCGCTGAATTGGAAATTTTTGTTGATTCCTCTTCAGGAAGTCAGGAGTCGCCTGTGTAGCAGCCCTGCCCTACTACTCTCAAGCGCTCCTCTCAATCTGATGTCATCTGAGAACATGCCAAGGCTGCATTCACTTCCATTTTCCAAGCTAATCTATAGAATCCTTTAGGTTGAAAGAAACTTTTAAGATCATCAAGTCTTACACTTGATTATTATACTTGTACATCAGCATATTTTGGACAACACATGTATTGTCCTTCTGTTCATCATCACAAGAGAAACCTGAAAATACCAGTTCTTTATGGAGATGGGAAAGATAAATTGGTAATAAACAAACTCTAAGTGATTATTTTCAAGCAAAGCTTTTTGACTTCCCTAGAACTGGATCCGTGTAGACAGTCCACACCACTGAATCACCCTTCAGTTGAAGGGCAGTAAACTCAGATCTAAAAACTATCTCACGAATTATATGCCTTCAATTCCAATTAACAAATTAATGTAAAAAAATATAACAAGACTAGAGAGTAACACAGACATGTATAAACACTTTGCCAAAGTACATCGGCAAAGTAGGTACCAAACACTGTCTTGGGAGACTAGACAAGCTTATAGGAGAGAACTCAACTGCAGGATACATGCGCAGAAATGCTACACACTCATACAACTCCCAATCTCCCCATTTGGGATAGGAGATCCCTGAAACTAATATAATTATGGGAATGACAACATAACCTTCCTCCATTTTCAATCTGTGTCTAGGCATCTGATTAAAGCCACTGTAAGAAACAGTCTCGTTGGCTAGATGGACTGGTTTTCTGATCAATTAACAAACAGAAGAAATTAAAGAAACAAAGGTAGTCTGGCCTGTAAGGTCATTAACAATTATGTCATCACATCATACAGACACACATACTTTACACATGACAATACACAACCCACATTAGCTATGGTATGTTAGAACTAGGATGCTCAAAGACCCATAGTAGAGACCACAAGAAAAAAAAAAAGAAATGCTATGCTAATCCAAGCGACCTTGAGTTTTGTCAGGCAAGGACACCCCTGCTTGTTAAAGAGATTTCAGCTTTGAATGTGTTATCTAGGTATCATCTCACCTTGTACACTTCTATTTGTAACACACTCTTCTACCTTGGAAACCTGCAGTGGGAAAAATTTCTACTTTTAAATCCTTTCCAAGCTTCACAAGATGAGCCTTCAAACATTCTCATCTCCTATTTTTCTGGGATCCTCAGGAATACATTTATCACAAACAAAATCTAGACACTATCTGAACAATAAATACAAACATCTGCATAGTCATCACAATAAACATCCTCTGTGACAGACACATCTGAATCTCTGAATACATTTATTTCTCAGTGTGTAATATGAATTTGAACTTGCGCAGCAGGTAATCTCATGAAAACTACAGGGATGAAACTAAGCAACTGCACATGGCAACCAGTCTGCATTCAACATTTCCATAACAGCAAAGAGAGCACTTCTCGTGAAAATGCTCCTCCATCTCTGACTTCTCAGTCCCAGCTCCCAGAACTACCTCTGGGAACTAATTTTCATTAACCTAGAGGATTGCACTACCCATGAACCCATGAAAGTTTAGTTTTGTGTTGCATTATAAAATTCTACCAGAAAAATGTCCAATAGGTAAATAAAAGTTTTATCATGTCCCCTGCCAATACACTTTCCACAACTACCTATTCTCTAACGTAAGTAACTGAAACTTTATGCTTTCGTCTCAGACTTTAGTATCTCACATACCTGAAACTCCCTCTCATTTCCTCACCTCCACCAGTCATAGAGACCAATCTAATAGAAGGTATTTATTTTATCCCACAAATCTTGTTCTCCTTACATCAAAGAGCCATGATTGCTACAGGATTATTCAACATTGGCAGTCAACCTAATACACTCGTACAGAAATTCTTAATACACCACTAGGCTTGCTTATCAAGATTTAGAAGACTCTCCAACATTTGAAGACTTAAGTACAAAGAAACATCCCCCTGAACCAAACATTCTAGCAAAGAGAAAGGATCTGGAAAAAGGAACAGGATGCTTTTTTACATGCGTAATTAGGAACACTCACTAGATCATCACAGTCTTTCTGGTCAGTTTGCAGAAAGTTCTCAAAATTTAATTTACACAGCTGAAATTACTGGGGTGAGCAATACAGATCTTCTAATTACATCTGATTGCAGGTCTAAACAGTACTCCATTTAATTTAGAATTCTCAAGCTGAAATTAGTTTTGAATTATCAAGCTGAAAAAAGCAAAGCCTTCCAAAAGGGATGCATAGGTAACATACAATCCTTGAGCACATCACTAACAAACATGTTTTGTCATGTATCTATGTACACTGGACTCAATTAATCTTTTCTATACCAAAATACATAGACGTACTATCCAAATTTATATATTTAGTCACATTGAACCATGTATTTAAATCACAGGATGGAACATTCCACAGTTTATCTCATTTTGGTTATACATACACATACCATACATGACTACATTGTCCTCTTTCATCAAAGTGTTATTTTAGTCTGTGAAAAGTTTAAAGACAGCACTGAAACATCTGTAGATATCTTTTTTCCACAGCAGATTTAATAACAGGTAAATTCATCAATTAGTGCAGAATCACTCATCTAATGCTATCCAAAGTCATATTTTGCTGGGTAATCTTATATAATTAAGAGCCTCAAGAAGACACTTGATTAAAATTCCCTTAAAAGGAGAAATACTCACACACGCTCCCACCTTGAATATCACAAATACATTAGGCTGTACCTTCTGTTTCAGAGATTTAAAGCAACAGGATCCTCATAACAGTTAAACAGGAATTTATAACAGTAGCTAACAGATTTTATTGTCTGGCTTTTCCTGATAGTGATTCAGAACTTTCTTCTTTTTTGCGGCCTTTTAACCCTATTTCTAGTACTGCCTTTTGTTATGATAAGTGATTTCCTCTGCATGGTATGTGTTCATATCATCCAAACCTTTTAGAATTTATTTCTGTTTATCAGCATTTTTTTCCCATCTCATCCTTGTTCCTGTGGGGTCTTTTTTTGGAGGAAAGGAGCAGCTTCATACTTTAAAAAGGAACCATTTGTTGCTTTTTTTCTTTCATAATCAAGATTCTGGATTCATTTTCCTTTTCTACTTAATTAAATAGTTCCCTCTTCTTAACCATTTGAAATGAACGTGCAGTATTTGCTATCACACCACCTACTAATTATAACCTACAAATTTAATTCTTACTGTTATTTCTGTCTTCTCTTCTGAAAATGCTCCTTGGTTCTCATCAAGTCCTTTTGCAACCTGATGTGTGCAATTCAGGCCACCACAATTCCCATAAGTGATGAACTTTAATTTGGCCTGCTTGCACAACAGAGAACCTGAATAATGGACAATATCAGTATTTTAACATGTCTGAGTAAAATAACCGTGTTTGTGCCCTCTGCTATATAATGTGCTGGCCAAGTCAGAGATCAGCTCCTTCATTGCAGAGTTGTGGTGAAGGGCAGCAAGGCAATCCTGAGCCTCTTGCCTTGGGAGCTGCTTTTCTCTTGCCGCTGTGGAGGCTACATGGCATGTATCAGCATCTTATCTCCTGCCTTCCTGATCTCAGTCCAAACATCACCCACTGACAGGTTTCCCCAGAGTGGTCTTCAACCTGTCTCATCCCCATGACCTTCCCAGGGGACCAGTGGATGGAGGATGACCTTCAACACTGTCTTCAGACATGCTCATAACTCTGGATCCCCACCACCATGTCAGCTTCGTCCCTTTAGGGGTCAATCTGCCCCTACTGTTCCCTGACATCCCCTTCATTTCTCTCCATCACCCTCAAAAGCATTCCTTTCCTAGCAATAGTGTAGGGTCTCCACATCTGTTCTGCCCTCTTTCCTTACTTCTGCCTCCAGCTTCAGTGACCGCAGAGCTTCTAGCATGCTGCTCCCCATGTTACCTCTCTTCCTGCTCCTGTCAGGTATGCTCTAGCAGAAAGGCAGAACACCCTTAAAAACAACCCACCCTCACCCTCATGAATAAAAATGTACTTTTAACATTTGAATCTACATAACTCAAATAGAAGCAGAAACATCATTTATAACATCTCCCTATAGAACTCCACTTCCACACAGCATAAATTGTATAAGCTATTCACTGATATTATCAGAACAGCTTTCATCAAGACATCCAATTATTTCAAGTATAAGCCATGTTGTATATTTGTTTTCCCCATTTTTGTACTGTTTTCAAAATTTTGCAGTCTTTCAGCTTTCATAAATAAATTTTCTCTTTTTGTATCTTCTTTCCTCACAGACGCTTCAGAGAGAATCCTAAAGATTTCATCTTTGTATTCATCCCTGCTCACATGCACAAGTGGATCTCATTCAACACGATTATCTAAGCATGTGACCCACAGATCTCTTTTTTTCTTCCCTTACCTCAGGTTTAACTGAGAAAAAGAGACTGGTGTCATTCTGGCATTTCTCCCATGGTATCCAGGTGTCAACTTGGGTCCAGTACAGACCCCTCCTCAGACACTCACAGTATTGTCCATGTTCGACTCCTCCTTTCCCTCCTTCTCTCACGGCCCATGGATAGACACTGCAATTCTCAACCAGGACTAGAAATGGGCATTTTCTTCAGCTCAGTCCTCCTTCCAGGCAGATTTTTGCTTCTCCCTAAACAATCTCTGTGATCCAATTTTTCCTATATTCAACACAAGCTCCTTAAACTTGAGTTATTCTCTCAATTTCTACCTAATAAGCCCAGTACCACCATCTTCCAAAGACATGATTATTCACCACTGCACATACCTGCTCCTTTCTTTGCCATGAAAAGAAGGTAGACAGGTAAGACATAATTCATATCATCAGTTTTACACAGATACATTTTTCTAAATCAATTAATGGATAAATTTTGAGATTTAGGTTCCTAATATTCTTGCATTAGAATATTTTATTTTATTAAGTGTTCAATACAATGTTTAACTAAAAACTTTATGTCCTTTAGAGTTGTATCCCAGTACCACATTTCTCATCAGCTCTTTAGTGCAAGCAGCATAGTCCATCAGACACATTGCAATGCACAGTACAGCACTGAGATAAATTTAATTCCATGAAAACAGAGCATAGAAGTCTGGAGAAGTCTGGCCTTAAATCTCATACTTATCCTACTTAAAAATAAGGAGGAATAAAATCATAGCAAATTTTGCTTTCCCACGGGAAATAGTCCTGGAAGAAATCACCTTCCAATTGAAATTTGAATTAAAAAAAAAAAAAATCTCATCTCCAATTATAAATCAGAGCTTAGATCAACATAAGATTTCAGTATCAGTATTACAGTCTTACAGGAAACAAAAAAAAGGAAGAAAACAATTTTAATTAAGGAGTTTTCCATTCTGCAATAATGTTAGCACTAATTAAAAAAGTTATTAAGGTGCACTTACTTCCATAGGAAGTCACTGGCAAAATGTATTTCTTTTACTGTAGTCTTTAATGCCTTGAGAGAGCAGAGTTAAATGGCTGAGTCAGTCAGTAAAACAGCAAACCAATTCCCTTGCATCACATTCTCCCCATGCTCTGAATACTAATCAGGACAGAATATTGAAAACAAAAGCTGAGTGTCTGCCAGTTGAAACATGACTCTGTACCACGCCTGATGTATTGATAACTTGCTCCCTCTTCAATGAATAAACCAAATGAATCACAATAACCAATGAGGTTGTATGGTATAATACTACAGATTTGTTTACTCTATGCCTGCATATTCTACTCAACAATAAATATAGGCTGTTTCTACTCAACAATAAATATAGGCTATTACTAAAGCTCATTCCACAGGAATAATTTTTTTTATTTGCAAAATAACAAAGAAAATCCAATGGTAATGTTACCTCTAAGATCTTCACTCTTACTCTGCATAGCATATAGCACATATATTATTTCCCTCTTATTTTTGTACAGCTTCCATCTATCAAATAATGGAGAACAAAGGCTTCAAGCCATTCTCCAATAAAACAATCCAAATAATCATGTTATGCAAGAAGTTACTTCAAATAAAAGTTCTTTCATTACAAAGACGTGAATCTGAAGATTTACCTATAATAATTTTCTATACTTATGGTAAGGTTCATGAGTTTTTGCCAAAACAGCCCATGCCAGTGAAAGCTCAGTATTCCTTTCTTATATCAAGAGTCCATGCTTCCCTGCTAGGAATTAAAAGTGCAGTACACTGTGGGAATGCAGGTGGAAAGAGAAGAGTGACTGAAAACTTGACAGTCTATTGATTTAGACTGCAGTAATTTCCAGGGCACACTGTGGAATCTGGCTTGATAAAACACAAGAGATCAGAAGGAAAAAGCAGCATCAGATGCAAGGTGGGTGAAGCAGGGACAGATGGCAGGAGATCCCGATGAGGGCAGCCAAGTTTGAGCCAAGTTCAGTAGTTTGTCACTTGCCAAAGCATTCCAATAGAAGAAACAACTGTCCTTTGACTTGATAAAGTAACCCAAACGTGGAAATCAACTCCACCCAGGAAACCAGACAACAAGTGATCATGTTCTTTTCCTCTCTTCTACTGTTTGCTAGAGATTAAATCACTTAAACCAGTGCCAGGGTTTCTTCTGGAATTGCAGGACACAGCAAGAGATGAATTCCATTTCTAACACCTCCAAATGTTAACTCAAACAACGTAATTTCTATGTTCAGAAGACAATACAGCATCTAGTAATTTTTTCAGAGAAGTATATCACTAAGTCTGGAACTGTTATAAATATCCCTAATTAGCTGGTCACAGACTGTTCATTAAGTTTTGAAAGGGAACTGGATTACACAGTATTTTGGGATACATGCATTTGTTAAACTCAGGGCAAAATTTAAATTTAAAAAGTCACATCAAGATTAAATAAATATTGTAGAAATCTTACAATTATGATTAGGAGCTAGCTAAAGAAAGTAGACAAGGAAAAGTACCGCACAGTTAGGGGGAATATCCTTGTGAGAAACAGCATCAGAATTCAACAAATGTTTATTTAGAAAACAGCAATCAAGGGAACAGAGCAGAGAAGAGGAATATTAGAAACAGAGTTTGGTAACTGCTTGATTACTAAACTGTTTGGATTTTATGTACACAGTGAACAACTTTGAAGGTACAACATGTTTCAAAACTTGGTCTGAAGATATGAATGAGAGTATGAAGTCTGTCAAACAGTTTTTATACTCCATGGAATCCCTTCACTACTGACACCCTAACACAAGATAATAAAACTTTTAATCACATATTATGCTTAGTTTCTACTTACACTAGAACAATTCATTTTACAATGTTAAGAAATGGAAGAGAAAAAAAGACATACACAAATAAAATTGGTTAGCTACAAGCAAACAGCCCAAGTCTGAAGTTTCAGATTCACCAGGGTTTCTGGGACTGAAACTGGTCAGCTGCAATTCAGGGACAAATCTCAGTGTGACACAAGCACCAAGAGGCAATGTCCTTTGTGAGACTTTAATAAAAGTGTGCGAAAAAAGAGGGAGCAAATAACTTTTAGAAAAATCCTGAGTACGACAGCAATCAGAGTGTGGACCTCAGAGTAAGACAGGCTGCAGATAAGTGAGCAGAGATGTGGTTTTCTACTTACTCAAATCATTAGTGAACACTCATTAAAAATCTACTGGGAACACTTTTACTTTGTCCTCTTGAAATTAATTCCCAAACTTATGAAGTGTAGAAAAACCAGTGAACTCTTCTCAATTTACCTTTACTTCTACACTGACGTGTAGATGGTGTGTTTGATTAACATTTCACAAGTTAAGGTTCCAAGAGTTATTTCATTCCCTTAAATTGTTACCATCCTAATATATATAAAAAATAGGTATCAAGTAACATAGGAAGCGAAGTAAGAAAGTACACATTGTACAGACGTCATCCCTCTTTATTCCTAAAGTCCAAACATTTGATCACAAATTTTGCAATACGCACACAATAAAGTGAAAAGGGCATTCCATACAACTTTTATTGCCTGAATCTTCTACAAGTCTTCCTATTTTGCCACCCTCACAAGGAGTAGTTTTCCTAAACAAAGTAAGTTTTCTTAAACAAAGGGGAATGTGTAGGGGGAAAGAATGAAACAATGTCAACTATTCCCTTCTCCTTAAAAGAGGAGAGAGAGATGATGAAAACAAACAAGCACAGACATCCCAACATTGTGTAGTTGACTATCAACAGCTAAAATTCCTGGTTAAACTAAACACTGATTCTGCCTTCAAAATGCTAAGCAGTTAAGCAAAAATTTAAACCTTCAAGGTCTTATTAAAAATCACAAATAAACCAATTCATGATCTATCTCAGCTCTTCCAGACTTATAGCTTTTGCTCTTTATTCTTTTAGAATATTTTCTAAAAGAATGCCAAAACCCATGTAGTTTCCCATATGGTTACAATTACTTCACATGAAGCAACTAGGGTATATTTCAACAAAAATACATAGTAATTAGTTTAAATTGCACCCACTGAATTTAATGGATTAGTACACTAGGAAGCAGGCAGAGATTAACTAGGCAGGGTAGTCTGACATTATCAAAAGTCAACTCTGCCACCATGAGTAGCTCTCACAGTACAGGATTATTTCCAATGTCATTTACAGTACCAGCAGCACGTTTGCAACTCCAGCAAGAGCCCATATGTTCCAGCACACTGGCGTGTGACATTGCTACAGTCAGCTCACGGTTCCAAATCAAGTCACAAAGCAAGCTTCTCCAACCCCTCCATAAGCACAGCTCTTTCTAGGATTTTCCTAACAGTTTCTTATTTTTGGGCAATGTCACCAAAGCTCAGTGTGTCCCACGCTTTTGAGACACAGCTGTTTTTCTGTCCATGTCTGAATACACCATACAGTTCGTACACATATGGCCAAATAAATCAATCCAAAATTTCTTGGCAGCATCAAGCATGCTATGCAAGTACACCACCTGTGTATTTCTCATGCACAGAAATAAAAGAAAAATTCAGCATGAATGGGATATGTAGAGAACATACAGTCCAAACTCTTATTCAAACAAGGTCAACAATCAACATTGTTCTACTGCAACTGCTACAGTGGTCAGGGCTTTGGCCAGTTCAGGCCTGCACACCTCCAGTAATACAGATTCTGCAATATCTCTGAGCAACTTGTTCCACTGCTTAACCACATTCACCATCAGAACTGAATTTCCTGATATCCAGCTGGAGTTTCCTTTGTTGTAATTTACAACTGGTGCATCTTACACTTTTGCTGTCCATCTGTCAAAAGAATCTCCATTTCTTCTATTCCACTGACCCCACCTCTTCAAAAGCTACCAGGAAATTGCTTTTGAGACCACTGTTCATGATTTCTCTAAATATCAATAGCCAAGTTACTCATAAAAAAGATTAACACTAGAAGATATCTGTCAGAAAAGAGGAAGATACGTCAAGAAATAGCTAAATGTGTCTTCTGCACATACAATTGGTAAAAACAGGAACACTTGCCTAATAAAAAATAAAAAATGCAGCACCCACAAGTACTTAGTCTTTTGAGAGAGATACTGCACACATTTGCGTTTCTACCATGCAAACATGTCTTTAAATGTTCCCTCATCTCCAGACCATGCTGGCAATAGCAGAAAACATGGAAGTTACATTCATGGCACCACAGACAGAAGATCCTCTGCTAAGGGCCTTAAAAGTGCATACATTGATTCAGCAATCTCATCTTTCCTGCCCGTACCAGAAAACGAATTCTGATACAGTGCTTCTCTAATGCAAAGTAGTTTAACTAGATTTTTGAAACTAGGAAGAGTCACACTACATTGAAATTATATGTGCCAGTACAAAGTTTTTAGCTTACACATTGCAGTCACCCTCCAGAACTACACCTTAGGTAGCTGAAATTCAAAGTTAATTATGCTGAAATCCAAACCTAAGACTAAAACAAAGAGTATATGCACGGCATTCAAACACAGATCGTTATTCCTCCAGCATCACCCAAAGAAGAAAAAAAAAAAAATCCACAAAACGTGATGAATCTCCTATTTCCACTTAAGTCAGACCAAATTCACCAGGGAGCAAATGTCAAACCATGTCTGAAAACACCAGTTATTGCCTGTTCTGCCTGTTCTCCACAGCAGAATAGGACAATGTCTCTGTAGGCTCTATAGATGTTTTAACTGTTTTTCTAAGAGTTACTAAACCAATTTGGCTTTACAGCACTGATATTTTTTTCCTAAAGGGAAAAAAACAGCAATACTTTTAAGAATGTTTCAGAAATAATGTCCTGACTGACAAATCATAGCCTTTACTGTATGTATGGGAAGGAAGCTGTGGAGCACTTATTATTTCTTACAGGAGCTGTTCTGCTTGGGGGACAAGGTGGGGGGATGCTGTTTCAGAAGAGCTGCATGCTTAGCCCAGTTATTCTGAGTTACCTGCATTACTAAATATGGAGTTACCAGGTTTCAGTAACTCTGGATTATTCCCATTTATTTTATTAATTTCATTAATTTCTAATTTTTATTCAAAACTAATTACATGCAAGCTGCAAAGGAACTGAAGGAAAGCCTCCCTAATGATTTAGACAGGTCTAAAGACCCAACCTTACATAAGGCTTCTCCATCACTAGACATAATGGCATTAGGTGTTAAATTTTTACTTATTTTTGAAGAACTTAAGTTTCATATTCTGCTTCTGTGAACCAGATAAACATGTAAATGTCTTTTCTTCCAGTACTTTTGAGCATCAGTTTACTTAAAAACCTTCATACAGACTCTTTCATTGACAACAGAACACGGTTTAGTTGATACTGTGTATACACATCAGAAATTTATCATCCTGACCAGAGAAACAGAGTATGTTCACAAGCACAAATTACATTCAGTCATGTTCACAAGCACCAATTACATTCAGTCATACATCTGCTGCACAGTTAGCGTATGTCAGCTATGTTAAGACATATCTGCCAAGACTCTCTGTATACTGATTTTTTTTTTCTGGTTCATCAGCATGTAACTCCTTATTACTCTCTCCACTTATTCTGCAAGAAAATGTAGGAAGGAGGACAGTGAGTTCTTGACTGGTATAGTCCAAGTGAGTTTTAATGCAGAGGCTGAATACAACAGGAAAGCAGGTATCCCTCTTATGGATCAATGGGATCTTTCAGCTGTGCTGACAAATACATTGAAAGAGTACTGATTAGAATCTTCTAGTTCCCTTAAAATTACTTTCCACCCTAAAATAATCCTTTCCACTTTTCCACATCCCTATCAGACTACTGCCTTAAGACATTTGTCTTTATTCTGTTCCACTGCACTCCCATTGAGTTACTCCCTGACTTCAAAGGTCAAACATCCATGCGTAACATCATGAACAAGGCTTTCCAGCATCCACAAGTAACAGAAGAGTATATCCCAACTACTTCAACATTGGCAGAATCTATCCATGAAAGAGGAGAAAGAAGAAAAGGCTTCCTCACATAAGTCCAGCCAGGTCTGTGCCAGCACAAAGGATACTAATTTCAACAGAACAAAGATAGGTGAGTACTGCAGTGATATGGAGAGCAGAAATAGCCCTCAGACAAAATGGTATGTTTTTGTGCTTTAAAGCACTGCCTCAGCTATTTATGCCTCATCAGCAGGAAAGCAGTGTGTCCAGAAGACAACCAGCTGACAATACTGGCTTCTGCTGCCTTGCCAGAGAGACAACAAGTGGCAAGGAGTGCTTGCTTCTGAGCGGTCCTCTGAGCTCAGCAATACAAGTGAACACAAAACACCCAATTCATAACAAACTTGCAGAAAGGAGGAAAGGCAAAAAGCAGGAGCACCAGCAAGGTACTAGTTGAGATCTGCTTATCAGTTACCACCAGTTCCACACCAACATCAACCCAAAAGCAACAATTTGAATATCAGTGAGGAAAATACAACTCAAAGTTCAGGGGATTGCTAAACCTTGGCTTGGAGAGAGAACCTAGACAAAGAGGCATGATTATTTGGAAGTGCACAGGGTTTTAGTATGGTGTGTTGCCTTTGTTAAGAGGAGGTGTTTTTTTAAATTTTCCCCTCTTTCCTGTTTTTCTCCTCAGCATCTGATATTTTTCACTAGAAAGGAAAGAAAGAAAAAAATTACACTAGATCAAGTGATTGAATATTTTTAAGACTTTTGGCCAAAACTCTCTCCAATAAAGCTATATTACACCTATTTCAAATACTCTCAGTTTGGATGAAAAAACTGATGCCCATTAGCTAGGCTGCAAGCTGTCAGGATTCCAGGATTTAGCTCTTTCCATAAAATAATATATCCAATGTAGCTTTATCTTATTTCAGTATTTTAAACATTTGCTACTCCTACAAATAATTAAAGAAGAAGCTGGTAATGATCTTGTAATTTTCACTGACTATAATTTTGTACTTTTTGATAAGGTGCATGCAATATCCCACAGAATCTCTAAATCTTGACCTTATTTGCAGTAAATCCTTGAGGCTAAATCAACACCCTAGACTTCAGATTTATTTTGTGCTTGCCCTGAAGCTTTGTTTAGTTTCACAGCTCTCTCTCTCTCTATATATATATATCTATATATATATATCTATATCTGAAGGTCTCCTGGTTTCCCATGTAGAAACCAAATACAGACAGTATCAAGAGGTTTGACTGTAGAGAGGAATCAATTACAGTCAATATATTAATAGCAATTTTAGCCCATCTCTCCTTCTGTAGTAGCAGACATTTGAAGGAAGTTCATAAAATATTCTCAAGAACAGGAATTCTTCTTCTGAGGTTTAAAATGGAGTGACTATGGAACATGCTTTTATTAGGTAAAAGATAAGGAACTGTATACTCAAGTTGTGTTTAAATTACCCACTCAAATTGAAAAAAACAAGAACTCAGAAGTTAAAGTTACTACCTTAACTTGCCTCCAAAATATCCAAACACACTAGTGTCACACTGATTGATGTTACAAAAATAATCACAAAATATTTTTCTCATATGACATTCATCTTTATAAACAGCATATACACAGACGCAAGCATGTTTGTTCTCCCTGCATGTCAGGTAATTCTCTAGAAGGCAGTTTCCATCCTAAGGTACCCCACTGACCCAGTGGCAAATTCAGATGTTGAGTGTTAAGCTGTTTGATTAAAAGCTCAATAAATTTGTATAAAAGTAGTAGATAGCTTAATTAAATCAGGGAAAATGTAATCAATGGACACAGCTCTAATTCCACTGACAGAGAACTTGTCGACATAGAGGCAACGGGTTGTTCAGTCCCCAAATCCTATTACCTCAGTGAGGATGAGGTTAAGAATGCTCATTATATAGGACTTGTTGCTGTAAAACTTGGCAGTTAAATAACTGATGCAAACCCAAAATTCATTCTTTGCTGCTACAGGGTGATCTCATTTACACAGATGAAGCTGAATCTCAAGAGAAAGTTTAAAAAAATAAGCAGTCGAGGAAAAGAGCTGAACCAAGAAGTTGAACCAAGTATGTTCAGATCTGTCTTATTAACCACAACACTTCAATTAAATCTATTATGCAAGACTGCTTCACAGATTTCTTGGCAGGAAATTCAGGGGGGAAATAGGATCATTAGTATTCTAATTAATGAAAGGAAAGGATGATGGTTGATAAAGTTGGTCAAGCACATTGACTCTAAAGGATACATATTAGTGTTAAAAAAAGCAGAACAACTAGTTAACAAACTCCCTACATCCTAGCAGTCCAAAGGGGACAAGAAATCAATCCAAGTGGCAAATTCTCAATCTTAGAAACTTGGTTTATAGTTCAGATTTAAAACAGCAGCAGATGTTATTAACAACTACAAAAAAAAAAGCCTTTATTTCAGTCAAATTGTCTTTTCTAAACCTACGTGAAGCATGAATTCCAAACAGATTTTAACAAACTAATTACCTAATCTGCAATCACAAGTGCAATCAATCCTGTTTGCAGTCCTGGAACATTAAATTTGAAATATCAGTTGAATCTAATCATGTAACCATCCGTTGTTCCAATATAATCATAGAGAATTTAAGGTTGGCAGGGATGCCTGAAAATCATTTAATGTAAAACCAGAATCAGAACAAAGTTAACTTCAAATATAAATCAAGTTGCTTAGAGCACTAACAGGGATATAGTTACTGAGGATAATTTAGAAATCCTTCATTTTTAAGTACCATGTTGATGAACTGATATGAGAAGCTTAAAGAAAAAAACCCACAATAAATTACCTCAAAGTTATCAAAAGAAATGAAATTTTGTCTGTCCAGTGAGTAATCTTAGACTGCATTTGCCAGAGAGACTGTGGATTCTCCTTCTGGAGGTACTCAAAAGCTGCCTGGACACAATTCTAAATGGTGTGCCTTAGGGGACTCTGCTTGTCTCCAGTGGTCCCTTCCAACTCTACCCATTCTGTGCTGTTTAAAAGTCCTCCTAAGATAATCGAACTGAGCCAGTACTGGCCATTGCAGAGGAGTCTCAAGACACCATCTTTCCACTGTCCTAATTTGTCAAATGCACTGGAATAATGGTATTTGGCAGCTTGGTGCTTTCATAGCTTTTACTGTACCACATGGTAAACAAACACAGAATTGCCTGTTTTCACAAATTAACAAAAACTTTCCCATCCCCTTCTTCCTTAGACAATTAAAAATTGTGTCAAATCAGCTGATCATATCTTATTAATTAAAATTGGGAACTGCTTAAGGAAACACTTCTTCCTAGACCACTTCTTCCACACCTGTCTCACAAAAAGAGAAAAAACAAACTACAAAAAACGTTGAAAAGAAAGTTTAATCTTACAGTTAAAACACATGAAACTGTTAGATTTGGGAGGTCAGCTATTGAGAGTCAATATGAATTTCAAAAAGCCCCAAAATCCAAGATATACTAGCAATAGTAATCATACTATAAATTCCATAATACTTTCCCCAGGTTTTTTGGGAAAATCTTAGTTTATACTTCCCTTCTAAGATTTCATAGGAGCACTTAGGGCAGAGATATGGGAAAACAAAAGGCAGGAGGAAAAGGTACAGAAGCCATACAAGACGTACGTGTAGGTGAAAGAGATTAAACAATTAGATGTGCCTTGAAAGAAGACAAAACTGAGAGCTAAAACCAGAAGATAATACTTACATAACACATAGTCTGTCCTACAAATAACAAACATGAATGACATAAATATGGGTCTCTTCTCCCTGTTCAGACCAGGAATCAATTTATTATTTTTCTTTATTGACAGAGTTGGGGGGGGGCATCTGCTGTTTCTATTTGCCTAGAGAGGAAAAACTTTGAAACATAGAGAGGGGGAAACAAAAAAATAGCTTCATAATTTTTAAGCCTTAGTGTTATCATCAGCACAGGTAATTGTCAGGTTTATTTACCTTTGCACAGGAAAGCTTCACTGAAACCAAAATTTAAGATCTGCCATCTTCTCCCATCAAATTAAAACACTGCTTAAAAGGACTAATCTCTATTCAAGCTTTTATCCCTCATTTTATCCCTACAGCAGGGTAGTATTACTATGCAAGATATAAAAAGTGCTCAGTGAAGAGAGACTTTGTCTAGCAATTTAGGATGCCGATCAAAACACCACAGCTCTTGGGAAAAATTCAGAGTCCTTAGTCACTGAAGAGATGTTTCCTGAGATGGAGAAATCAGTTTTAATAGAGGCTTACTGATCCATTGCACTGGACAGAGCTTCTTTCCAAAAGCATCCTTCCTCTAGAAGGTAACTTACAGATAAGAGGCTGCATAATTTCTCCGGCAAGATGTTTAAGCAACTGATAGAGAACAAAAAGTGATATGCTTTTCCTTCACTACAACAACGTGAACTGAGTAAGTGATCATCTGGCCCCAGGATACAGTGGTAACAGACCACAGTTAAGAACTGGTGAAAATTCAGACTCCACCAAGCAAGTGAAAAAAACTCAGGTTTATTTCTTTGTTAACAGGGCCAGCAAGCTACAGAATAAAAGGTTCGCATGATAACTAATTTGATTTGAGATTAACCATAAATTCCTATCAGTATTACAAAAACAATGAAACTGCAAAAAGCAAGACAATGAAGAAGAGGTAATGCACACAGTGCATAATTTTCTTTCGGCTTCAGAATTTGGGAAAAACCACACATAGTTTGCATAAGTTGAGTCAGAGTGGTCCAGTACCAAGAAATCATTATTTTTCTGATCAGTGTCATGTTTGTTCATCTACAAGTGTTTTTCTCACAAAGACATGAAGAGTGAGCTCTCAGGGACAGGCTTTTTTTCCTGTACATGGCTAACGTAGATTAAAAGTTAGCACATTAGTGAACATTAAGATAACAGCAGAGCCGAGTATTAAGTCTTTTTTCAAAAATTCTTTATGCTGATGATTTCTTCCAGTCTACTTCTCTCATTTAAAAATATCCTATATAATCATGAATACGTTTATCAGCAAGGGGAATTACAAAATATTGGAATTATTGTATTTTAATGGCTTTTACACTAGATACAGATAATATTACTCTTTTTTTCTCTTTTAAGGATTTGCAGGAGCCCATTTTACATGTACACACACATGCTAATGGTAATACGACAGGTTTTAATGTAGTGTCTCATTAGCAGATAGCCCTATGGTGCTTTGTTTTATGAGTTTGTTTTGCCCAAGAAATATTTAGCTACAGGAACTGCAGCATGTCATTGATTTTATTATATTGGTGAATTATCTCAGAGTCTGAGATAACTGCTTAGGCAGTTATTAACTTAATTTATATTTTGTTATTACTGAAAAAACCTCTTTGTTATTCCCCACTCCTATCACTATCTTTGCATCAAGCCCAACTGACAGTTTCCAACATGTATCATTCTTGCCATCAATTTGTAATGGATAAAATCACAAACTGAAACTTTATCAGTATAATATTAAGACTTTATTAGTGGGACAAAGGCAAATACGCAGATCTGTGGATGCTTAGCAAAGGAATTTTCTTTGCCAGAGCACACCCCATTCACTTTACTGTGGTCTTAAGTACTTTTTCGAACATGTTACATATTCATTAAGCTCAGAAGGTAATTTACACTTCACTCAACTCCCCCCCTTTTCCGTTCCTACCCCCTCTTTCACCAGTAAGATGCCTGTTGGGGCTAGTGTCTTTTCAGAAGTGAAGGCTGAAAAAATCTTTCTCCAGTGTTTTTTTAACCTTGTCTCCATGTCGGTGTAATTTTTTGGGGAGTGAGCTTCGATGAGATACCTGCCTTCTTGGAAGACAGGCAGTGGTTTATGTCCTCTTTGTTTCTTCTCAGTTCTGTGTTTTGTTAACTTGAGAGACATTTATTACTATGTCTTGTATCTCTTACAAGCTTTCTAACATGTTACAACTATTTCAAGTTATAATTCACCTCAATTTAGTTTCTATTTAATTGTATTTTACTTTAACACTGGTTTTGTATAGTACATTGTTGCTTACTATTTCTACGTAACACATAATTATCTATCTTAACACTATTTCTACATAATACATAATCACTTGCAAATGCCCTATTAATACACTCCAAAGACAACATTATCATCTATTCATTTATCACAAATTCATTTTCCTTGTTTCCTATCTTTTCGGTGTTGTGGGTGGACTCAGCATCCAGCTCAGCTCCCATTGCAGCGCATGCCCTGGCTCTCCCTTCCTCCGGCCAGCACTGGTGACAGAGTCCCTGCCAGTCACCAGGCTCTGGGACTGCTGCCAGCCTGGCTTTTCCTTTGCTCATATGCCCCAGTGCCTCTCCATCTCGCTGTGCAGCACGAGGCTCGTGCCCACACTGAGTGCAGAAGGGAGTGCTGGTGTGAGCCCATCCTTCGCTCCTCACAGAGGCACCTGGCACACCGGCCGCTCTTCCAATCCTTCTGTCAGCTGCCAAGAGCACAGAGCAACCCTCCCTGGTCTGAGCAAACAAACACCATCAACCAAAAGCTCACAATGCAAATGTTCAGCACAAAGCCAAGCGTGATATATTTACTTCTAAATACAACTCATTCTAAACACTTTCAACGGTTGAACCAAAATAATTATAGTGGCTAAAAGAAAAAAAAAAAAAAAGAAAGCAGGTTAGCCTTATGTAGGTCATCCAGTGTTGGAACTTAAAACTCTCAGATCCACAACACAGTCGATAGCAATGACTGGAGGGGAAGCAGCATGTAGAGCAGCCCATATGGGCAACATATGCTGCACCAGGAAACCACTAAATTTGTGACAGCAGCAGAATATTCAGGATAAGAGATGTTTATACATGGCTCCAAGAAAAAGAGTGCAGTGCAAAGATGGCAGGCAATATATCCAACTATAAACTATCCCATTAAAGTAATCTGTGGGAAGAGTACAGGCATGATCCCCTGCTACAATATTAAACAGCTAAATGTGCTAGAATGCACAGGCACCTAATACAGTCAAGAGTTTCTTGCATGGATTCACTCTAGAGGCAATGCACTAAAGCAATTTCTGTCTAAAAGACCACATATCTTAAAAAAAAAAAAAATAAGGCAAGGCACATTTAAAAAATATTAGTCAATTATCCAGAATTTGTGTATTACCAAATACAATGTTAAGGTTTATACAAGTCCTTTCTAAGAGGATTAAAAAGCAGAAAACTTTTAGCCCTTAGCACAGAAAGTGCTACAAAACACCATGCAAGAAAAGATCCAGTGAACTTGGGAAAACTGGCTGTTTAGGACAGAAAAGTTACAATAACTTTTTATTCTTCCCTTAAAAGGTGATAAATCTCACTTGTGTCACATGTAAATAAGCACAACCTTAAAACATAAAAAATAATCAAAATCCACTTTTTGGTAATTCCTCAGAACCTTAAAAAAAAAAAAAAGAAAGCAGGAAAACACTGTTAGTGTCTGTCCTAGTTCAGATAGGAAGTAATTAATAAAAACAAAGGAAAAATTGCTAGCAGACGGAAAAATGTTTGTGTGAACTACTATAACAGCCAAAGCTGTTTGTCGTCTCTAGGTAAAGATTCACCAGTGACTATTAAATCCAAACGTGAATCATAAATTTTAAGTTTGCCACCAGCTTTCATTTGATGTGCAGAAAGGTGTGCAGAAATCATGTACTTCCTATGTGGGATAATCACTATAAATAACAGATAAATTCTATTCAGAACTCAGCTTGAAACCACATACAAGCCTAAAACTTCCAACTGTAAAATGGGTGACTAACAGATGCATCCCACAAGATAATAACACACAAAATCTTTAACAGTTCTGGAAGTGTCTAAAACCCAAAAGAATACAGCTACAGTGTTTGGATGAGCTGTGTTGTTTTGAGCAGATAAAATAACATTTACTATTTTTTCTGTATTCTGCTTTGACTAGACATTCAAAGTTTATCAAGGAAGCCTATGATTTTCTATGGGCAGATATTAAAAGTGAAGCTAGAATCTTGGGGGCAGGGAGAATCAGAAGTGATTTATTATTTATTTCATATTTCTCAATTTCTTGGATTGAAAAAGTATGAACAACATGAGAAACTCTTGGTCCCATGTCTCCCAGTTTACAGATGATTCTCCAGAGACAGAGAACAGTGTGTAGTCATCTTCTCTTATTACACTTACACTATTTAGTCTCCTCGTTTTCTACCTTACATCTCTTGCAAATCCACACACTTCATAGTGGAGTTCCTGTAGTGTACATTAAGAACATATTTTATAGAATGTACACTATTTTAACTATTTAGAGCTACAGTTTTGACATTTCATCCATACACATATAGAAACAGTTATACTACGTGTCAAACCTATTCACATTGCTGAGTGACTCTACAAGTGCACGTAAGTGAATACAACAGGCATTTCCCCCCTCCTTTGCTTAGTCACACAAAATTCACTTGAGGGGGTGACCACATAGCTGGAGTTCTAATCTAAGTGTGAACATAATGGAAAAGCAAAAGAAACAGAGGAAGGGGAAACCCAGCAATTTGCTAAATGCTATCTTGCTTAAGCAATACATTCTCTGTGCATTCTATATGTATATATTCACAGTCTCACAGACCCCCACTCTCTCTTTTATGGACTAGAGAGTATGAAGGTCAATTATTCTGTAAAACCCTTGCGTGCCAGTAGAAAAGATTCCTGGTTTGAACTTCAGGGTATGCAATAGATGCATATGGAAGAAAAGTGTATGGGAGAATCAGCACTACACTATCAGTTTCTCTTCCTTTCCTCTCATGTATCTTAGTAGTAAGCAGTTATAAACCCTTAAAGGGAAGTGCTACCTAATTATGTCTTTATCAGCATTTCTTTATATTCTAGTTGCATGAAAGACAAAAGTCATAATTCAAATGCAAATTAATGAAGATAAGCCAAATACTCAGAATTTTTAAGAAAATCCATTTTCTAAAGAAAGAGAATCACAAAAGAATTTTAAGTATTAAGAAGTATAGGACAATTAATTTTGTTTTCAAACAGATCTCGCTTAATTCAGAATGATATAGTATTTCATTTTCTGACAAGAACTTGGGATTTCAAGTCATCAGTTAATTACACAGACTCTTGTCTAGCAATAAAATCCCTGTGACAAATCTTAAAGCTCAAAGACACTTTCCAGTGACAACTTCCCTCCACAGATTCAGGAGCATATGTTATGTCAAGACACAGATTTCTGAGTTTATAAAGTTCTGGAAGAGTTTTCAGGGATTCAAATAGACATTCTACATCCTACAAATTTTCTAGACTCAGCCTTTTAATTTGAATCACAAAGGTAGAGGAAAAATATAAAATATTGATGTTGGACTGTACAAATGAAGGAACTCATTTAAATTCACAATTAAAAAGTCCTTGACCCACTCAAGTAAAGCAAAAGAAGACAAGTCATTAGTAGGAAAAGGAGACAGTTTAAATTAGAGAGTTTAAATATGTTATTAGTCTTTTTTAAATTTCAGGAAGATTTTGTATACTTCTAAAAGCTTTGTAGAAAAAAAATCGTAACAGAGCAAACGCATTGGCAAAAAACACTGTATGACAAACTAGGAGCACAAGAATCATTACTAATTTTTTCAGCAAATGTGGCCTGAGCTTCTGTAACAAGACGTCTAAAAGACTCTGGTCCTGTCAGCGTTGAATAATGGCTGGTTTCTTCTTCTTTGTACCCTCATATGAGATGTCTTTGAATATATATTATATATATTTATGTCGACCATTTAGCTTGACCATCAGTTTAGGTCCCTTCCAGACAGTGTAGACAAACAGGCATAGCACAATCTGCTCATCCTAATGCAAATACCTATAGAAGAGACTCTGCAGCCCTGCTTTACCTCTGTCGATGATGGTGGTGCCAAGTCTCTTCTAAGTGGTGCCAAGCAATAGGGCAAGAGGCAGAAATGATGCACAGGGAGTTCCACCTGAATATGAGGAAAAGCTTCTTTACTGTGCAGGTGACCGTGCACTGGAACAGGTTGTCCAGAGAGATTGTGGAGTCTCCTCACTGGAGATATTCAAGAACTGTCTGAACACAGTCCTGTGCCATGTGCTCTGGGATGACCATGCTTGAGCAGGGAGGGTGGACCTGATGCTCCATAGTGGTCCCTTCCAACCTTACCCATGCTGTGATTCTGTGGCATTGTGATGAATTCCACTTGTTCTGCCATACAGGGTCCAATTCCCTCATCCTTGCCATAACTACTAAAACTTCAAAATAAGAATAAAATAAATCTATTATTTTAGAAGTAAATGTAATTTGTACATAAAAAAATCCTGCTGCTCAAAAACTGTCAGAAATGTATTAACTATTTTGCTTAGAGGCCATTAAAAATGACCATACTGTAAGTATCAAATAAAGTCTTATCCAAATTATAAAAAAACACTTTCCCCCATATACTTTAAAAAACGTACAACTGAAATTAGTGCATTCTAATCTGTGTGAATGATATCTGTGATATCATTTGCATCAGTAAGCAATAATGGAAATATGATTCAACTTCTGATTTAGAAAGACAAATCTAATTTAAAAGGGGTTTTCTGGTTTAAAATTCATCAACAATTTCTACTTAACGTCAAGTTGCACTACTGTACGTAACTGGATGCTACTTAGTTTTTAGCTGAAGGCTACCAGTGCTAAGTGTATTTCTTTGGCTTCCTGATTCTTCCTGAAGAAGTTTTACCTTGTCATACAGAGTCTTCTCACAGATAACTTTCCCCTGTTTTTTTATATTTCAAGTGATCACCTACAGTAGAAAAGTCAAGTTGACTTCTCCAGCAATAAGAACAATGTAAACTCAGTTCAAGCACCTATGCATTGCACTGCTGCAGTTAAAGCTCAAGAACTTCTGAGTGGTAGTAAGGGGTTACTGGAAGGGGTTACTGGTGTAAAGTGCTAAGCCCTGTGCTTCTACATCACATGAATTTTTAAATTCCCTCTATTAGACATATTACATATAGTAACTACAATTTTACTTGCCAAAAGATTTTGGCATTTGTAGAATTTGTGGTTTTATTCTGCAAACCTAAAGCTTTAGGAGTCAATCATATGGAGTAAGTTACAATAATTCTTAGGATTTGTATTGTTTCAGAACAAGATCTCTCAGTGCTAAAAAGTGAGCCATTAAAAAACAATAAAACTGGCTTTGGAGCAAAATTGCAGGTACTTCAGTATAGCTTTTCCTTCAAGCATATCAACAGTCTCAAAGTCAACTGGGCTATTCAGATAACAGTGTAAAACCTTAATTCCATTCCTTGTCAGCATTTCAGCATTATTTGAATCAAAGGAATTTAATTCCTCTTTTCTGCAAGAAGGACAAGAATATGTGTAAATGTGAACAGAATTAGGCTCACATGCAAATATTTCTGTATGCTTGAATGACAAACTATTGGATACACCTAGCCATCTTTCTCTGCTCTTTGGAACAATTAAAAAGTGTCTTGAAACCCAGAAATATAACCTATTTGCCAATATACCCCATGACAGTCATGGGATGTAAGACTTCAAGTTGCTTGCAACCTTGTAAAAGTAACACAGGTTAGCTCACCATCTTTCCCTGATTCTCACACATCTCAAGTGCTGAACTCTCCCCTGCCTGCTGCAGTCCAAAAAGCCAGCCTTCTCCACACCAGCTCATCTATTAGTTCTCAATGCCAGCTCAAAACTAAACGTTCCTTTAAGTGCATCAGGTGGGAGAGTAAAGAACAGGAAAAGCAAGAATTTCTGCTGTGCAATAAAGTACAAAATATTTTGCAAAGAAGTTTGGTGCTCTGTTCTTCCTTCCCCGGCACATTAAAAGTTAGGAGGGATTAAAGTTGATCTCTGATCTCCAATAGTGGTATAGGGTCACCTTTAGAGACAGGGTGCATCAACACAGCTCTTATTTCCCTTCCTGGGACAGATCAAAGCCACAACAGACAGAAACCTCTATATTCATGCTTTCTTTGTCTTCTTCAAGCAATACATAAAACCTCAGAGAGATAAAAAGACAAAATAAGTAAACTTCCCAAGACACTTCCAACTAAACCAGCTCTTTCATGTTCCAGCATCAAAATTACATTCCGTTTGGGAATGATTACACGTGGCAAAAATACTGTAACATTAAAAAAAACCACCAGTGCCACTGGTGCACAAAGGGAGCAGAGGCTGCTTGGCACCTCTGAGGGTCCACCCTCACACACAGGAAGGCCAATTGACATGCATTCCCTCTTGCTTTGTAAAGATAAATCACAAAGAACAGCAATAATTGCCATGAAGCAGTAACATTTAATACAAGGGCGTTTAAGTAACTCCTACATGCGCTTTTATTGCTAGAGAGAACAAAAATGAACTATTTGTAAAGTCGACTGCTTTTTCCTCCTGCATTATTCAAACCAATTGTTTTGTTTTAAATGAAAAGGAGCACTATGACATTTCTTGATTCAAGACTATGCCTTCTCTCGCTGCTGTAGCAGATAAATAAAAAGAGCATGATATCCAGTCCACCTAGACCTAAAAAAAAGAAACAAGCAGTTAATTACGTCATTTCCAAGAAGAAAGGGTGATGGAAGATGGATTTAAACATCTTTAAACGAAGAAAGTAATCAAGATTACTATTCTACTAGAAAATATCCCAAATGCACAGAGAACAAACCCCATAAATAAATAAGCAATCACTGTGTTGTGCAAACACACAGTTCACTTCCAAATAAATCTCCCTCTTCCTATGCACAATTAAACATACTTAGATAAATGCTTTGCTTGGGTAAGTGAGACTGACAGCATTCTACTGGAAACCCCTTAATTGGGTCACATAGCAAAAATTTCAAAGTTTTAGGCTGCAACTTTGTCTCTGTGTGCATGCAGTGATGTCCCCTTTCACCACAGCCCACCCCAGTGCCCACAAGGGCGTCCCAAGCAATGTCCATGGTGACCAGTACAGGGGTGTATCTTGGAAAAGGCCCTGCAAATACCTGTGTAAGTCAAGGGAGGATTCGATAGCATGACAAAAAATGTTCCGTGTCCAGAAAAGGTATTTTGCCATCTGCATAAAACCAACCTCTGGTTTCAGACAAATTATTGCACTGGGTGTCATTGCCCAGGTGATGACCATGAGGGAGTATAGGTGTGGTCTCTGTGAGGGGAGGGGGATGGACACAGACAATTCCAGACAGCTCCAACCCACCCTCCACAGGACCCAGTTGAGCCCCTCGGGCACGGTGACAGCACCTCTGGGAAAAGGCACTTGAGAAAGGGCAAAACACTGCACAGCAGAGAGGAGGGAGGGAAAAGTGTGAGAATCTGCCCTGTGATGCTCAGGAGAGAGAAAGAGAAGTGGAGGTGGTGCTTCAGGCACCAAGCTGAGACACCATGGTGGAGCAGGCTGTGCTCCAACAGCCCATGGAGACCACTCCCGAGCATGTGATATTTTCTGAGTAACTGCAGAGCCTGGGGAAGACCCACCCTGGAACAGGGGAAAAGCATGAGAAGGAAAGAGCAGGAGGGAGTAGCTGTCCTGGACTGATCATAGCCCCCATTACCCTTCCCACTGTGCCACTGAGAGTGGGGGGAAGAGGCAGATGAGCTGGAAATGAAGGAGTGATAATAAGCCTTGGAAAAACATGTGGTGGGATGGGACTGGAAGGCATTTTAGTTTTGACCACTGTTTCTCACCATCCAACTTTGTGATTGACCATAAATTAAATTAATTCTCCTCAGGTCAAATCTGTTTTGTCTGTGATGGTAACTGTTAAGCGATATCCCTGTCTACCTCAACACACAAACTTATCCATCTTATCTTCTTCCCCTGTCCTATTAAGTAAGGGAATGAGAGAGCAGCTGTTTGTATGTTTGGCAGCTGGCCAAGGTCAACCCGGCACAGCTATAAAACTGTTGTTTCTGTCTACTCAATCAAGTCTTCTGCAGCTGTGTACCCTGCAAAACCTCCTCTGCAGCCAAAATCACAAGGTGCTGGCCTGCCCTCTGACCCAGCTAATAAGCAAACACAAGTTACAACAGAAAACTACAAACAGCCACGCTGCCTTTGCCAGTGTTACGCATGTGTGTTTGCCCTCAAATCAATAAGACCACCCTACTCAGTTTAGGGTGTCACAGAAACATAGAACAGTCTGGGTTGTAAGTGACCTTAAAGATCATGTATTTCCAACCTCCCTGCCATGGGCAGCAAACTTCCCAGGAAACCAGGTTATACAAAGCCCCATCTGACCTGGCCTTGAACACCTTCAGGGATGGGGAGTCCAAAACTTCTCTGGGCAATCTGCTCAAGTGCTTCATTGCCCTCATAGTGAAGAATTTCTTCCTAATGTCTAACGTAAATCTACACTCCTTCAGCTAAAGGTCATTCCCCCCTGTGAAAAGTCCCTCTCCAGCCTTCCTGTAGGCACCCTTTAGGTAGTTGCCACAAGTATGTAAAATGGTAAAACATAAGGCGATTTAATGAATGAAGAAAGGAAAGACAGTGAGAGGAAACTGAATGGTTGGGAGATGAAAACTGGGAAAAACCGGAAACTAGAGCTGGGCCAAGTTGCACAACAAGGCTGGACAGGACCTGGAGGTAGCACAGGGAAATGGAAAATGGCCAGAGCTCCATTACAGGATTATTTCCATCAGGAAAGAAAAAATAGTTGGGAAAATGAGCAAGAAGTGGGTTGAAAATTCCCCACAAGTCGATTTGGTGAAATAAGTAGGGCTGCAGTCTGTGTGATGCCTGCCCTATGGCATATCCTTCAATATGTGCAGGAAAAGCAGCAAGACTGTCCACCATGGCTAAACCAAAGTCAAATTCCAACCTGTGCTCACTGGCAGCAAATTCCTCCTTCTCATCCACATGGGCAGTTAGGATGTTTTGCACAGGGCTCTTAATACTGTTAAATACTGCCCTCTGATGGGGTGTGACCAGGCAGGATGGCACAGAGGGCTGCCCACCAGGCACCCCAAGGGGCAGAAAAAGGGGCCCAGCACATGGTGGAGCAGCCTCAGAGCACAGCAGCCTGGCTGATGCTTCCCCCATCACTGCCTTCTGCTGCCAGGCACTGCAGTGCACGGCACACGGTGCTCTTGCCATGGCACAGCATGGAGGGCTCCAGCCATGTTTGCCAGCAATGTCCTACTCTTAGCTGCAACCCTTCATAAAGCTTCTCATTTGCTTTTTCATTGGCATTCAGGTCCGATGTGAGCCTGGACTCCAAGAAATACTAATTTAGTTATACTCTGCCAAGCTTTCTATACCAACTGAAGTGCTTTAGACCATTGTATTACAAGAAGTAACTATTTGAAAGAGTACTTCTCAACAACACTTTTGTTTATCCCTCTGAAATGGTTTATTCTTTTCCAACCCCTGTCAAAGAGAATTCTCTGTTAACAAACAGTTTGCAGAGTAGACTACCAGGCAGCTCATCGAAAGCATCTCTATCCTTGAGAAACAAGCAGCTACATGGATGGGAGAGCTCTTACAAATTCTCAAGTGCCAGGTCTTAGAAGGATGTTACACTTGAACACAGATTTGCAGTAAACAAAAAGAGAAATCAATACAAATGCTACATTATGCCCACAGCATTCTTGTTCCCACTTCGTAAGAACCTTCTCTAAATAACTGCATTTCTGTGTTGAAGTTCATATTCCAGCTAAACAGAAGCCAACAAAAGGCTCCAAATAAACCAAGGAGGAAGAGCTATTAAACCTAGAGCCAAAATTGCTTTTCCTCATAGTCAAGACAATTTAGAATAAAATACTAAACAAAATTAGTTTTTGCCTACAAAGATCTGTGAATAACGTTGGGGTAAGAGTTCACAATTGTGGGCATTGAAGTTCTGACTTTTCTGTTCTTTTTTTTAAAGAAAAGCATTTCATACTGTGGCTCCAAAATAAGCTCATCAAGCTGACCAACTTGCAACAACACTGGTACAGAAAGAAAAACATAATGATTAAAAAAAAAAGAAAAAGAAAAAATATGTGTAATGTAAATGATATAACCTTCATGATCTCAGCTACATTTAGATTCTAAATGGAAGAGAGTCTTCTATCAACACAGGAAAGAAGTCAGTCAAGAACTACACACAAAAACTTTCAGACCAGAAATTTCAGCACCAGAACAGTGCATACCTATTACAGTGTCCCATGGGTGATAAAAGTGAACACATTTCCCTGAGAAAAGAGAGATTGTGAACTCCATGGCAGAGATAATAGAAAAAAATTGGTTATTGAAGGAGTTATCAGAACTATGAAGAATATTGCAGGCATATTCTGTGATTTTTTTGGTCTTGCAGATTATGCTCCTGTTATTTAAAGGTAGCGCATTACTTAACTTTGTATTTTAGTTTTCATATTGCTTAGTTATTTCTTATGTACCTTCAGCTGCATTTATTAAATATTTCACTTTTACAGATGTGCCTCTCTCAAAACTTCAAAATTTCTTGGTAATCCAATCTGGCTTTACTATTTAGCCAGCTGAAAACAAAAATTACCCAAAATTAGTATGTTTTTTATGACAATTCTGCTCTAATGTTATTGACATACAGAAATCCCTCATCGTGATCTTTCCTGATATTAGAATCCACTGTAATCTGCATGTCTCTTTCTTCAAATGGAAGACTGATTCCCCAAGGCATTGTCTCTGATATGTAAGAAGTCAAAGCTTGCAAGGAAGCAAAGCAGACTCATAAAGGCACTAAGTCTTCCTTTGAAATAAAACTTGAAACTTGAAAGTTTAAATTTTAAAAGCCCATACACCAAGAAAGTTTGCTTTTAAAAACTGCAAAAAGGAGATAGAACTGTTCTTATTTCAAAGACAAACATATGATAGCATGTTGAGAAGCATGAAGTTACTATGAAAGGTTTCAGAGGCTGCAAGCTACCTCGAAAGGTCTTTCCCTCCAGAGAATGACTCAAATTAAGACTAATACTCTTGAGAAAGCAGAAAGCAAACAAATAATACAAAGAGTAAGATTCTATTTTTAAAATTATCATAGGTGGAACAACCACTATTGTCTTCTAAAATCTAACTTCATAAACTTAAGAACTGGACAGAAAAATATGTAATGCCAAAGCTAAAACAGCAGTGCTGCAGTAACCACTTCTCTACAGTCAGAAAAATATAGGGGAAAGCATCTTCTCTAGAATCACTCAGTCCAGCAGAAGGGAAGAAAAGGAAGGGAAACTCATCATAAGAGATTGCTTCTTCCTTCAAAGCAGTGTTTCTGAACCTAAAAATATGAACAGACAGGCAACCAACACTGAACCACCAAATAATTTAAAAAAAAGAAAAATTTAGAAAAAACAATACACCAAAAATAATCCTTTGCCAATAAGCTAGTTGCTATAAATGAAATTAAGCCCTTTTCCAGGGGAAAATAATTTTCAACCAATTGTTTAGGAAAAAAAAGTAAAGGTATTTGTCTAAAGAAGGTTTAATATAATTTAATATCACATTAAAAACACAACCAGACTTTTCTTCAAATATGACACAGCAAGCTGCAAAAGGCATATAAGAGGCACAAGGAAAAAAATAACTGGAACAGACAAATATCGACATTAAACACAAGGCAAGATACAAAAAGAAATTACCATATTTCTTAATCAAATAAATATACTTTCTAATTCTAACAATTTTATTATATCTGTGATATGGTGTGTGTCCAATTGCTAGAATACTCATTTTTATTACTCAAGTGTACTGGGATAAAATTGTCTTGACTTCAGATAGTACAGCATGCCTTCAAACTTAGGGCCTAACTGTATTTCAGGACTCTGGAGTATCCCAGCCTACCAGGTGAAAAGTGTTTGTCTACAGCACTGTACTACAGCTACACTGAAGTATGCATGGAAACAAAGATTCACAGAATCACAGAATAATCTGAGTTGGAAGGAACTCATAGGTATAACCAAAGTCCAACTCCTGGCCTGGCACAGGACACCCCAAGAATCACATCACGCACCTGACAGCATTATCCAAATGCTTCCTGAACTCTGTCAGGCTTGGTGCTTTGACCACTTTGCTGGAGAACCTATTCCAGTTCCCAATCACCCTCTGGGTGAAGAACCTTTTCCTAATATCCAACCTACTTCACACTGATAGCGAGAGATTCATCTTCACAGAAAAGTTCTTAAACTGCCATTTTATCAGTAACTTTTAATTCCTATCACCTGCCTCACAGCAGATATAGCTTAAAACAGGATAGCTTCATCCTGTTGCTTGTTCCACTGAATATGAGGATGTGATTTCAGAAAGTAATGTTGTTTTAATAAGAGAAAATACAGGTTTCTTAAGGCCTCTCTCCCTCTTCCCCCCCATATGCAAGCAAAATAATGTTGTGTGAGAACTACTCATTTTGGATTTGATGAATTCCCGTCTGAAGGAAGAGACTCCATGAAAAACACGATTTGATAAAAATGAAGCACACCAGAAAAATTAATGGAACTCCCACATTCAACTCTAGATACAGTCTATATTGTAAAAAGTTTGGCATCACTTGAGGATGCAGGATATATTTCCTTACGACAGACTCACACAGATATTCCTCACCACAACTTGAGTTTCAGCCATCATATGCCAGGTCAGCACCTGTTCCCACTAGCCAGAGACCCAGGCAGCAGTGTCCCACCTATGCTGCCTACAGCTGGAGAACTTAACTCATAGGGAAATCTTCTCTAGACATATGGATTTTTTTTTTCCCTTACAAGAGTGGTCAAATCCCTAAGCAGATGTTCAGACAGGTCAGAGTCTTTGTTGTTGGAGATGTTCAAATTACTCCATGTGCTCAGGTGAGATCTTACCATCTTACCATGGCAGTCAATGTAGCCAAGTGAGCAAGGCACATCACTCTACAGCACATGCCTCGTAAATGCCCCCAATGAGTGGATGACCTAATGAATGAGCTGATGCACATTAGTCTGTGCTGACCAGATTACCACTAACTAAGTGGGAGTCCAGACAAGTGTGCCCAAATTGACATGTTACTGAACCTGTCCCCTTTCCAAACTTTTCTTCTTGCATGTGCAATCTGATCTCCTCAGTTAAATACAAAACTGATAACTAGCTAACTCATTTCTGAATGACTGATTACATCTATGACAATACTGCCACTTTGATATTACAGCACTTAAGAATAAAGCCTCTTTGTGTATGAAGTGAGAGAAATAATTGGATGGTTTTGTAATTTACAATAATTAGTATATTCCCTGCTGTGGTGGTTTGAGAAGTTTGGGGGGGTCTAGCTTTTTGGGTGTGGTAGGGGCCAAAAGATGGCTCCTGTAAGGAGCTTCCAGAAGCTCCCACAGCTGTCCGGTCAGGGCCTATCTCTGATGGCTCCTGGGAGATTGATGTGCTGTTTTCCACAGCTGGGCCAATTAGGAAGAACAGAAATGCCTCTGCGACAGTATATTTAAGAAGCAATCTCTGTAGTACGCACGCGCACGCCATGTAGCCCTGTAGTCATGTAGGTAGTAGATTAGGCAGAGGAGCAGGAGTACAGCAAATAACTAGGAAAAACAACTGAAACATCAGATATGAAAGC
>VZRZ01000697.1:491229-502961 GCA_013398175.1 Climacteris rufus
AACCCATGCTTTTCACAACCCATAGGGAATTTGGCAGAACCACAGCATGCAGGGAAGCAAGGAATGCACCACCACCAGCAGGACTCTGCCTCTGCCATGGATCATAGTCTAACTCGGAGCATACAAGTTGATTTCTTCCCTTCTTCCAGGCTGTGAACACATTCAGAGTTACAACACAGAACCTCATGGGACCAAACCGATACTAATCAATTCATTACAACACACAACCCTATGAGACCAAGGAGATACTGATGAATTTACTGAAGCTCAGAACAACTAAAAGATGCTACAAAGGACATGGGTATTTCAGTTCTGGGTCTGGTCCCTCTGTGAATGTGAATCCCACATAAAGAGGGCGTCACTGCAGTGATCACAAATTGATCAGTGAGAATTAAATGTCACGCTTGTCTTAGAGGGACATCACAAAGCAGTGGGTTTATTACTAAACCCACTTTATTTACAGCCTAATTACTTCAAGACCCATGTCCCTCTTGACTGCCTTCATGTGCACCCCGGCACCTTGGGGTACCTGCACTCTCCCACCTCAGCCTCCAGCAGAGACTTAGAACCAGTATAAGAAATTACTCCCAGGGTTTGATGATTCCAAGCATTTATTTTTATTTCTATTTTTTTTTCCTAATCTAAGTTTCTATAAATGTGTCAATTTAATGGAGGATTAGGGCTATTTGCAACAGTTCAATTTTATAAATTAAAGAGTGCCAATTAGGCAGGAACACACAAACAGTTGCCTGGATGAAACTTTACCCCTGATTAGCCCCTTTAAAGAAACAGCTTAGGATAAAAAAAAAACTTGCTAATCAAACTAGATTTTTTTTTAAGAAGAAAAAGATAAATCTTTAAACTTTCAAATTTTTTTTCTGTCTCATGTAGTTTCCATATTGCTGTTTTTTCAATACCATAGAAAAATCACAGACCATTTGGTGGCCCATACACTTGACAGCCAACAGTTGCTACACATACACATGCTACTAATCAACACAGAGGATGCTACCCAGAGGCCCTCTGCAAGCACTGAAGACCTCTCTCAGCTCTATGAGCAGACTTTTGCAAAGCCAACTATTAAAACAAAATACATTATGTCAGCATATTTCATAAGCAGGTTCTATTGAAGTCATACATTAAAAGAATACCTAAAGAGTGCATTTGATATCGATATGGAAATACTATTCCTATTTTACCAGTCGTTTACCCCTATTAGTCCCTGCCTCAGCACTAGAAAGCATAAGCACAGTAAACTTGCAAATCAGTTCAGGTCTATCTGCAGGATTAGATTCAGTGGATGGCTCAGGGTGTCACAATATTTTCCAAGGGCACTTTATTTGCTCTCTGAAGATACTCTTGAAAATTATTTCTTAGTCATTAATTATTCATTCTATTTCTTACAATCAGTTCTTTTAATGAGTATCCCTGGCGGCTTTGCTGAGGGTCCCACACTTTCAGTAATCCGGGGCAGTTTGTTGCCCCTAATTAACTTCAGACATAGCAAGATTCTTACTACTTTGTTATTTTAGCTGTTTTTATGTTTGCATTCCATATTCTGTCCTGCTTTAATGGCTCAGAAAGGAGACTGCCCTGTGTGCTATTTATCTCATTTAGGTTCCATCTCTTTCTTGACTCTGTGTTAGTTGCTGTATATTAATTCTCTCTAACTCTCTGAAGTCACGTCTACACTGGCAAGCAGTGTGACACCAGAAAAGTGCATCTGTACAGTGAAACAGAACCCTCCCAGCCTGTACAGTCTCCTTCCCTTTTTTGCTGCTCTGCATAATTAACTGCACTTGTAACACAGCAAGAGGGTCATGTATGGAGGCTTTAACCAGATTAGTGACTTTATCACACCTCTGTGACCTGTTGAAGGCCATTCCAGACTGAGTTCTGACTAGCAACTGCAGTTCGCAATTACTGTGTTAATAAACCATTAGAGTTTAAATAACCAGAACACATAAAACAGCTAGAGGCTTAGTAATAATTTGAATAATTTTATTATTATTTTAAATAAATAACAAATAAGTAATACTTCTCATTCTTACATGCTGTTTTTCATCTACACACAGCAAGGTGTATTAAAGCAGAAAAAGACTGTTGTAATCCAGTTGCTCCAATTAAAGTTTGGGGAAGAGTCAAGCAAAGACAAGAGCAACCCTGTTCCCAGTGTACCACTGTCCTTCCCTGTGATTCAGAAAGCAAAGAGGTTTAAAAAAAATTTCCCACCCCAGCCTGTGGGAGGTCGGGGCAAAAAGGATACAAACAAATCTTCATCTGGCTCTAACAGAAGTCCCATAAGGTAAATCCTACACACAGGGTGTGTGAGAGAGCCACGCACAAAAATACCCACAGAGTCTGATACCAGCCGGTGACTGATCAGCAGGACAAACAGATTACCTTGACATTGTATGGGTAAGAATGACATTTCCTGTTCAGCAACACATGAGCAGAATATATCGATATATGCACAGGCTGCTGGATCTCCTAATTCTCAGATTACCATTGTAGGATATTTGGGTTTTTATACTCCAGATGGTAAAACAGAAGACACATATCCACAAAACATAGCTAGTCATTTTATAACATTTATTAACACAGGAAAAGGCCTGGAAACATTAAGTAAGGATACCTAAAAACTTGGATGGCAGAGAAAGACAACTTTAGAAGCTATCCTTAATCTCAAGTGGTTTTTTTAAAGTAAATTAATTTGGGAGACAAAGTATGCTGAAAAGAACCCAAACTCATATAAACAAGATTGTCAGAACATGTATCACAGAATATTTAAGCTAAAACTGGCCTAGCTACATCATAAACATGTTCTAGTATCCTCAGAACCTCTACTCTGTGTAGCATATGTGCGGTTATGAGAATGATATTGCATTTTCAGTTAAGTCACCACAAGCTGAATCTAAGTGTCCATTCAGGCAAATACTCTAACACCTAGTTGAACATTACTAGAAAAAGAAAATTCTAATGGAGTTTGTTAACTTCCATCTCCAAATAATACCACTATTTACCTTTAAAACCCCACTGGCAAGAGACTGAAAAATTCTCTGCCTTTCAATGACACTGTAGGAAGGAAGAGAGAGTGAAAGCGGAACTGATTTCGAAGATGACTTCATATCATATCTATACCAAAAAAATTCTTATTTATTCTTATTTCTTTCTTTCTGTACGTTCCATACATAAGGAGGTCAAAATTTTAAAAAATTAAATGGTCAATATTCATGTTTTAGCAATATGTGTTTGATGTATTAAACAGTTGGAATGGAGAAACATTTCTAAAACATTTCTGAATAAGAAATAACCTTGCTACAAGGCCTCAGAATATGTAACTGAGAAATAAATGAAGGAATTTATGAACAATAGGCACAAACTGGGGATGTTTCCCAGCAAAATCCAGCAAGATAAACATTTGGTGTAGACTGCCTGAAGGTGAATTAAAAAAAAAAAAAAAAAACCACCTCATGAATTCACCATCAGAAAAACCTAAACATATAAAACAACTCCAACTTTCTGCAGCAAAAGACCACTGTTTTCCACAGTGCACTAAATACTACTGCTCTGATTTTCATGGAGTCCAACTTCTGCACACCATGTTTCTCACCAGCTCTTTGCCCTTGCTATTCTGTATTACACTGACACGGATATTGAGACTATTCACTTTTTTTCCAGTTTAATCTTTATCCCTTTCTCTAGACCAATATCTTTCTTGCAAACTCTCATCCCCAAAATATTCCTCCTTCATTCCTGTTTAATACCAAAAAGCGTAAGTCTCATGACCAATGGATTTCTCTGCTACAAATTCATTCCTCTTTGTCATTGTCCTTGCTGAACAGTTCCTCTACTCCGAAATTAATTCAGTTCCATATACTTTCTCAACACCTTCAACTCAATCCATGCAAGTCTCTCTCACTGATTTCTATTTCTCCTCTCATCTTTGTAGATGTATACCACCTCTTGAGAGATCTCATTTATACCTGATCCAAGCTTTTTCCTTTCTTCCACATCTTGTCTACGGCCCAACCAAGTCTACTCAAAGTACTATCCTAAGGATTTTTTTGTCTATTCAATCACTCAGAGTATCTCTTCAGCACTTTCATTGCACAGAAGCTGCCAACCTCTTTTTCTAAAACCCCACAGAAAGGACAATTGAAGATTAAAGAATAATTAATGGTTGAGAGAAAAATGGAAACAGACTTGCATAAGAATTCTTGTAAAATCACCTTCTCTTTTTCTACTTTTTCTTCAGCAGGTCATGTATTTAAAGAAATATTCACTGTAGCTCTGTTCATTCTTCACAATGCTCTTAATTAATGCTTTTCCCCTTCCTGACAGGAAAAACACTTGAGAACATTCTTGAACTCATGCATATAAGTAATCACACTTGAAGAAAAGCATATGCTTGATCTCCTCACTGCAAAATAAATAAGAACCAGAAATAAATTCTATTGAGCAAGTACCATCAACTTCTAGGGAATTTTAAATACAAAATGAAAAGACTTCAATGCTTATGGCTGAGAAAACAACCTTCAAAATGCAAGCTTAAGCTGATGCAACCTGGTACCAACATGCAAACATTCCATCTCTCCTGCTGCTCACAGTTTCCCACACACAGCAACAAATTGAAAACTGCCTTTTCACAGCTGCTATTCTGAAACCTGGGGGGAATCAGGTGCAATGCACAAGAACTGGGCTGCTTTCAATTCAGTGCAAGCACTTCTAGGCAGAAATGGGCACTGGAGATAGGCACTAGGCAAATGAACAGGACTTCAGCAGACGCTGTTCCTCTGCCTGCCTCCCGTCCTTAATGGCAACAGCTAGAAGTCAGGGAGAAGCTTGAGTACCAGACCTGTGCTTGCCACTGCCATCAGCTGGCAGCAAGAGGAGTAACTTGGAAAGAAATACAGGAGGCATGTTTGCAGCTAATGTGCCAAAAAAACCCTATATGAAAACTGACTTCAAGATTAAAAAGTTTAAAAACCTTAGAGACTGGCATGCACTTCAGACACAGTAACAGTAACTGGGGCTCAGTACAACTAAATACAGAACCAGAGACGAGGCACAAACACCCCAATACACCTCAACGAGCAGAGGTGAGGAGGTGAGCCGAGCGCTTTCCTAGCAGACAAAACATCATCCCATCTGCCTCTAAGGATACCTCTTGGGTCGATAAAGCAAGTGTTGTCCCTGAGCTATTAGCTTTCTGGTTGTAGCAAGGGAAGCAGCAGGAGACAGGGATATGTTAAGCTAGCAAAGTAGGAGATATCTACACACAAGAAAGAAACAAGGATAGCAGGAGAGTAGAACACAAATGCAGAGGTACATTTAAAAAGCAAACCAACACATAGCAACTTCAGGATGATATTCAGCAATAGGAAAAAGAAACGGTACAAGGCCAGAAAGAGAAAAAACAACTCTAATAACCAGTATGAAAATGGAACAGCAATTGGTTAGTAGTGTCCCCAAACATGAACTGGTGACAACAGGCTTGCATAGGGGAACAAGAGGGAAAAATTTAAAGTTTGCTTTTATAGAAATACATTTTTCAATGATTAGTCAAATAGCAACCAAAAAGTATTTTCTGTTCAGCAGTATTGTACAGTTAAAGACAGTATGTTGTGATTGATATTTTGATATATTGTCGCTCTCCAGAGACAGGTAAAGGAGTGTGGTTCAGAGGGAAAATATTTTCACCAGCTTTGTTATTCCATGGCATCAATGACTATATTTCACAGATGATGTCGGAGAAAGTATTAAAGACAAGAAGATTTGGTATTTCTGCTTCTCAGCCACCAATTACTGCAGTTCAGATACACAAAATACAACGTGAGAATAAAAACTGCAAAGGGTGAGAAATGAAAGGCAGCCCAGCCAGACAATTCCCCAGTACAGTCCCCACAGAGATGGTAGCAGTCAAATGATCCTTCAAACTCTTCTCCTATCAGTTTCCCTGTAGAAAAAACTAATAACTAGTCTTCCACAGCCACTTTAAATGGGGAACGGGGTATCTGCCAAAAGAGATAACATATTTGTCAACCTGTGTGTGTAACAGCAAAAAAAAGAAACAACCTGAGGTCACACATTCAGAAAAAAAGTTAAAATTGCCCCATCATATAAAAATAACAACTAAAAATAATCAAATTTCAAAGGCAAGTATAGGTAAAATAGACAGGGAAAACAAAATAAGCAGGCAAAAGAAGAGAGTGATGAATTTTTCATCATAGTTGACTAGGTTTGCACACTGTCCACACATGTTCACTTCACTACACAGCTGTTTACCAATACCTGGCTTTCCCAGCACATTGCCAGCTTCTGGCCAAGCCACACCAATCAATGCTGAGCTGGCAGGCCAGCAGCAGAATTTAAGATTAAAACAAAACTCTGATGGGCTGTCATTTCTTCAGCAGCGCTGGTTACTAGAAGGCTTCACTTCTCTCATCACTCTTCAGTATTTCTTCAGCCATAGTTGATTCAATTGCTCATGGTGAGCAACTTTCCTACTGCAGGCAAAATCAACTTTTCCCCAAAGAGCCAGTTCTGACAGGGGTAAAAGGATGTATTTATGGATAATCTTGTCTCAACATATATAGAGCTCTGTAGGCCACCATATTATGGACTTCAACAAGATTTACCAGAATTCTCTATACTCACTTGACTAAAAATAAAAACTATACACAGCTTAGACCATCACAACAAGGTGTATGGGGGAAATAAGGCAATAAACTTGATTTAAAATGCCTTTCTGAAACACCACAAGAAAAACTTTCAGTTTGTAAAGGAAACAATGAAGACAGAATTGGAAGACATGTTCCTAGAAAGCTCTTTAGCAGAATTTTGATCAGATGAACAAATTTTATAGCTAAGCTCTTTCTCTGAAATGTGTCTAGAGTTCCTAAAAACAGTGACTTTGGATGCACTCTCCTTGCTACCTTAGCAGTGCAGAAAGCAACATCTTACGAAGCAGGTTCAGAGGCTGAGAGATAATTTCTTTCCCAAAACATGCTTAGTCAATAAATAAGTAGATACACATCACCAGCTCAGAAATTTAGGGCTTGAGACAGGAAAAATAAAAACATTGAGAATAAAACTGCAGTCCAGAGAATGAAGTCTATCCCCATAACCAGCATTTTCCTGACAGTGTTATTTAGTGGACACATATCATTATAAACCTCTCTTTTAGATGTTAAGTCCAAAAAACAGGAAAGAACAAACTCACAAAATTCAGATGAAAATAAATTATTGATTATTACTGCTCCTGCTTTTGAGAATTGGCTAGAAGTCAATGTTTTTGATCTACTCATGATTTAGTAGCTGGGAGAGAAGGAATGGAAGGAAAATAGGTCATCAAGTATTCAGGAAATAAACTCATTCAGTTATGAATTCTACATGGCCAGATCAATTACTTCTGCTACCTATCACCTACGAAAGCAAGACTTGAATTATCATCTTTGTTGTACTAAGCCTTTCATGCATTACAAAATCTTGTTTAGCCTCGGACCGCTACTTCTCCTTTAGTCTTGGATTTCTGTGTGGCCACTTGATTACAAGAGCAAATTTTAAAATGGTGAGAAAGAAAAACTTGGGGAAAACACCTGGTTTTTTGCTAGCTAATTGTAGCACTTCTCTGTCCCTTCCTTCCCCAGGAACTTTAACTAATTCATCTCCCTGATATAGAACCTGCCTTTGGTACATACTCCCTGAGTAAAACTGGGTAGATACATACAAGTGTACCACTGATGAGTATAAAGAGTAGTTACCAGGGTCATTATCTAATTACTGACTCAGTATATGTTCACATACATCACTTTCCCTTGATGGAAGACAGTCACAAGTGCATTTCTTTCATCATCTAAAGCACATTCTATGGTCAAATTCAGTCTGGTGGTTTGAGATTCAGTTTGGCAGGGGTAGCAGAACAGAAGGAAGAGGAATGTGATTAGTTAACTATTGTTTTCTTCTATTTTGTTGGGACTAGAGACAAAGAGAAGTGGAGAGGCAGAAGAGAAAAATAGTGAAATATGTTGGAGAGGACTCATAAAAAAGTGGCAACTACAAAAAAGTGACAGTCTCCTTAAACCGAGAACAGACAAACCTTGCTTTATGATGGAACAACATGTAATGCACTGATGCATCAATATTTCTCTACAAATTGGAAAATACACAACTAAATGTCCACAAATATCTATTGAAAATATGTTATTAAATACATACTAGCTCTACTCTGTAGAGCCAACTCCATCAGGATCTGCTACCCCACCTTGAAAAATCATGCTTCAGTTCCACACCTCCAATATCTGCTTACTCCTTCTTCTCTATCAAAAACCTACCAGCAACCAAAGTAAGGTAGGATGTAATAGCAGGTCATCAACTAACTCTGAACAGTTAAAAAAGAGTATTTCTATCACATATCCTACAGAGTAAAAAGAAAAAGAAAAGAAATGCAGCCATATTATAAAAGTATGTAATTCAGCAAAACCTGGCCAAATTACTTTGAATTTGTCATTAAAAACAAATTAGCAGAATTGATGGACTCTGGTGAATTATGTTAGTTCTTTCTTTTTTCCTTAAAATTTGATTTTTTTTTTTAGTTACTCTTATCTATCACAATACCACAGAGCTAATTTACTTAGTGAGAAGAAAGAATGAAGAAGAAAGGACAACAGAAGAGTGAAACACTGCCTGCATTCAAAATTCTTTAATTAGTATAACACAATCCATTAAGTATCATGGTTTCAAGATACCATATAGTACATTTAAATCTGATACTAAAGCAAGAACATAAGAAGCCAGCCATATTGTAAGCCATTTCCTTACTGATATTACAACACAGTTGAAGATATATATGAATTCCATCTCATTCCCTTACTGGATAATATGTTCCATATTAAAAAGGAAGCAAACTGCATTCCGCAATATTTGCTCAGCAATATGCCAAATGAACTGGCAGAAAGAACAAATTACTTCTGCTCTTAAGCAGGGTGGATACTATTCTTAGGCTATCTAAAAGACTGCTGGTCCAAAAGCACTACAAGGAGTGCACAAGCAGAAAGAGGCAGGGGGCTCAGAACACAGGTTTTAATTCAAAACCGTATCTTGAATCACTGATGATGGGCAGGGCATGCAGTAGCTAACAGCTCCAGTTAATTAACACAGGTAAGGAACGTCAGTCCAGCTTGCAATAGATAACCAGACACATCACATAAGTCAGAACTCAAGCAAAAGAGAAAGAGATCAAGGAATAGTCCATATTTGTATCCTATCTTGGCAGAGAGAAAATTAGTTCAGGAAATAAGACAGACTTATATCCCATAGAATATGAGTCACAGAATCACAGCATGGGTAACGTTGGAAGGGACCACAGTGGGTCATCTGGTCCACCCTCCCTGCTCAAGCAGGGTCATTCCAGAGCACATTGCACAGGGTCGCATCCAGATGGTTCTTGAATATCTCCAGTGAGGGAGACTCCACAAACTCTCTGGGCAACCTGTTCCAGTGTTCAGTCACCTGCACAGTAAAGATGCTCTTCCTCATATTCAGACAGAACATGTACATCAGTTTCTACCTGATGTCTCATCTTACTACTCTGCACCACTAAGAAGAGCATCCTCTTAACACCCTCCCTTCAGATACTCAAATACTTTGATAAGGTCCCCTCTCAGTCATCTCTTCTCCAGACCAGCTATCACACCTCCATAAGTGTCTTCCTGCAGAATACAGTGTAACAGGCTCATTCCCAAAGCTGACACCGGGCCACCGTGCAGCACAGCGTACAGGAATTAGACAGAAAAGAGAGGTCCTTCGTACAGCTCTCAGCAATCCTAAACTATCAAAGCAAGTTTTCTGAACTCTCAAAACTCAGGACCAAGTCTGTTACCTTATATTATATTCAGTAGTTTGTTGGGCAATATATACAAAATTGTCAAATAAGCACAGGGATAGTTATGTGCATTCCATTACTTCTAAGCAGAAGTGCAACTCCTAGAAAGAATTATTTTTTGTGTTATGTCTTATTTAAAAACACTATTTCCTGACCAGCAAGAGACAGCTCATCCTTGTTCTGCAGCTAAATTCCTAAATATGACAAAAGTCTCTTTGTACATACAGTAATTAACGCAAAATCCAGAGTTCACTTAAAAACAGTAATTAGCAAGAGCAACATTTAAATTTAGGTATCAAGTCAATTTTGTCAGTCAGTCTGTTCATGGATCATATGCTAAATCCACAACAATTTTATTTCTGCATTTGCTGCACATCAGTAATCTCTTTTCATACATTTTATTAATAAAAAATATTAATACAGTAGTTATTTTTAAAGCAGTTCCTATACTTAGTGATTTAGATAAGTGAGAATTTCTAAATGCTCAGTATCTTCTGCGATTGATGGCCACAAGCTGCAACTTGGAAGCTGATTTAGAAAATTTAATCAAAAGGAGGGCAATGCAGCACTAGAGCAGGTCACACAGCCAGACTGTGGGATCTCATCTCTGGAGGCTTCTGAGCCTCCTGCTTGAACCTAGACTGGTATCAACACTACATCAAGTCCATTTTGGCTTTGTCCAGTGGGAAGTCACACTTAGAGGGCCTCCATATGTCTCTTTAAAATATCATTTCTATGATGATTCTGTGTCAGGGTAGGGAATTTCCAGTGGGGTAAAAATTTTCATGTCAGATTTTCTTTGGCTTTCTGCTTACAAGACGTCTCTATTCAGGCTCCACAGTTTAAATACCTAACACTTAATAAAAACAAAACAGTCTTTCAGAAATAATCTTATTATTACTACCATGTTGCCACATTAACTTGTCTGAGGATTCACTAAACACAGTTACCTATAGCAGACATACTTCAGACATCCCAAAACATTTAGTACTGGATTTTATAAACCCTTAGAGATATGGTAGTATCAAGATCATAAAAAGCCAAGTAGAACTGAATCATTTTTGGTGTCCTATCACTAGCCTTCTGGAAAGTGATGTGGAATGGGGGTTTTTGTTTGTTTCTTTTGTTTTGATTAGGATTAGTTTGTTTGTTTACAGAACTGAAAGTAAAAAAAAAATTAAAATTTTTTAGACCAAACATTTAAATGGCTGAGCTTTTAAGTAGTTATCTGGAAATGTACTGCCTTGATCCAAAACTTTAAGTATTCTGCCTATTCAATAGCTCAAAAGTAAGAGAGAATAAGCATAAATACCTACCACGCACCTGCCAGTTCTCAAGAGCTTGTCTTTGAGAGAATAACTTTGGTCAACCTTCATTAGAAGGTCATTCTCACCACAAACATGCATGTTGATTGTTTCTACGTACAGAGAGTGCACTTAATAATTCATGAAACAAAGTACTTTTCTCGTTCACCTGTCTTTTAAGGCTTAATTTGCTCGGGTTGGGTACAGACGGTCAGAACGCGACTCGCAGGAAGCACCTCTGGGAGGTTTAATTCCATCCATCACGCAGCGCCGAGAAGCAGGAACATATCCTCCAGCGCAGAACGGCCCCAGCGCCCCCGAGCCCGCTCCCTGCGCTCCTGTGCCCTCCGCACGGCGACTTCAAGCGCAACTCTAAAAACTCAAACGACTTCAGCCCTGGTGACTGCCGGATTTCGAGACAAAGGGTGTGTTTTGGAGAAGGCGCGCTCACACCCAGCCCTGCAGCAGCCGCTCCCGCGGCGCCCCCCGCGCCCGCCCGGTGCCCGCGTCCCCGCTCCACCTGTTGCGGCCGGAGCGCCCGG
>VZRZ01000697.1:503555-519570 GCA_013398175.1 Climacteris rufus
CCGCCCGCCCGGGGGGGGGCAGGGCCCCGCCAATGCCCGGGACGGGTCGGCCGGGGTAGCGCTGTAGCTGAAGTAACACCGCAGCCCGCCGCACGGCTCGGTTCGGCTGCCCTGCTCCCAGCGACAAGGACAGCCGGTGGCCAGGAGAGCCCCCGGCCGCCGCTCAGCAGCGCTGCTCCGCTCGGGCCCTGCCGGCCCTGGCAGCGGCTGGCGCGGTGCTCCCTGCCCGCGTCCCGGGCAGCGTGGGAAGCGCGCCTGCCGCTCCCCAGCCGGCTTGGACGCACGGCGGGACGCCCTGCTGGAAGGGGAGAGCGGGGGCTGTGCTCGCCGCCGACCCCGAGCTCGCTGACATCCTCCGCCAAGTGGTGGGGGAAGAATAAGAGGCATCTCAAATGGCCCCAGAAAAGGAAGCCACAGAAACCGTGCCGCTCTGAGGTGGCGGGTGGGCTGATGCTGAAGTGTACAGTGCTCTCACTGGTTACTTCTGTTGAGAGCTTGCAGCCACAAATAGGTAGTTCACATCTCTCTGAAATCGTTTCTCCAGACTGTCTGAGGATCCAGACAGGTTCGTAGTCACAGTGGTTGTCATCACAGTTAAGGCTGTGAGAAACATACAAAAGCCTCCCGCTAGCACTCAAAAATTAAACAAAAAAGGCTTCACCATGTGAAAGCCAAATTTCTCGGGTCTGATCAGGGCCCTGCCTGGGAAGGCAGGCCTGAGTAGGAATGGGACATCAGATTTCATGTGGATCAACATGTCCTTCTCTCACTCCCTACACACCCACACGTGATGGTGCTGGTAGCAGGGAGGAGAAGGGAACTACCAAACAGGGAAGTATCAGGGGCTGAGAAGACAAAGGCTGAAGGATGGGCTGGCTCACAGAAAGGCCATGAGTCTGTATGCTGCTCTGAAACAATGGCAGCTGAGGCTATGCCCAGACTGCTTCAGGCCCTTGTCATGAGCAGTGACAGGTTTTCAAAGCTCTGCATGGAAATTCAACAAACTCAGGTGGCCAACCCGATTCTCAGTGTATGAGCTGGGCTGGGTTTACAGTGGTGAAAGACTCTAGTCCATTAGCAATATTTTGAAGTGCTTAGTACTCCAGATTTAGGAAAGGATCTTTAAAGCTGTCAGTTATGTCCCTAGTGAACAAGCTCTTAGAAGTGGAATTCCTCCTACTGTGGGCAGCAAGTATTAGCTAGATGGCAGCATTAGGCATTAAGAGTCTGAGTTCTGCCTCTGGATGTGTACCAGGGGAATGAAGGGAACACTGAGGGAGAGTCGTGCTGACAAACACACTGGTTTTCCTCACATTTTGGGTGCAAATTTCAGCAGACATACAACAATAGGTGGATTATTTGTATGAATGGTGTGTGCCCTTAGCATTAGCTGACAATAGTAGACAAAATTTGTGAAATGTGGAAAGGCAGTTGTGGAAAAGGATGAGTATCAACCTATTGAACATCTCTGGTCACATTTCCTTAGTGCAATAATTGCTAAATCCAGTTTTTGTGGGACCACCATCACCAGTCATGTGCTTGTGTCTCCATTGCAAGTAGTGCTAGTCCTGTAGTAGATAAGATGTAGTTCCATAAAAAATATGGTTACTGTAAATTACTTTTTCACTAAGAGGAATACAATGTCAGATTTGTGGATGCCTTTTGCAAAAACTTGTTCTTATTTTAATGGCAAATATAAATAAAGTGACAATGCAAAAATCTTGCCACTAAAGATATGCAAAGCACCAATTTGGATATGAATTGTATGAAACTTTTAAACAGTCAGGTCCCAAACAATTTTAAGTGCAATGGCTCAGCCTAGCAGTGTCATCTTTCAACTACTGCTGCATTAGGGCCAGGATGATCATGTTATCATACATAAGATTACAGGACTCTTCTTTTTAGAAAAGATTATGTTTGCTCCACTAGCTGTCTGAACCTTTATGGAAAGAGGATGTTTCTCTTACTTCCCTTCACACTTTGTATCAGAATCAGAGTTGTTATGATGAACGGGAACTTTCTGAGCTCATCTAGTTCAATCCGTGGAGCAGGGTCACCCTGAGCAGATTGCCCAGGACTGAGTCCAATCAGATTTTGAACATCTGCAAGGATGGAGACTCCACAATCTCCCTGCACAGTTCATGCCAGTGTTTGACCATTTTCACAGTAAAAAAGCTTTTTTCTTATGTCTAAATAGAATTAATTTCCTCTATCTAGTTTTGTGCCCATTACTTCTTATCCTTCCCACGGTATCACTGAGAAGTGTCTGGCTCTGTGTTCTTTACCCCCCTCCATCAGGTGTTCATACCTTGATGAGATTCCCCTGAGCCTTCTCATCTCCAGGTTGAACTATCCCAGCTTTCTCAGCCTCTCCACATAGCTCACATACTCCAAGTCATTAATCATCTTCCTGACCTTTTTCTTGCTCCGGTATGTCCATGTTCCTCTTATACTGTGGAGCCCAGTACTCTGGATGTATCTGAGGAGAGGAGAAGGATCATACCCTTGACTTGCTGGTGGCACTCATTCTGTTGCAACCCAGCAGGCTGTTGGCCTTCATTGCTGCAAGAGTGCATTGCTGACTCTGCCAGGCTTGGTGCTGTGACAACTTTCCTGGGGAGCCCATTCCAATGCTCAACCACCCTCTGGGTAAAGAACCTTTTCCTAATATCCAACCCAAAACTCCACAGTTGAGTCCCCAGGGACAGCTGACCAGCATAAGTGATGGCAGTAGCTGATACATATAAAGAGAAAACCTAAGTTAGATCCAAGTATGTCCACACACAGGTCACAGTTTTGTAGCTCCATGTTTAGTTTGTGCATATCTATATAAATGTACAGAAATATATGAGAAAATGCTAATCATATGACCTGCCCTGACATTTTGGTGGCACTGCATAACTCACAATCTGTGCACCAACAATGTAAGGAGTAGGTTATTACTGAAAGGACATATTAAAATTTGTGCCACATCATCACTTAGTACTAAAAGCTATTCTATATAATGGAGATTTTTGAATTAATTTGTTTCAGGGTAGCTTCGTGTCTGAAATGTAGTGTTCTCTACACCTCACATACTAAAGGCAATTTGATTTTTCAGTGTGGGATGGAAAAAGTGACACTAATATCTCCTTTAAAATCTTAAAGAAATATCCAAATTCAATTTTTAAAGGAATGCTTCTATCCACAAGAAATCTCTCTACTACACAATCTGTCTTTATTGGCAAGGATGTTAGGACCATGTGTCGCTTCCAGGGGGATGCCCGAGGGCTAACCGGGGTTGCGACCTTCCTAGAGAAAGCGTCCCCCAATGGAAGAGCCTTTCCAGGGGCCTTTGCAACTTCTCCGGAGCGCCAGGTGGTCTCAAAGAGTGTAGCCACTTTGGCTACAAATGGTTTCAACTCGTAGTCATTCAGCTCTGTGAGATCAGCTCAAGCCTTGCGTGGTGAATTCCACAGGTAAGCTTTATTCAGCCATCCCTGTGAAGGGAACCAGAGGCCAGGCTTTTCCCCTCATTAGGGGTACTCACAGGGAGTTTACATAGGGAAGGCAGGGGTGGGGAGGACACCAGTTAGCCAACAGGATACAGACTATTACCATAAAAGAAGCAAGGCATGTTGGGGGCAACTTTTTGGTCACTATAAGCTTTAGGAAAGTTCTTATCTCTGGGGAGATTTGGCCCTCAGCCATCTCTCCTCCAAAGGAGTGCAGAGAGCTCCAGCGCCAGAGGCTGGCAGCCCTCCTCAGTCATGTACACCACACAGTCCTGTTAGCTTAATAATGCCTGTGAAAATCTTAAAATTACTTGTGTTATAGGTTAATGACATTCTGAATTAGCAACATTCAAGAATGTGCTGAGCCATTAAGTAGCTGTTGCTTAGCCATCATACATTACTACTCTCATGTGGCTGTTATCATTACAGGTAGCATCACCAGGGACTGTTACTGCTTTCTGAAATACTCAGTTTCTTAGCAAGCCCAGATGACACAGAGCTCACTGATGTGAGTGGTGTGTGGGGTCTTTTCAGCGAAACAGTGGAATGTGGTACCTTTTATAGGACATTCTGCATATGTGACACTGCCAGTCATAGCTAGTGAATTCCATGGAATCCTGTTCCATGGAATCCTCTGGAATCTCCAGATGAATGAGCTTGCTTAAGCCGTGTTCTGTTCTGACAACAATAATAGAAAAGAGACTTGGAAAAGAGCTTAAGAAGTTACTGCAATTTTATTTCTGCTCCAAAATAGGATCTGCTATACCTAAGTAATTTGTGACCGATGCTGGTCTAACCGTTTCCTTAGTACCTTCTAGTATTCATCTTCTTAGGCAAATATTTCCAACATTAAACTTTTTCAATTCAGAGAGCTTGTCTTAATGTTACCCTAAACCTCCCATGCTGCAAACTTGTGCCATGAAGCCTAGCCTGTGTTATTGATTTTCTAAAGGTCCCAAACTCTGTCCCTGCTCACTCTGAGTTGTGTTTACTTAATTCCTGGGCATGCAGGAGGACAAAAACACTATGCCTCCTCTCCTTTTTTTTATTGGAGCTGTTCTGCTCCATTGAGACAAAGGCAGACCTTAAGAACTCTCACTGTGTTGGAGGGAAAGACCCTGAGAAGAATCTGTCTGGTGCAAGATGGGTTCATGTGAAAAAAACAATACAGTGTCCATTTTTATGCTGAAGAGAAAAAGCACTTGCAAAGGGTTCATGACCTGGTTCTCCACTTGATACCTGGGCGTGGAGAAAGAAGCACATATTGGGTTTTCAGGGAGGCAAGTGATCCAGGCCCCATCCCTCTTCCAGGAACCAGTGCAGGGTGTGATTTTGCTGAGAACTTCAGTGGCTTTTTGGGCTTGACTAGAGCAAACCAAGTACCTCATTTTTCTGGTCCTTTTAGCATTGCCTTGGAGCTTGCTCCCAATCGTGCAAAGAGGAGGACAGGAATAAGAGGGGACGATGACTGGGAGATGCTGTGAGCAAGATCAAGAGCAGGAGTTTTTAGCCTCCCCCAGTAATAAGCTTGGAGGCACTAAAATCTACACCATGTCCATGAGTAATTTAAAAATATTAGTCTTCCCTGCCTGCAGCAAACGTGGAAAAGTGTTTATTACTTCCCTATTTATAAAAGGGTTTATTTTATAAAAAGGAATTCTCTTCCTCCTGCTCATCTTTCTGTGGGCTACATGACCGCTCAGTCTTCCTGCGTAGATGATGGGTACACTCAAAGTACACTTTTCCCAAACTGGCACTGCCAGAGGTAAGCCAGTCTTACCACATCGTGCTGAACAGATAGAATTTATGAACTGACTCTTTAATATTTCCAATTGCAGAGCTGCCTCATTTTCCCAACACTAAGAGCTGAACAGCCACCGATGTCACTTTGCATGTTAGAAAAGTAGCTCTGCTCTAGTCAAAGCAGGGATTTGGTGCAGCGATATTGCCAGTGAGAACAGCTCTGTGATCATGAAAGGAGTAGGAGTGAGGAGGGCAGAGTGAGAGTGCAGGGATGCAGAAGGGGCTCAGCCTTTCCAGTTCTTTCTACTCTCACTACGCAAGCCTGCAGTTTTGCATACTATCTACTTGAAAATATTTTGAAAGTATTATTATCCTGTGAATTTTGTTTCATGGGTGAGCTCAGCTTCCTCACTGTGTAATTAATCAAAATTATTCAAAGATGCAGTTTATATGGACTCTGACCAGGAACTGGGCCTGTAACTGAATATTATGATGGGTGACTGCCTGCATAGTTCAGGAAAATTCTTTCTTGTTTGTTCTGAACTCTGGAATCCAGTCTCAGTCTAGTTATTTACAATGAATTTGTCTTCTTTTAAGATGTGTGTTGGAATTCAAGTGTGACAATGTCCATTTCATATCTTCCATTCCATTTGTTATGGAAATAACCTGTCTTTTAACATGGCCCTATTCTGCACTTCACTGACCCATGTGTTGAGAATCAACATTCTGGAAAAGAAAATAGATTAACTTTAAGCAATCATACCCTTATGTCTAGAACAACAACCAGAGTCAATGTTTGTTTTTTCAGCTTCTGGATAATGAAATAAATGGTACAGAGAGTCATTAACTCAGTGATTCATGTAAAGAAAATACTCCTAGATGGCAAAGGGAGACTAGCTGTTTAATTGAACTATTCTGAAAGGATGATGAGACTGTATGGAAATTTCTTTGAGAGTTTGAAATGGTACCAAGAGAATCTTGTGGTTCTGACCAGTCTTTCCACTGCATGTGAGGAAAGCAGCTTGATTCAAACCCTTATAAAGTGATATATGTGGTCATTTGCTGTTTGGTAATGGAGGGAGTGTTTGAACACGTTGTCAGACTTTGCACAGCATATGGTCAAAATAAAAATAATCCCTTCTCTCAGGGTTGAACTCTGCATTTTGAGTACTCAGACAGTCATAATCTGCTTAGCTACCTATGTATGAGCTTGAATTTGATATATCTCCCATAAGAATTCCTTGCAAACAACTTACACTCTTTATTGCACAGAAAAATGTTGCAGAGAATGCAGATAGAAGCAGCTGTACTGAGCATACCCAAGGGCTGTGCTCTGGGAAGGGCAAAAACTTGTCACTTTGATTATGCCTCTTTGAAAACTGTTCTATCCATACCAGTTTTGACAAGTTAGGACTTGATTCAAAGTCCACTGCTGACAGAAATAGCCCTTTTTTTCTCTTCAGTGGACTTTTTGTTTTCCAAACGCTCCTTAAACTCTGCTCTGCCTTTGAACTTTAAGGAAGTTGCTAGTTGGATATGACAGAATATAATCATTTTTAATCTAGAGATAAAAGAAGTCTTGTTAGTGTCTGGATTTATCCTTTAGAAGACCTTCTTATAGTCTTTCTGAAAGGGAATATTTTTAGACCCAGCAAGCTGGAACCATTTCTTAATCACTCTTTTTTTTTTTTTTTTTTTTTAATTACTGTTCTGTGGCTAGACTTGGATAAAATATTTCTTTATGTTTTATTTTGAATCAGAACAATAATTTAAACCACATAAATGAACGGGGACATCTCTCCATCACTATTTGAAATTTTTCTGCTTTCTCATGCTCTCAGCCTTTTGGTCTTCTAAGACAATGCCTTGGGTTAGCTGAAGATTTGATTTCAACATAGTTGTTTCAGTACAGTTTCAGTGCAATTTTAATACAGTTCAGTTAATTCCTCTCACAGGTGACCTGATGATCCTTTTTCCTGGAAATTTTTGGTTACAACATGAAGTTGCATTGTTCATGCTATTTTCTGCAGTCCTAATAGCATCTGGGTATGTTATTCTTAAATCCATCACCTGCAGTTAGTATATTGAGAATTCAGCTTTCATATCCCCCCACCCCCTCCTAAAAAAACCCTGCACTTCTGCTTGTGGAGGGAAGTTGAAGGGGCTGTGCTCTAATGCCTTGTCATAAAAGAGGCAGTTAGAAGGAATGCAATGTGAGTCTGGCTTTGTCCAGATCTGGTGATTTCAAAGGCAATATTACGATTTGGGATCCTGGACTCCGAAGAACTTGGGCTTGGTACTGCTCCCTTTGGCTGTATGCATGTTTTTATAGTGTCCCATTGGCCCTTCAGCATTTTATCATCTTCTGTCATCCGGTGACTCTGTCAGGAAGGCTGTCATAAAATCACAAAAAAATCAAGACAAGAAAGACTTTGATTTGTATCTGAATGAATCCTGACATGATTTTTGGAAACTACCAGATTTCTGCCTGGCAGTAAGCTGAAATGAGTGCTGGAAACCTTTGCCAGATAAGTAATTCTTGCACTCGCTTCGATAGTAAGAGCATATGGATAGATTCATAATATCATAGAATATGCTGAGTTGGAAGGGACCCATCAGGATCATCAAGTCCAACTCCTGGCCCTGCACAGGACACTCCATGAGCAGTACTAATATTTTATTTAACTTTTTTTTGCAACTTTTCATACATCTAATAGATGTTTTAAGTAAAGTGGGCATTTACTAAGTACTTTTTAAAATTAATTCTGCTATTTTAATTTGATTCTATTTTTTTTCACAAAAAACTTACTTGAAGACCGTAGAGTCCTAGATGAAAACATGTGCTTCAATGCAAGTTTACAGAAACATATTTGTCCTCACAATAGAGAAACAAGTAGAAGGTGACACTTTCTTCATACAGAATGTGTTTCAATATTTGTGTTAAACTAATTCCAAAGGCAAACAAAAAATACAAATATAATTTCTTTTTGTTGCCCTTCATCTTACAATCAGTTCTTTGGATTAAAGCCTTTGGGAAATGATTGCTAAATCATGCCATGGGATTAGTATTAAAGGGAAAATTAACAAAATGATATGGCAGAAACTAATGCCAAATTCACCTGCCATTCATTGCTACTAAGTTTTGCAACTGTGTTTTTCATCTCCAGCAGCACCTGCTCAATCTTTTGATTACAATGATCATGCAGAGGAAGGTGTGATCATACTGCTTCAATGTGAAGTCTCAACACTGTTTAAGACATTTATTGTAAATCAGAAAGCAACAAATGGCCTGGAATAGGACAGTGTGGTAGAAGACAGCAATATACTCTTAATGACCAAAGACAAAGAGTACCTTTCTCCTTCTATGCCCCTCAGTGGTGGCATTTCAGGCATTTTGTTTGCAAACATACAGTCTGATGGGATTTTTGAAACCTATGCTTCCAAGAGAAACAAAATGCCAGACATAAGTTATTCTAGAAATCAATTAATGTTTCAAAGCTCCCAGGATTTCACTGTATGCACTGTATTGTTGCCAGGGTATATGGAATTTTACACTGAATTTTAGATAAAAATAATGTGTACAATACACACACATCCATGCTTCCATGCATCCATGCATCCTACATGCACTTTTTCTACCATTCAGGAAGTTACTTCATTTTACCTGTAAATTTAACCCTGGTCAAACAAGTACCTTCAAAACTATACAACTGTTACTGTTGAGTTTAATGAGACTAGAAATTGTATTTATGGTTAAACACATATTTACACGGGCTTCCAAAGAGGTGGAGATTTATTGTAGGTTGTTTTTGTTTTGTTTTTTTTAATGATAATATGTCTTTCCCTATAATCAGATCTGCATTAGTAGGCAGAATCAGGGTTTGTGTAGTAAGTCACTGCTGATGAGTTGAAGCATTCAATGGTTCTGTGCTTAATTTAATACTTTAAAAACCAAAGCATTAAACTCAGCTAATGCTTTGCTTGCTAAGTGATAAATGGCAGAAATATATTTAATTAGTTTAGGGGTTTTTTTGGTTTTTGGTTTTTTTTTTTTTTTGCAATGCTAATGGAAGGAGAACAAGGTAAGGTCTGGATTTGATTTTCACAAAAGATCCTATTTGACATTTATGACTAAGAATGCATGAAATGAGAGTGAACATTTACATCTCCTTTAATTAAATGATCCCTTAAATAGAGGGCAGTTAAATTGGAAAACAGAATTGCTAGACCTTACTATTTGAATGTGGTTTGGTTTTGTTATGTTGGTTTTTTTTCTGGAGTTTCTGGAATCTCCAAAATAGGAATGAACTTAAACTTTCATGGAAAGAAAACTTACAGAGATAGCCAGTATTATTTAAAATTGAGGTGGAAAATCCTGAAAATGTGACCCTACTTCATATGAATGGACCTGACACCAAGAGAAAAATATATTTATATTTAAATGTATGTGTTATTATCATGATTAAGAAATTAACTTCAAGTGTTTTGATATGTCTTACATGAAATTTTAGTAGTTGTTGAAAGCTGTGATACTACAACAGTGGGAATACTTGGCATCCTGATCATAGACTTGGTAGTTACATGGAAAATTTGCCAAAGTGAGTGTGTCAGAACAACATCCTTTCACATTTCCTGAGCTCATTCTGGCCTTTCCCATATACTGAAAGTACAGTGATGGATGATTCTGCCTAGCTATATTTTGTTTGCAAAGAAATATTCTTGCCAGCAGATAACCAGTTGCACTCATTAATCTATACAGAAATATCCATAAGATGGTGCTGTATCTTAAATCTGACCAGAATCATTTGCATTGAAAAATAAAAATTTTGCTGCAATTGTAGCTAAAAGCTCTTTTTGCAAGCTGAGTGTTGGTAACAATTTCTTTGACAAACATATTGCAAATGTTAGTTTCCAGTCACTCCAATATGTTAATTTACATGTATTAAAATATTAGTCACAGCATTTTTGTTCAAGCCCAAAAAATGTAAAACCAGCTGAAAGGTAGTATCAGTCACGCTCATGTTATGAGCAGTCAGTACCTTGCTTTCACAGCTGAGTTTCACTCCATCCATTTTTGCTAAAGGCAAGTGATTGTGCAAGGCCTCCTCCAGACATTACTTTAATGGGAAAAGAAACAAAAAAAACAGTGCACTGGGGTTTCTATTGAAGAAGATAAGTTGGCTATTAAAGATAATGGACAAATCTGGCCAGTAAATGAAAAGACTGGGAGAGAAATGAATCTCAGACATTATAGACACCCACACAAGCAACAAGAGCAGAAATTTTATGTACAGCCATCACATAGTTTCGTGGGATTTTGGTGAGAATAATGGTGTCAAATGGAGGACTGGCTGGAGAGCAACCAATTACAGCATTATCCTGCTGGAGCCTGGGCAGGGGATCATAGCTCAGTAATAGCCTTTCACCACATCTCGTGGCTGCAGTAATGCAGAGCCAGGGCTGAGCTGCCAGGCCGGCTGTACTGCTGACAGGAGGAGTGAAAAGAGCCTGTCACAGAGGGAATAGGTTGTCACATCTCCCGAGGTCCCTGCAATTCCATGTGTATTTCAGCTAGATGGCTACAATATTTCACATACCTTGTTGCACCGGGAATTTTACCTTCTAGAATCATTCACGTTTGCCCATACATTTTTCTCCTTGTTTGTTTCTCTGAAGGGGTGTGATGACAAGAGCAACTGATCAGTTGATAAATCTCTGGTTCTCTGTACGGTGTATTTCAGTTATTAAGTTACCTCTGGAGTTAATTGTACGTAGCCTGAGTCAGTTTCTCTCCATGAAAACAAGAGTCAGGGAAGATGCAATATGCAAAAAGACTAATGCAGAAGTAGAGGAAGAAGGAAAGATGGGTTCAATGCAGCATAATGTTGTTGGCAGTAAGGAAAAAAGGAAGTGGTGGATGATTTTTCAACAGTTGAGAGGGAGAACACTTAGTATCACTAACAGTGTACCTGAGCTGATCCAGGATGGTCTAGGAGATGCAATATGCCAATAAGAAACTCGTAGCATCTTCCCTGTGTTTTTGAGGGATTGGAATGACAGTATCTTCAGGCTGCATCCTCCTTTGCCTTTTTGAATAAACCTGTCACCCTGTTGATTCCAGACCTGTTGAAACTCCAATTACCTCATTAGGCAATAAAAGTAAAAAGGAATAAACAAAGAAGGATAGAAACTCTTTTTCAGATGTCTAATGGATTTAATTCACATGTAAATGTTATGGAGAAAAACCTGTGTTTTTATACTCCTAACATGGTCCCTAGATTGAAAGAAAATCACTACTTTTGGCAAAAGGTACAACATGGCAATGTAAGGCTAGAACTTTTACTTTGCATCATGTAACAGATGTCGGTATACTCTGGTTTACTTTAATTCTGTGAATTCTTGTTAAAGATGCTTCAGGATTTTTTTTGCTTCCTTCCTATAGTGCCATATTTCAAGGAGCATTCCGATTTCTTTCTGGTGTAATGATGCAAGACCTGATCACAGAGACAGCTAACTCTGCTTATGTGCTGTGTTATTATATTGCCACCTGATACCTCATCCATTTGATACATTAGGTAGCGTACCACATCAACAAAGCTAAGTGCTCACATAATTTCTAAAAAATTGAAGGTTTCAGTGGCAAGCATGAATTCAGGCTAAAAGCTATAGATATGAAGCCATGCCAAAATGCCCCTTGGCTTTGTCTTTTTCACTTTATGAAACTTGTTAGATAATTCAAGACCAAGAAGACCCATTAAATAATATGAGTTCATGAACCCATCTATAATAATCTCAACATGACAAAATTCTTGGTTTATCTTATATATATACCATCATAAAAATAAAAATAACCAAAAAAAGTAAAGTGTTTCTGAATGTATTTATTTTACTGTTTTATAAAGCAGCTATCTCCAGGAGATCTGACCACTAAATGCTGTTTTCAGTAGGTATATAAATGACATACAAGAAGAAATAGCTTATAAAATACAATTCTAAGATAAGTCATAAAAGCCATAGATGCTTCAGTTAACAGACTTTATGACAGATAAAGACATCACAGTGCCTCATGAGGAATGGGTTCCCTGAGCAAAGGTCACCTCTGGAGAGACTAAGTCCCATGGAACAGCAACAGTACAAACAAATCACTTCTCTGAACTCCAGTTCTGTGATAGAACATAAAAGGGAGGTAATGAATCAAGCAACAAGGTCCCATACCACTAAAAATATCTAGGTGTTGTTCCCCATTCCTGATGAAGGTATCCTTGAGGGCATCCCAGGCTGGAGTACAACTTGCATCTATTTTACACGCTTCTACAGTGCCTCTGTAAATCCCTGGGTATCCACTGTGACCACAGCTGGGAGACACCTCACAGTGTTTCCATGAGGTTCCATCATTTACACCACTCCTATCCTGGACTGCAGTGTTGTCTCTGCTTGGCCCTGCTTTAGAGAGAGACTGCATCTGTCTATGGGGCAGGGATGGAGCAAGCTCCATTCCTGCTGGTTCACCAATTTGGCCCTGCAATCCCTGGGCCAGACTGCAGTTCAGATGGGTGCCCTGAGCAGCAAAGAGAGCAGGTGTCCAGGAGAGGTGAGACAGCCCCATAACTGAGGTGCACACAGTGTGCTTGCAGGTACCCAACACACCTTTCACACACCATTACTTCTTTTTCCCAACAGGTTCTTGGTTCACGGTTGTTATTTGTCATGTCCTGGCTTACTGATCAAGCTCATCCAACTATGCCCTTTCTTCTTTAGGCACCAGTGGTTTGGTGCTGGTGGGGGTCACTGGCTGCCTGCTGCTGCCTGTTTGGCATTCTTAGCAGGCTGCTTGTAGAAAGCAGAGACTTGTAGCTGCATAAAGGTATATGCTCTTGGACTTCCATCCTCTCTGGAGGTGAACTAAGGGCTGAAGTTTTGTTATCCTTCACAGCATCCTTTCCATGCACATGTACATTTCCTTCCTCTGCAAGTGGAACTCTGCAATGGAGAATTGCTGCTCATGGTCTGACCATGGCCTTTCTCCATTTTTTTTCAACTTTCCCTACTGTCACATCCAATTGCAGTGCTTTCCCTGAAAGGTCATTGGTGGTCTCCTATGTGACAGTTGTGGTCCAGTTTCCTGAGCATGCTTTTTAAGAGGCACTTTTTCCAGTTGAATGGAAACTCAAGATCACTGTCACTGTCCCTGTCATCTCTAGGTAATGCAATAGGATGAACAGACCTGAGCCTTCTTTCCTTTTCCTGATGCTTTCATGCCTGAGTATTCCTAGTGTGATTGTCAGGTGTCTAGATAGTGAGGATGATGAGGGAATTTACATTTCAAATGGTAACTGCATGGCACCTACAAATGTGGATGCAGCTTAGAGCTAAAGTCCTTCCACTCTGAGTTAAGACCGTCCAGCAGAGGTGGCTGCTGATCTGTTTGTCCCTGTAACTGGCAGTCAGGGCTGCTCAGACTGCGAAAGTTCTTGCTATTCCAAATCAATAGCAAATTAATCTCTGTCTTTAAAATACATTGTCTTTTATGGTCATTGTTATGTGAGGTCTTCAAATTTTAAAGGCCTTTTCCGGTCTAAATGATTCTATGATTCTACGTGTCATGAAGAGTGATTTCGTTCCAAAGCCTCTTGATCCTACAGTTCCAACTTCACGTTGCAAGTATTTATGGAGTAGTTCAGAAGATTCTGGCAAGCTGTGGGTTGGTGTCTGGTGGAGAATTGTCCTGCCTTTCTGTGCACAGAAGACTCACTAAGAGTGGTGAAGACTCTGTTCACAAAGAACAACCAACAGCTACCCAGCTCTACCAGGCTACCCTGTACTGTGACAAAGTGGAAGAAATACAGGTGACCAATCAGTTACCTGCTGAAAAACCTGCTTCAGATTAGAAATACTACAATGGTAATTTTCAAAGCGTGGATAGATGCCTTAAGGGGGTGAGGGAACTAATGCAGCTTGATTCCTGTGCCATGTTATTTCAATGAAGTGCAATCCTCAACTGAGAAAAGGCCTGCATCCTATTTTTGAACCAAAATCTGCCAGAACAAGATTTACAGAACACTTGATAGACAAGTTTTGCACTATGATTGCAGTAGAGAATTTCAGTATCTCTCTAGAAGATTCAGTGCAGTGAAAGTTTGAGGTTCAGTGTGGGTCTGGGAGGCTACAGCAGGACTCTTCTGAGACAAAGGCTACAAGAGGCCAAGGGAGACACATATGCAAAGAACAAAGCCTGGTTTGGGCTGTGGTCACAATGTTCTTGTTCCGTCTCGGTGTCATAGCACAGAAGTGTCAAAGCATGGCTGATACTGAGAGGCTCGGAGGGGTTCAGTGCACAGAAAGGAAGTGCTGAGCACACCGCAGGGCTGTAAGGGAGTCTGGGAACCTGCTCTTCATGTGTTTTCAACATATTTCATCTGGTGCCCCCAGCTGAAAACTAATTTGCATGGATTTTGGCCTTACAAGGGAAAAATATAGTGAAAAGCAGATTCTGTGAATTGCTGCTTAGAGAGCACACTTGAGCAGAATTTACTGTGCTCATTTGTCAGCTAATAAAACTGGGGATGAGGGAAAGGCAAACGGGTTGAGGATAGAGTCCGAAGCAGGGTGGCCAGTCCTGTCTAGGAAAGGGTTCTGAGTAAGCTGAAGAGAGCCAGGGAGCCGGTAGCAGCCCTGAGACATTTGACATTCTGCTCCTCCTCGTTTACCCAGAGTAGGGGGAGAAGGTTTGGGGATAGGAGATGAGGAAGGAGGGCTAGGATTTTTCTGAACCAGGGGTAACTGAGTTGGCTTTTCCTCCANTCTAGGAAAGGGTTCTGAGTAAGCTGAAGAGAGCCAGGGAGCCGGTAGCAGCCCTGAGACATTTGACATTCTGCTCCTCCTCGTTTACCCAGAGTAGGGGGAGAAGGTTTGGGGATAGGAGATGAGGAAGGAGGGCTAGGATTTTTCTGAACCAGGGGTAACTGAGTTGGCTTTTCCTCCATTTCCCCCCCTTTTTTTACTGAATCGAAAATTTGTATGAACAGCGGAGAAAATTTTGCTGCTAAGGGGTCTCCGGAGACCCTCAGGGTGGTCAACTGCCTGCCCACCGAATTCCAAAATGACAATTTCTTTGTCTCCTCCGGAGTTACCCAGGGAAAATACCGAAAAAGCCAATGAGTGAACTTTTTTAACTCCCCTTTGGAAAACTTTTTTCCACCCACCTTAAAGGATTCCCCAACTTGGGGATAAACTTCCCTCTGGTGTGCGGTCAGTCTAGCTCTCATTATGGAGATGCATCCCACACACCAAAGCCACCCCACGCTACGGGAGAAGGAAAAACTGAACTAAAGTGGCCCAGAGACCAGGACAATGGGTCGGGGATTTGAGCCCCTTACTTACCTTCCTTGGGCAGACGGGCGTCCTTGAAGCGGATCATCTGGAACCTGGTCCTGGAACTAAAGCCGCAGCATGGGTCCCTTGCTGTCGACCGGTCCTTTTTGGAGGTGGCCGGTTGCCCTCAGGAGTGCCGCTCACTAAAACGTGGCGCGCTACGACCGAGGGACATGGTCGCTGAAGGATGATCTTCTGGTGGTTCCAAACCACCAGAGCAGTCACTCCAGGTCACCTCCACGTGGAGGTCCCTGTTTGGGCGCCATGTAACGCTGGCTCCGGGGGCCTGCTGGAGGCCACTCAGTGTTAGTCTGGGAGTCACTCTGGTTTCCTGGGGGCTGCAGCTTGCAGTGTCCCCAAACACAGGGTGTCCTCCAGCAGCTCTTTTAGTGCTGGCTCCTCTGTGT
>VZRZ01000697.1:519654-605521 GCA_013398175.1 Climacteris rufus
GAGAGAAGGGCCCTGGTGTGATTTCCAGCTCTTTTATTTCCCCGGGAGAGGCAGCAGGGAAGGCAGGAGAGGGTCCGGGGTCCAGGAGAGGTGGTGCAGGGATCCAGGAGAGCTGAAGGCTTCAGCAACCAGAGGCTCAGACTCAGGGAAGGCAGGGGATTTATAGGGATACAAGCAGGGGAAAGTAGCTAATTGGGGTACAGGGATTAGCATGTAACCAATAGAGAACCGAACTGCAATGAAGTTTCTAGAACATAACCTTATAAAGAACATGAGGTAATGTAACAACTAATCAATGAACTGAAACATGTAAATGAAGGTGCAAGGGACGCTGCAGGTGAACCAAAAAGCTCACCCTGAGCAGGGAGTATGACTCAGACAGTGGCAACCTCAGGCTGTGCCCACCAGTCTTGAGCCTGTGGGGCTGTGGCTTTTGCCACGTATGCTGCCACAAGCTAATTCATTAGGGTTCATATCATATTGTCAGGGTGCTTGGCTGTGTTCTGTAATGGCATTTTTTTCCACTGCTGAACAGCAATTTTGCAATTGCTACATCAATTATTACAATGAAAAATATTTGATATGCTATTACATGAAAAGTAAATTTATCTTGTGCCAGGAGTTGCATCAGAATGTGATAAATGCACTTGATGCTCACTGGGCTTTACAGAGAGAGGCACTTGAAACAGCAGATTGTCTAGATTGGAACTACCATCTGGAAATTTTGTCTGAAGCCTGATTACAATTAGGGTTTAAAGGGGCACTTTTAAAAAAAAAAGCTCCTTTGAAGGAAACATAACTGTACAGGTAATTTAAAAGCCTAACTGAATTTCACTAAATTCTGGTAAAGTGGAGGTGTAAATAAACCAATATTTAATTTCTCTCTCTTGCATATCTAATGTTCAACAGGATCTAAATAAGTTTAAGAAATGCTCCACAGTATATCAGATAACTGTATTTGCATGTAAAGATCAGTGATCTAGCCTATTTGAAGATTTTTACTTGTGACAGCAAAAGACATGTTTTGTATATTTTTCCGGGGTTTGGGTTTATTTCTTGAAAAAACTCATACAAATAAGGTTCTTCAAAAATACAGTCATAATGTTCCCAAAAAGCTGTGAGCTTGAAGAAATTTGGTTTAGAAACAAACAAGACACAAAGATTCAAGCAATTATGTGATGTGCTATTACTTAGGAGCCAAAGTCTATCACAAATGTGTGTTTTTTCATTGTGAGATTTTAATAGGAAAATGTGAGTCACAGCCAGGCTCTCCCAGTTATTTTGGCAGTAATTCTCTAAATGACCCAACTGGCCAAAATTATATGTGGTTCTGTCTCTTCTTCATCTGTTTTCTAAGGAGGAGAAATATGTGAAGAACAGTGCTTTGCTTTGATGAAATAATTGTTTGAGTTTATTCATATATTTATTTTATTTTTATTACATTATGCTCTTTTCTTTATTTTAAAAGAAATTAAACCTAAAGCTGTTTTCTTTGAAGTTGAAGCAGCAGAGTGAAGTTTGCAGCTGACCTTACTGCCTATGGGAATTCATATTACATTTTCGTATGCCTGAAAAATCTGCATTCTCTGTAATAATTTAGAAATAAAATTATTTTGTTCCTGAGGTATAAACTGATACTCGTCCTGGAATTTCCAGCTGGTTTGGGCCTGTACCCCAGGGCATCTTCAAAAAAAGGGTGGCCCCTCTGGACGTGAATGGTGATCTGTGGGAAATCTGTGCAGTGCATGAGTGCAGTGGTGTCATTTCACAGTTCCTCACATTGTTCGAGGGATGGGCAAGGGCAGGTTGCTGTAGCTCAGCAGAGACCCCATGAAGGTGTGCAAAAGAGAGGCCAGATGCTGCTTTCCAGGATGGAGCAAGGTCTCCCAGGCAACTGAAACCATTTGGAGATGCTGGCTGTGAGAGTGTAGTGGCACAGGAGATGAGGGAGCATGCCTTAGCAACGGGGTCGACTGGGTGTAATGAACACGTACCTCTAACCACAATTGTGCAGAAAATTCAGAGTGATTTCATCTACCTGCTAACATTGTCCTCCCTCCCCTGGATTCAGAGCCAACCTGCTGGCCCTTATGTAGGAGAGAATATACCTGAGGATGAGGCAATTTACTGACACTGACATGATCAAACACTGAAGGACAGCCAGAGCTGTGTGTGATCTGTGTAGCAGTGCCGTGCACGCCTGTGTCATCTGATCACCCACTGCCAGCATGGATAAGCTGAATTGCATTCTTAGTAAGCATTAGTTTCAACTGCATCAATAGGCCTCATTAGGAAACAGGTCACAGGAAAATGTAGAAGACAGATTAAATAGCAAGATGCTCACAGGGTTGGCTTCAAGAAGATCTTTAATACTTCATAATACTATTATCACCTCGAAAGGAGATAATACTCATCTGTGATATGTATAGTACCAACACCACCAGGACAGGATGCACCATAGTACAGATGCTTTAGAAAGAGGGACAACTTTAAAAAAAATTTCAAGAGATTTTTCATTCAGTATTGTGCATATCTGTTTCAATTATTCTCTGAAAATAGTACCATTGTCTCTTTCCTGTATCTAATTATTTTCTTCATCTAACTTATTGTCTTCATCTGTCTCTGAGCTTTTTACTTTTCTACATTGTGTTTTAGGGGTATAGGGAGTCTAGAGCCAGATGCATCATTCTGTCAATTCAGAGAATGGCAATATTATACTTTTGCTATTACTTTCCTACCTGCTCCTTCTAAATTCTAGCAATTTGTTTGCTTCTTAATTACTCTCACAGAGAGATCAGAGATTCATATTGCACTGTCCATGATGATACCTAAGTCCATTTCCTGAATGGTTACAGTTAATTTAGAACCAAGTAGTGTGGTTACATGGTTCAAATTGCTCCTTCTGCTGCTCATTAACCTCACATTTATCAACTTTTTAAAAAAGCTTAATCCTTTAACTTTTGTTAATTAGATTACATGAACATAAGAATGGAGAAAATGTATGTATCATTTTATGAAAGAGTGCATTGAAAACTCAAGTTTAAATGAATCCTCTATGAAATCAAAATGAAACTGTGGTACTTACTCTGCGAAAGCCAATTACTTCTGTTCACCAGCTGTCAGAAAGCCTTTGATTGGACAAAAAGAAAGGAAGAGGAAGAGGAAGAGGAAGAGGAAGAGGAAGAGGAAGAGGAAGAGGAAGAGGAAGAGGAAGAGGAAGAGGAAGAGGAAGAGGAAGAGGAAGAGGAAGAGGAAGAGGAAGAGGAAGAGGAAGAGGAAGAGGAAGAGGAAGAGGAAGAGGAAGAGGAAGAGGAAGAGGAAGAGGAAGAGGAAGAGGAAGAGGAAGANAAAGGAAAAGGAAAAGGAAAAGGAAAAGGAAAAGGAAAAGGAAAAGGAAAAGGAAAAGGAAAAGGAAAAGGAAAAGGAAAAGGAAAGGAAAAAATCAGGTTGACTTCCAGAGACTATTTGTATAGCCCTAGGAAGGGCTGACAAGGAATTACACATTCAAAATATAATGTGTGAGTTAAGCACACATATTCCTAAGGAAATATATGTAATTTGGGTCATATTCCCTAATGACTGCCTCTAGTTCCCCAAGATCAATGTACTTTCAAATTTCAGTTGCTTTTTCCTGATTCACATTTCAAATTCTGCTCTCCCTCACCATTAAAATTCCTGCCCAAGGCAACTTAGTTGTTCACCCTTGCTCTATCTGTCCACATCAACATAACTAAAATGGTGCTCCAAAATTAATCTCTATAACTAAAATGGTGCTCCAAAATTAATCTCTATCATCAATCTCTCTAGTCACATAATTCCTACATTATTATCTTTTCTCTTATTACACAAAACTAAACCTCTCTTTTGGAGCCCTACACAAATTTTGTTCCAAGGTAGCAGAAGCTATCACTTCTGTTGTCAGTTATCTCTTGCCTTTTCTTCTGACTCTCTTCTAAAACACTGCAGCTGCACAAGCATGAGCAAAGCAGAATCTGACCGGCAAAAACATTGCCACCAAGCAAAATAGCTGGAAGAAATGAAAGGGATCACGGTGTGATTCCCAGTTTACTGTTGACTTTCCAGGGGCAGCCTGTAATAGAACATGTGATGTAGAAGTTGCTGAGATCCTGTCATTTCGCAAAACTATTTTCACCAGAATAAAATGTTGTATAAAAATATAGCTAGCTGTGTGAGCTTTCCACACCTAATCTTTAGGTACCTAATCTTTGAACTGATTTTACCTGTTTGATTTGACTGGATTCTTACTGACTACATTCGACTTCTTTCATTTCCTGGGAATAAAAAGGCAATCATGAAAACTATGTCATTATAACTTCAGTAGATTTTGCTTTTAAGATAGTAATATAAAAAACGAATAATGCAAATTCTGTTTTAATAGTTTCTGTTTTTAAAATTCTGTTTTATTTATTTCGTTTGTTAGCCAGGGCTAACAAATGGTTTGTCAACTTTTCAGAAGTTTTAACTATGCAAAGAAAAAAAATAAGCTAGTTTAATTTTTAATAATAGAGGAAGAAAATGGTGCATATATTTATTTGTTAAAGTTTCTTTACACTTGTAAATGTAAAAATGTTTTAATTTTACTCACTTGGTATTCCTGATCTATCATCTGTCAGATCCCCCACTGGTAGAAATTAATTGAGTTCATTGACTGTAGCAGGTCTGCATGCTTTCACCTTAATTGTAAAACTTACCCAGATCAAGAACATGAATGTAGAAGGAAGACAAAATTTCTTTATTATCATCATCATTATCATCATCATCATCACCATCATCACTGTTCTGATATATCTGTTGAATTTATGAGGTAAACAGCAGCTGTAAGCCATGGAGGGAATGCTAGAGACCTCACAGCCTCTGATCTTTGAAAAGATGAACCTGGAAACTGTTGTTTTAAGTAAACTGTGGATTCCTATTGTAGCAGCTGCAGCAGTAGCATTAACCCACTGTGAGTGTTACAGGCTTCCTATGTGAGGTGCTGAGCTGGTTTTTGTGAATTTACATGTTTTCCCTAGAAATTCTTCTGAAGTCTCTGTAGCTTCTGAGGTGAGCCCTCAGAAGTACAACAGGGCTTTGGAGGGTTTTGGAGGCTTTGGAGCTCAGTTCTGAAGGGAGAACACTGCTGTGGATGCACGTTTGTAGATCTTCAGGGAAAGCTCAGATGTCCATATCGTGTAAGGACTGAAGCAGTTTAACAATTGAGAGTTTTTGCTTTCAATAAGTCACTCAGCTCATTATTTTCCTGGAAGGATTAGGAGAAAGTCTTCCCCAGGAAACTTGACCGGTTTTGTTTTCCTAATCCCTTCTTTACTCAGATAGGCTTTCCCCTAAGTAAGGGTAGAGACTGTAAACATCCCTACAGATCTATCCTTAAAGTAAAACAATAAAAATGAACAATATTGTTAAACAGGCATCTAGGAATTGGACAGCTGATACTGGATTACCTCACAGCCATCTGTCTCTGAAAGGAGGAATTGGCTGGCAGTTCAGCTCTAAAAGAAACAAACAATACTGGGTATTTCTCCTGGAACTTTTATTTTTTATTTGGAGACAGAGAAAAAAAATAATAATTAGTCTATAGTGACTGTATTGAAGAAATCTGTCTCTCCCAGTATCTTAAGGAAGCAAATTATCACAAAAAGACTAAATTCATACTGAGATGCATCCTGTTTCATTTGTAGTTTTTAAATGACTGTGAGTTAAACAAGCCTCTTTATATTATGTATTTCATTGATGTGCTCTCAGGCCTATACAGTCCCCTTCTTCCTGGTAAAGTGGATGAAAATCACTGTAAGACTCTCTTCTTTTAGAGGAAAATTACGAGCTTTTCTGTGTGGCGAGACCAGCCATGCAGAGCAGCATCCCCAACTTAGCCCATAGCCCGTACTGTCCACTGAGGTGGCCCTAGCCTTGGCCACAGGTGCCCATCAGGCTGGCTCTGAAGTGTGTCACTTGTGGGTTGAGAACTTGCTCTTCTGTTTTCCTCTTGATGGTTCTTGACAAATCTTCTGACATTTGATAAAAAATTCAAAGTAATGCCTCTGTATACACCTTTTATGATCAGACACTATGTGCACTCATTGGGTCTTATTCAGGGATTAAAGAAATCTAAATCTTTTTTGGTTCTTCTTTGGTTCTCTTTTGGACTTCACTGGTTTAAGTCAGGGCTCCTTGCTTTGTTTAAAAGGATGTCAGATGAAACATGGAAGGGATAAGGGCTTCAGTGCTGTGTGTGATAATTTCTTGTTCTTCATGTGCGGCATTTTCTCAGTGATGTTCCTTTTCTGTTTGCTCAACCTACACATCACTTAGATTGCTTGAAGCTATTAGACTTGATGGTTTCTTTGCAAAATGAAGTGGAAAATCATATTCAGTCAAGGCCAGCCCCAGAAGAAACCCATTGTTTGCAGTGATTCGATTTAATTTCAAACATATCACATTGGTTTATATTGTTAAGTTTAACATTCCAGCACAATGGAATCTGAAGAGAATAAATTGCATTTTCACTGTAAAATCAGATTTAGCTTTTTGAGTGATGAACTGGTGAGTGATTGTATTTCATTATGTATATTGCAAAGAAAAGAACATGCTCTGCTACACAACAATAGCTTACATGCAACAAGTTTTGGTTTGGGTTTGGTTGGTTGGTTGGTTTGGTTTGGCTTTTTTCCTTTTTCTTTTAATATATGTTTGTGTGTGAGATTTTTGGGCCAGAAATTGTCAGTGCCTCTAAGTTTTAAGATCCTCAATTTTTCCATTGAACTTGAATCTACAAATTTGTTACGATGTTCCTTTAAAGTGTAATGTTGTTTCCATAGCCTTGGATTTTCCAACACTCTGCCGCTGAATATTGTTTTTTGTTTAAGTGCAGTGTGATTAGCTGTCCTTGAAAATATCATCTGTGGCATTTTAATCGTGTAGCAGAATGCCAGGAGTCAAAGGACACAAGAACATCCTCTACCCTCAGCAGATACACATTCTGCAGCAGGTATATTATTTTAGGCTTTGATTTGGGAAAATATTCCTAAGAAAGACAACTCAGAAAAACATATCCAGTTTAAAAACACCAGCCTTGGGAGATATATGAGCTCATGTCTTGGCATTTGCATAAAAAGATGTTTAAGTGTGAGTATTTTTCAAAATCATGGCCTTAGATTTATTCCTACTGGAGTCCAACAACTGAACCAATGTTAGACTCCTAGATTTGGAAGGCTCAGTAATGCCTTTAATAATTTGAGTCTGCCCTTTAATTAGGTCTACAAACTCCTTGAAATGTCATATGACTTTAAAACTGCAAAATCTTCAGAGTTTCCAACATGAACATGCTTTCAGTTAAAAAAAAAAAAATTAAAAAATGAATTTATTTTTTTACACATAATTTGAAATTGAGGTTCTACAGTTTGGCATGCAGAAGATGATTTTCTATAGGTAAAACTTCTGAAAGGTTGATAAATCATTTGCTCTACATGGGGGATCCATATTTTTAATTTGTTTTTAAGGTAATTACATGAGTCAGAACATCTATTCAGATATGAAGAATGTGGTTTTTCTGTGATATTACTGCCTTTTTATTTGCAAGAATTTAAAGTTCAGTGCAGCCTTGAAGCAGTCAGTCTTTTGATCTGATGGGTCAAAATTAAGTGTGGAAATCTCATGCAGTGTAAGACTGATCCAGCTAGCAATTACTTTTCCTGTTCCTACTTGAAATTTTTGGGAGGATTTTTTTTAAATGTTACAATTGCCAGAAAGCCTTTGAAGACTGGACTTGAGGATCAGAAAACTTCCTCAGTTGAATGAGATCAACTGCTACAGATTTAGGGCTGTTTTCCTTAGACTATCTATTAGTAAGTTTATAAAATACAAAGCTGTTAAGCAGACTAAGAAAGTCGGCTTGAAAGCCTGTTTGTGAACACCATGAAATCTAACAGCCATGTGCACCTTCAAGCCAGCTAGTTTGGTTTGACTTATTCCTCCTTTCTGTCCTCTAGCTGTGAGTCTCTGGACTCTTGTAACATACAACTTGCAGTTATTTAAGTTCATAGCAACATACTGTGGGCAAAAATATAAATTAATAGAACGCTTTGATTTAAGCACCTCATCATCATTTTGCACAGCTTGTATCATCACAGAAGGAGAAAAGTACTTTGAAAATCTGCTCATAACTGCTTTCTGCACAGTCCAGTCCTTTGCTTCTGCAACTACCCAAACTGTCCCAAAGTCTTGTGACTCCAGCCACCATTCCTATTTTTCCATCATCACCAGAACAGAGGAGTTGTTTTATTCCATTTTGGTGCCATAGTATATAGTACATAACCACTTTGATTTATATGTACAGACCCATAATTTTCTCTCTCTGCAACCAGGAATCAACCTTGCTCAGTTTTGATGTAAATGTCTGTTTTTTCTCAAGTATCTTTGAGCAACAAGGTGACTAAATGGTGGGCTGTCAGGACACTTGATTTAGAAGTTTTGACCCGTCATATAAACCTGTGTCATGACTTTTAACTAAACTGTTTTGTCTTTACCAGATTTCCTATCCTCATATATGCTGCTGCTCTTCTTTTTGTTCGTCTTAGTTTCTCCTCAATAGCATTTTCTAAACTGTAACGGTACTTCTCAGTGATGAAAAAAAGGCATATATGGAGAAACTCACCATTAAAATATTAAAAAGTATTTAATAAAATAGGCTGCATTTCTATTAATAGAATTGCCATGTCATTGGAATATTACTCAAAATGGTAACATTTAATCAGAAAAGGCAGACAGGTGTCTTATCTGAGTCTGTATATCCTTCTGTCTAACTTTCACATCTGGACTTTCATTTTGTTCTATACAATTGTGATACAATTCATGTATTACACAGGCACAAAGTGATGGTGACAGGTACAAGTGCTACTTGACAACCTGTCCCAGACATTAATTTCCTTCTGCATTAAAAAAAAAATGTGTCACCTGAATATCCTCAGGACTTGCTCTTGCAAAGATTAATGTTTATAGTGGTTGGTCCAGAGAAATTCATGCCAATCAATCATGATCCTTGAAATAGTTTAAAATAGAACGCATTTCACAGAGCTCTTTTCTCCAAGACTGTCTCCCAACCCTCACCCAGATAGCATTCCTTAATTAATAGCTTTGAGAGATTAAAGTGATCATGCTCAGGAGTAAAAGATTCACTGCCAGATCAGAAAAACAATTAAGAAAATTGAAACGTGACCACAAGAAAACAGGATGTCCTATGAAACTATAATTTGAGATATAGAGCTGTATTTCCTAAGTATGACTAAAGAGTATTTTATTTCAGAAAACCAAGGGCTTCTCAGGCCTGATTTTTCCACACCAGGAATTTCTCTGCTAGCTGATCTTGTCCTGTATGGCAGCATTTTACTTATCTGAGTGTTTCTCTATTTGTCGCACCATTTGCATGCAGCTATACTTTTTGCACCACGACTCTGGGCTAGCTAAGAGTCAGAGACAACTTTAACACAGGATTGTTGTGCTAAAAAAAGACCAGATATGGTTATTATTAAGAAATTACATGCTTGGATGTCTCAGCAAATCACCATGATCACAACCCTGTTCTGTCTGTTGATGGCAACCATGCTACCTCATGCTGTGATCTTGTTAGAGCTCATAAGCAAAGCAAAGTGGGGCTGGTAAGGCAGAAAGATGGATTTACCATAGAAATAAGACAGAGACAATAACACAAAATGAATTGTAATTGTTGAGGTAGAGTTTCATACCAGCAACATTGCCAGTTTACAGGATTTTATCCCAAAACTTCTGGTAGTGGAATTTTCTTGTCTCCTGATTTTCTAGGCTACTAAGGTAAAAGAGGTTTTAATTTAGTTAAGGAGATTCTAGATAGTGAAAATAGATTGTAAAGATATGCCTCATGTACGTGGTAAGATGGTAAATAACGCCTTTACTCTTTCAAATACTGTAACAGACTAGATGTTTGACTTACGATCTTTGAATACCTGGGCAAAAATGGAGCACTCCACAGCAATACCCTTCTGATGAGACACAGGTCCACAGAGCTCACCACCACTGTGGCAGTTGTCTTTCTGACCTTGGAATCCCCACCAGATTCTGCCAGGAGTGAAACATCTGACCATCCTGTGGTTCAGGAGGACCCTGGACAACAGCCTCTCTGTGCCGAGTAAGTCAAAGGCTGTTTTTCTACAATATTAAGTCAGGATAACCTTCCATTGCCATAGGAAAAGCTATCCCTGCACTATTTCCCATGCCTGCTGCTTCTTATCCTCACGTCATTAGTTCCCTTGTACTAAGTCAACCTCCTGTCAGCTGTACAACAAAGGATTTAAGATCTGAAGGGGGCTAGAACACACAACATTTGAAAAAAAAAAAGAAAAGAGAGAGAGAAAAAAAATCATAATTAAAAAGCAGATAAATTAATTTTAAAACAGCTGAATAGTCCCAGAAACCTTGTGAATTTTAAAAGCTGTCTTCACAAACTTCTTAAGCAGTGATAACAGTAATGACTTAACAACTGAAGCTATGTATAACAGAACTGCAATGAAAGAAAAAAAAATAACTGAATGCTCCTTGTAACATTCAGGAGTGACCCATCAACTAACTGGGTCTGATGTGGGATCAGAGGTTGGAAAAGAGCCTGCTCTGCATAAATGTGTATGCACCAGCCGGGAGGCAGTGTGACTGGGTCGCCTGGTTTACCCGCGTCGGACCTGATGGGCATGCTGAAGATGCTTTGCTCTCAGGCAAAGTGCTGGAAGGGTTCTATCAATTTTATTGAATTTCTTTTAAAGATTTTTGAGTCATAATTTCTTTCTCTCTTCTGCAAGGCAATTCATTCTGAGGTTAATTGTGAGCATAGCTGAATAGTCTACATTAGGCCTGTGGCAATATTAGGACAAAGGTTTGTCAAAGAATAATGTAGCTACTAGAAATTGAAGGTGCCTTATTGTAAATACTGGGGGCAAAAAAAGTCCCAAAGCAAAAGATTTGATGAACTAGACAAATCCTTTATCACATAACAACCTGCAGCTTTCTTTCATGTAGTAGAAAAAGATACTTCAGAAATCTGAGTGAATACAAGATAAGAAGCTCTCTCAGACTGTTTTGGCTTATCTATTCCAGATTAAAAGATGGAAGTTTAAGAACTATCACATAAAAGTTTTCTATTTGGCATGTGGCAGATAATCCCTTTGCCAAATGTAAACACGTAAAGATCTCTGCACAGACTTCATCACAGTTTGGCAGTAAAGAAAAGCTGAGCCTTATTTCGAGGTGAGAGATATATGAAATTATTGCATGGAGTGACAGAAGCAGACCAGGAAAGGATGTGCTACTTATTAAGATTTTCTGTACTTCCCTTATGAAATGTAATTGACATTAGATCTTCTCCTTGGGCAGACAAACTCTATAAAGGAATAAAGATGTCAAGCACAGGCCTTAACTTTGTAAAATCTGCAATGATTTATTAAGTGCTTAACCCATAGAGGTTTCTTGGAAGCTTTCATCTGGGGATACTTGCTTCCCAAGCTCTTTCATTGAACAGATGGAATCTCAGAAGCATTCTCTTTGGAGCATTTAAGGAGGTGATCTGAGTGAATTTGCCTAATTTTGCCTGAGATAGAAGATGAACAATTCACCTCTTATTCCACCAGAGCTGGAAAACCTATCTGCTCCCACTGGTGCATCTGTGCAGGCCAGAGGCTCCAGCTAGCTCTGCAGAGGAAGGTCAGCTCTGAGCTTTAAAGTGCAGTTCACGAATTCACCCTAGGTCATTAACAAAGCAGAGCAAAACCCCGATTTTGTTAATCAGAGATCGTTATCTTGGTTCAAACACTGCACTGAGAAAGGTCATCATAAAAGTGTTAACAGTTTTGTCCTTTGGGTTTGTCCTTTGAGTTCCTCTGTTTCACACATTCAATTACTTTCCAGATATATATAATTGGTTTTGAATCTCCTTCTTGAATGATAGGGAATATTGCTTCCCTCTTAGACCATCAGTCATACTAAAATTAGCTCATCTTAAAACCTTTGACACTTACATGAAAAATATATTTTTAGTATAACTGTCATTGCTCACTTCAGCTTGACTTTAACTTGGGCTCTACAATGATTAAAGCATTTAGCTAATGAGAATGAGACCATGTCCAAAACTACCAGAATAATGTAATATGCAAAGCCTGATTTGATATTTTTAATGCTTAGGGGTTTTTTAAGTACCCTTACAATAAATAAGGTCTTCAAGAAGAATAGAATAAAATGTATTTCCCTCATGTAAAAGATACAAAAATTGCCTTTTCTTTCTTTTGTGTTCATAATGATTATGAAAGCAACATCAGTCAGGTCTTGGGGTGTTTCAGTAGCCAAGCAAATGTGTTTCTGTTTGCAGCTGTGCCAAGCAGAACAGTGCCATCTAGCCGCCTGCAAGGCAGCGATTCCTGGTGCTGAGGTGTGACCTGTCCAAGTGTGGGCTGTAGTTCCCCGACAGGTCAGTTCATTGCTGTTATGGCTTGGTTTTATGAAGGACTTTTTCTAAACTGCTCTTTTATCAGCAGCAATGAGATTGTTTCGGAATAACAGTGCTTTTTTTTTTGCACTGTTTATGGAATACCTTGACCACAAAGGAAATAGAACTGAAAAACTGTTCACAGAGTTTTAAATAAGCGTATCCATGAGCCTGGAGCCCTTGCTCAAACTTGTTTGTCCCAACAAACATGACATAAGGAACAGCAGATTTGACACAAGGTAGGGCAGTGGCAATCGCCAGTGCTGACTGCCATTGCTGGAGATGTCCAAGAAAAGATTTGTGCAAGTCTTGGAGGGAGGTAACCCAAAGGCCTCCTTGAAAAATTAGAAGATGCACAATGGAAGGTGGTATTATGGGAATGGAAACTGTGAGTTAACTCCTGACAGTGAATAAGAGGTTCACATGGAATAAACAGAGGGTGTAAAGAATACGAGACACGTGGTGTGTAGCTGGAGAGCAGCAAAAGGAGAGTCTGTGGAGAGACAGAGTGACACTGCTGTAGCCACAATCCAAGAAGGTGTTCCTTGAATAAAAATTTTGATAGGTACAAAAAGACACATGTCAGAAACAGCAAAAAAAAACCTGTCACAGCAATCAAATACTGAATAATAAAAATCTGGCCAAATATTTAGCAGCAAGATAGTAAGAAATATAATTTAGAAATATTATAAAGAAAAACTGTTGGTGCTTTGGAGTTCTTGCCAAAGGTGCCAGCTGTGCTGTGGACTTGACTGACAGGCTAGATGGAGGCAGCTTCCATGGTCATGACCAAAGGTGCAGGAGACAAAAACACAGACAGGACCAACTGCACACAAGCAAAGTAAGAGGCAGACAGAGTGGGAGACAACTGAGAGCTGATGGGAAGGCAGGTTCAGAGATTTAAAATCTTAGAGAGGTTGAGCAGAAGTTGATCAATCCAGGACAGGTAGCGGAGATGTGGGTGATGGAGAAGAATCCTGTCATGAGGGGGTCAGAACAGAGCCCCACTTCCTGAGAACAAAGGCAGCTGTGTGGCCTCCATGGCAGCTGAGAAAGTTGCCATAAAAGCCATGAGCTGAGTGAGGAGCTAAAGATAAAGCATTGAGGATGGAGGAGTCAGACAAGCAATAGAAAGCCCTGTTATCACCCAGATGAATTTGTCAGATTTTTAAAGGGTGTGCAAAACAATATCAAGACTGTGGTGAGCTCATGAAGTTCAATGAGGAGTGTAGACTGGTTTTTAATTGAAGTGGGGAGAACTTTAATGAACTAGCTGATAGTCTATGGTATTCCTTCTAGTGCACTGGAGGACATGGTGGGAAGGTCCCTGGGTATCAGGTAATAGTTGGCAGGCAGGTAGGGCAGAGCACTTAACCATGGGAAGCAGGTGTGTCCGACTGCTTTAACATTTCTGCTCAAGCAGAGATGTTACATGGCAGAAAGAATGGAAAGGATTTTAAAATAAATTTCCACTCAGGCTCCAGAGAGACTGAACACTCTCCATAGGTACATGAAACTCCTTTGTGAAGGCCTCAGATACAAAAGCAAACAGAATTGCAGCCCTGCATCCTGTGCAGAGTGGGTGGGTGGGTAAATGTCATTGGCTGCAACAGGGTTTTCTTGGCCACAGTTTGTGGACTATGAAAATTTCCTATAGGTCATTTTCCTTACATGTCTCCAAAAGGTGAGAACTTCTTTAAAAGTGGAAAGGGGAAAACCAAATAAAATCTGCCTTAGTCTCCGTAAAGGCCATATGGTAGTTAAAGAGCATGGCAAGGAAACAGACAATAATAGTAGTAATGAGAAAGTATGGGTATACTAGCTGTACACATATAACTATCCAGCTAAGTTTGGACACAAAGAGTTAGAGTGAACAGGGTGACCTCAGACTGATGACCTGTCACTAGCAGGGTTCTGCAGGGCTCCATCCTTGGACCTGTTCTCTTCAACATCTTCTTAAATTACTTGGACTCAGGGCAGGAAGGGATACTGAGCAAGTTTGCAGATGATACAAAATTGGGAGGAGTTGTTGACTCCCTCAAAGGCAGGAAGGCCCTGCAGAGAGTCCTTGACAAATTAGAAGATTGGGCAATCACCAACTATACGAAGTTCAACATGGGAAACTGCTGGATTCAGCACCTGGGATGGGGTGTACCTGGGCATACATACAGACTAAGGAATGAGACGATGGAAAGCAGTGCTGCAAAATGGGAGCTGGGGGTCCTGGTCAATGGAAAGTTGAACATGAGTCACCAGTGCCCTGGCAGCCAGGAGGGCCAATACTGTCCTGGGGATCACCAGGCACAGCACCGCCAGATGGGCAAGGGAGGGAATGGTCCCGCTCTGCTCTGCTCTGCCCTGGGGTAGCCTCACCTTGAATACTGTGGGCAGTCTTGGGCACCACAATAAAAGAAAAATATAAAGGTATTAGAGACTGTCCAAAGGAGAGCAATGAAGGTGGTGAAGGGCATTGAGGGGAAGCTGTATGAAGAGTGGCTGAGGTCCCTTGGTCTGCTCAGCCTGGAGGAGACTGAGGGGACACTTCATTGCAGTTACAACTTTCTTATGAGGGGAAGATGCGGGGAAGATACTGATCTCTTCTCTCTTGTGACCAGTGAAAGGTCCAGAAGGAATGGAGTGAGGTTGTGTCAGGAAAGATTTAGGTTAGATATTAGAAATAGGTTTTTCACCCAGAGGGTTGTTGTGCACTGGAACAGGATCCCCAGAGAAGTGGTCACAGCACAAGTCTGACAGAGCTCAAGAAGCGTTTGGACAGTGTTTTGGGCACAGGGTGACTCTTGGGGATGGTGCTGTGCAGGGCCAGGAATTGGACTTGATGATCCTTGTGGGTCTCTTCCGACTCTGCATATTCTGTGATTCTGTAATAATATAGGAATCCTGAAAATATGCAGTCCTGTGCTAAGGGACCAAATCATCAGCTAGTGCAGATCTATTAATATCCATCAAGCAACATGTAGTTATATGCAGAGTGTATGAAGATTGTTCTTATCTTTTTATTGCTCATTTTGAGGTGAGGAATCTATTCTTCTTAGCAGGCACTGTCATTCCATTCAGGAAAACAAGTAAAAAAAGGTACTGATAGGTTGCTAATATTAATGAAAACTGCCTGTGTGGATTTGTCATTTATAAAACAGTCCTACAGCACCAAATCTTTAACTCAGTAGTATTTGTTTTGTAATCCTTTATATTGTGTGCTCTCAGAGTATGTTTTGGAACAAACAGTAGTTCACCGAATTGTTCTAAGGCATAACAACAGAGATATGTTACATTCGTAATCCTGTTTTGCATTTAGACAGAAGTTCCTTTATTTCACCTTGAGTGCCTTAGAGGGAGGGAAAAATATTCAAAAATGCTATTTCCAGGTATATAGTTATTTTCTTCTAGTATGTTTATTTTTCAGATGGTGAAAATATTTCTTACAAAGATCTAGTAACACAAAGATTAAAAACATTCTTAATTCTGAGATGGGGCAAGCATAATAAAAAGTCAGGAAATGTGTTGGTCTGAGGCTTTGCACCCATGTGTTACTGCAATGTGGTAGTGTGGTAGCCATGCCTAGCCTGGCCACCTGCAGATTTTATATCAGGGCAAACCTGATCCACATCACTCTTCAGTGCACCCTGGTTTTCTTGGAAAGGAACAAGAATGACCAGGCAGGGCTCTCCAGTGGCTCCTTCAATCTTGTCATCTAGGTATCTGTGTCACAGGGACCTATGTGGGTATACAGTTCACATTGGAGGGTTCACATGTCCAGCAAGGGATTAAATTGACCAATAACCTGTCAATATCCCTTCATCTTACAAACCTGTGGCCATAGGTTTAATTAGGTAATGCTTCTTGTTCTGCTCTATAAAAGCAAGTGGTCTCTTGGTCAGACTATATCTGTGGTATAAAGCTTTGTTTTATTGCTATCATATTTATGGTCATGATCTTACTAGATATAGTAAATTCAAATTCAGACTTGATAGAGGAGAAAGTACTAAAAATTTTGTGAGTAGCCATATTCTGTACTGAACCAGTGCCCTGGCATGGGCTTGTCTCCTGGAAATGCTGCCTCTTCAATTATGGATTAAGTTAAAGGTTTACTACTTGCTCAAACAGTGCTGTACAAACCTTCTCTGATTTAGTCTGAAAGAACTAATGCCTTTGATCCCAGATATGCAGACTTAAAGGTGAGGGTTGTTCTTTGCTGAGAACTGGGGGGCAAAGCAGGCAGTCCTGGTTTCATTTACTGCCTGTGCCTCAGACTTCCTATGTGACTCAAGATAAGCTGCTAAGATCTTCATTCATTATTTCATGCTCTGTAGAACTGGGATTCTAATATTTCCTTTCCCTTTGTATGCTCTTATTCCTGCCTAATAAAATATTACTCTTTCTTGCTCAGTGTAGCTGGTGTTGCACTTGTGTGTTAAATAAACGAGTACATGAATACAGAAATCCCTGTCTTCATACCTATGCATATTCAGGACTCGTTCATAAATGCAAATTTGTCTTGAATGTGAGTACTTGCACAGTCTGCCTGTTCAGCTGGTTGCAGGTGTATTCAAGTCTGGGTACTGATCCAGAGTTGTTTTCAAATGAACTTAATAAATTAGGTATCAGTTTTCAAGACCTAATCATTCAATCAGAATTAAGACAGTATTTTTTCTTTATCAAATAATGAGGAAGGTTCATTTCACCATACACTTCTATTGCTTAGGCTATTTGTTTGAAATCCTTAGACTCTATCTCTTCCAGATTTCTAGTGCATGATACTGGAAATCCAGTAACTTTGTAAATCAAGAGGTTATTTCTCTCTCTTTGCTTTCCTGGAAACTCTTAGTTAAAAAAATTTAATGTAAATAACAATCAACTTGGAATTCTTAACTGACATTTTCATGAGAAACTGTACCAGCTATGAATGACCAGGCTGCCCTTCTCAGACAATTTCCTTTCAACCTTAGAGTGCTGAGTAAAAGATATATGGCCAATGTTAGTGAAAAACTCCTAAAAATTTCACTATTGTGTAATGAATAGAAATATATTTAGATCTAAGGTTGATAATGTGACTAAGCTGAGAAATGAAGTAGTGTTATTTACATATCTTTACAAAAAACAACAGAAATGAAGATTTTTATCATGTATTCTGACTAATCTACCCTTGAGTAAATGTATTTATTCTCTCCCCAATCTCTTCCTGAAGTCTCACTGGCTATGATTTTATTCTTTATATGCTTTAATCCAACAGCTTGTGGATGTTCATTTCTGCTAAACCAGTGCTGTATCCTTGAACTTATCTGTAGATAGAGGGATTGATCTCTGATACAAAACATTGCCATTAGGGCAAATCACACCCATCAGCTGTGTCAATGACAAACTACCAGCTTGCACCAAAGCGCAGGAGAGAAACAGGGCTGTGCAATCCCACTGTCTTAATACTGTAGCTTTATTTTATAACAAAAAAGTGCTTGTTGGCTCTGACCATTCCAACTATGAAAACTTTTCCTATGGGTAGGATTGAAGACATATTGGTTCATAAAAAAATGCAGTATTTCAATTTTTCATTAAGCATGGACCTGATCTGTTCGTGGCATATTCTAAAAACAAAAATTTCCAAATTTCTCTGCACTTGAAACCAATAAATTAAATCAATAGCTGTTGATCTTCTCTGTATCCTGCCTTTAAGATCTATACATTAGATTTCTATAATTTTATTTGCTTAGATGTTTTAAGATTTTGTTAATACCCAGCTGCTTTTTTTGGCAGCTATCAAGTAGCAGCTAGTGTCATGGAGGCTACTAGCATAGCTTAGTTCAAAATGATTGCTCTGTGCTGTAAGTATTGTTAAATATTTCCTAAATCCAAAGTGCAGAATTCTTCTTGTGGTTTGACATGCAATAGAAGGGCAATTTTATTTGCTTCAGATCAACATAGCTTTTTCTTGTATTTTGATGTGAAAGACAAAATCTCTGTCCTATTCTTCATCACATTTAGAAACTTACTCCATGGATGCAGCCAATATAGTTTTAGATACTGTTCTTTTCAGTTTTCTGTAGTGCAGGTAACCTCCCTGAACTCAGGTGCCTCCTACAGCAGAACTGTGGTGGGGAGGAGGCAAAGGGCACATCTCTAAAACACTATAAATGTAATCATCCCTCTTAATGCAGAAAGGCTCTAGAGCAAGGTAATGAGGTTATGCCATAGCAGCTTTTGGATTTGTCTGACTCTGTGCAACTGCTTATGATGGGGAGCAGTTAAGACATCAGATAGTGAAAAATTGTGATTATCAGATGCTTGATGGGAACCAGTGCTGGGGAGACACCTTCAGCCAGCCAGCCAGCCAACAGATCAAAATGACAAAAATATCCTTTTCCTCTCAAGTCACAGCCTTGTCTTGTCTTTTGTAAAATCACATTAAAGAGAATAATTCTGATTTAATATTACAACTCAATATATACAAAACATACCAATGAAATAATCCAGGAGATCCCCAATAGTCCTGTTACCAAAATTAAAAACAGCTTTTTGTATGAGAGTATTTTTTTCTGGGAAGTTGTTTTGTTGTTTTGGCGGATTTTTTCTGTGGGGGTCTGGTACACATTCTTTCCAGTGTATAAAGCAAAAGTTCTCTTTCTGTAGAAAGCGTGAGACTTCTGGACTACCCCTCAGAACTCTGTATCTCCATTACTCCATCTAACTCCACTTCAGTATTCAAAGCCTGCCCAGTTTGAAGTTACTCATAATAGCTGTGTGCTGGATGAAGAATCAGCATTATATTGACAGAAATGCTATTTAGCTTTGCTTTGATGTTCTTTCTGGTAGCCTTACCATCTGCAGGTATATAAAAGTAACACTTGTTCAGTGAATTCAGAATAAGGACAATTTATGGAGGCAGCCATACAGAACATTACAGAATCTATCTGGTCTCCTGGAATATTGAAAAGAGCACAAAGAGACAAAATACTGATCTTATTCAAAACACCTACAGCACTGAAAAACAGACAGTAGCAGCACTCATGGTTTAGGAAATAGATTGATCTTTCCAACAAAGTAAAGACGTCATTAAAAATGCTACAACTTTGGAGCTCCACTGAAATTGAGGGAGTTTGTTTGAGTATGCACAGACAAAAGTGAAGTCAGAAATGACTCTTCAGTTTATGTATTTTTTAAATAGTCTAGTCCCTTCTTCTTTACCAGAGGGCTTTCTATTTAGCTCACATTTCATTTCTTAATGAATCAGGTTATTCTTGGAGAGACAGAGCTTTGTCTTCTGCTATTCTTTGATTCACTTTGCTGGAATTAAATATTTAGCCTTTACTTGCCCATTAATATGGTATTCTAGAGCACATCTGTTTTATACATTCTAATCCCTCATGCTTGTATGGGTTCACATGTTGAAACTTGCTACTCTGGTGTAAGTCTGTAAACAGCCCCCATGCAGTCTTCTAAGACTTCTCTTCTTCTTTAGTTTTTAATACTTTTAAATGCACCCCTTATTAAAAGTTTTCATTGTATGAAGATCTTTGCTGCAGAGATTCGTTACACATGGACAGGCACAGGCCTTCGTTTACCATGGTGAAGCAGGTCCAATGAATCAATATGTAGGTAAGTGTTTCCCGATAGAGTTTGTGTTAAGCAGGATTGTCGCTCTGGCCGCTAACCGCCCGGTAGTCTCGGCCAGCGACGAGGTCCGGTGTCCACGCGGCGTGGCTACCAAAGACCCGTCGGGCTGCCTGAGAAGGCACGAAAGGCAGGCTGCACCATGGCTGTTGCCTGGCAACTGGGCGAGGGTAAAAGACAAGAGAGGGCCAACACTGCCTCTTTTGTTCCGGCTTTTATTTCCCCCCATGAAGGAGTAGGGGGTGTGCTCGAAGGGGAGACAGTCAGTCGAAGGCGTTAGGGAAAGGGAGACAGCACTTTTTAAAGGGGGTTGGAGAGAGAGGGGAGCGAGGGAGCAAGCCAGTAAGGGAAGGACATGAGGTAACAGGGAACAAATCATAACTTATCAGGGGAGGAACAGATACAAACCAACCAATAGAGAACCGAACTGAGCAGAACCTTCCAGCGCTTCATACATAAAGAATAGGCTACATTATTAAACATGAGGGGTTTGAGCCAATGGGGAGAAAGGAACAGCGAAGCTTCTGGAAGGGAGGGAGGAGATGCTGCAGGAGTGACACACAGTGGGTGTCAGCCCTAGACTTGGGCCTCGCTCTCGGATTCACCCTGCGGGTCGGAGTCCTGGGTGGGGAATTCCACCCACTGTATGGCACTCAGCCCCAAGGTGGGCTGGGCCACCGCAACACAGGATAGACTGTGTTGACTGTTTTGTTATGCTAAAGCCTTATAAATATTATACATAAATACACTCTTTCATCATTTAACTGGCTAATAGCTTTAATATTTTGCTTTTGTGGAACAGTTCAATTAAGTGGAGTAAACTATAAAAATTTTAAAAGTCCAAGGAGGGCTATAGTTCCTCTGCCACAGATTTTTACCATTTTTTCTTTGTAATATGACAATTTTCTACTGCAGGACTGGAAAAGACACAGGGTCCAGACAACATGCATCATTCAGGGAACTTCCTCTGCCAGATTACCTATGATTCTCACCGTTCCTGGTTTTATTCATCTCAGCCTTGAAATTTTCGTTTGCCTGCTTCCAGGAACAGACTATGAAAGTAACTTAGCAGTTTGCTTTGTCTCTCTTTTTGTTGGCTCATCTGTATTACTGGACTTCGTCTGTAGGCATGACAATTATAAATAGAGGGCATGATTAATTTCACACTCATGCCACTGTAAAAGGCAGCCAAAGTAAATGGAGGTAGAGTGGTGTAAGACTCAGATTGGTTTCAGACTTCTGTTACAGTGTTGGGGTTAGACTGTAGTTCTTCATTTCTCCACAAAGAAATATGGAAGTGGAAAATATTGGCCAGGTCTTTTTTTACTCTCCTGAAAAGTGTGTATTTAACCACCTGGTGAATACTGGCAGGCCAGCTTACAATTAGCCACAGCCTCAGTCTTGGGCAATGATCAGAGAGCTGTTGAGTAATTCCTCTTGGCAGGGACTTGGGAGGTCATCTAGTCCTACAGTACAGTTGCAGAAAAACAAAGCACAATTCAGTTATACTGCTTTGCTGCCTGAGTCAACACAAGAACAGGAAAAAAAGAGAAATATTTACAGGTTTTTATGTAAAAGGGATGATTTCTGTAATTTTCATCTAAAATACTAATAATCTGTAAGTAAGTTTTCTCTGTATGCTCTGCATATATTGTAAACATATGTACCAACAAATTACAATGACACAGTTAGTGGAAAAAGTTAAAAACAGGACTGAATTCTGACATTCAATTATTCAATTCAAATGACTGTAGATTATCGTGATAATACCATAGTCTATAAAAGGAAGATATCCCTAAAGATTTCTCCTTTTTTTTTGAAGTTATACACATATAATTATTGTATTATGAAACATAATTATGGTACCCTCAGGAATTTTCCATCATCTTTACAAATAACCTGACAATGAATTAAAAAATGGCAGGAAATAATCCAATAAAGCAATTTGCATCTGATTTATCTCACTATATAAAATTTAAATACAAAACTCTTAAAATATATTTGTAATGATCTTGCAACAAATTATTTTGCAATGTGCTTCTTAAGACTACATGTAGTAACAAACATATTTACTCCTCCGTAGGGAAGTGGTCCTCTAAAGACTGAGAGCTCATAGAGCTATCTAGTATAACAACAAATTTTGTTGCTTGGAAATTGTTGCTTTAAAGATCATCTTATTTAGATATATAAAGTTAGGAGATCTTATTTTCATCACATCTCTTAAGTTACCTACACTGAATTTCCTCTGCCATTTTTTTTTATCCTGGATCATAAGGTGTCTCTGCATCTCATTACAGTGGTAGTTGTCTATGTTATCCTTTGTACCTTCATTGTCCATATTATTGTGGATTCCACCACAAAAAGATGTGTGTGGGATGATACAACATACACTGTACAATATATTGAAGGACCTGGATAGGAGGCAAAAAACTATGGCAAAGATCTGCAGAAATGGAGTTCATACTTGGTGGATTTGAGAAATAGAAAGGTCTTCTCTCTCTTGTGCCTTTTTCCTGTCCTAGTGTGAAGCTACACTAGTTCACCAGGATTGGGATGGGTTTGCATAAATTGCATTGTGGTGTGGATCCAAAATTGTGGGGTGGGGACACAAAGGAGTGATTCTCAGATGGAACTGAACAGAGTTGCTGTGCTGTGCTGATCTGTGTGAGATCTCTGAGAGAAAGGCTGTGCTTGAGCTTCCTGAGGTCCATAAGTTTCTGCAATGGGTGCTGAGTGTCCACAAGCAGATGCTGTAGCCTAGGAACCATATCTTCCTCTTGACTTCTTCAGCCATTAAGGCCACCGTGGATGTAAAGGAGAGACTTCATTACCTGTAGGAACCCCAAGGACTGGTGGGCAAGTGCACATCTCTGGAGTGATGTGGGAGCAATGGTTCACAGTGTCTTCCTGTGTCTAATGATACTGGAGATGAAGACAGGAAAGGGAGATCTTAAGGGGTGCATATACTGTGCTAGGGACATCAGTTGTTGCAGTTGAGTGCTCTTGGCAGCTAGAAGACATGCATTGAGAAGGTGGGGAAAACCACCCAGCATCATCTTATTTCTTTCTGCCCCACACAAAGCCCATAGATGGGTGTGTGTTATCATTTATTAATGAGAGGGCTTCTCACCATGTTTCATTAAAAATCACTTCTACTGCAAAGACTGCTGGTGACTAAGCAGAGCACTTACCCTACTTTGTGTTTCCTTGTCTATTCCAGCTCCTCAAATACTGCTGTTACTGATGCAGATCCTTTGTGAGCTCATTCATAAAGCATCCAGGGACCCACAGTGCCAAAAAAGGGTCTTGTTATCAACAGGACAAAACACCGGCTCATGCCTATGAACTTGTGCTCATTCTTGCCTTAGTCCACCAAAGACTAAATAAGCATGTGCTTATTTTGAGGAGCATTAAATACTCTTGAATTTATGTCAGACTACTCACATGGCTCCCATTTAATTTAGCTTTAAATGTTTTGCTGAATCAGGGCCAGAAGACACTTGTAGGGACTGAACCCATAAGGCTCAATATTTTTACATTCCTGGTTAGCTTTGTACAGTCGTACAGTTTTGTACAGTTCAAATATTGTACAGTTAAATGAGAATGTTCCCACTGTTTGGTAGTTCAAACTGAAACATAAGGTGACCTGCAGGTGGGTCACTCGTGAAATGTGTGTCATTTTGGCAGAACAGTAATACCCTCTAAGAATGAGGCTTCTCATCTTCAAATTACAGCAAAATTACCAGTTGAGCAAACATAAGGGCTGAGCCACCATCATTGTCCAGTTGAAAAGATTGCTTCATCCTCTAAGGGTGTCATGCAAGATGCTTTAACTATGGGCTAATTTAAACTTCTTATGCTTTAGCTAAGATTAGTTCATCTAGCGACACTTAAATTTCATTTGCTTGCAGTAATTTTGTTGTGCAGAATGTTGCAGATAACAGAAATGGCAGATTATGTAAATATCTATTTATAAACAACAGCTTTTTTCAATCCATTGTTCTGAACATCCTGCCCAAATTGCTTTGTACAAGTCCCTGATTTTAAATATGTGTGTCTGTGACCAGACACTTTGCTTCAACAAATATTTTTAAGTTTCACCTGTCTCCCAAAGAGTACATTAGTTAAATTAAAATTGCTGTTGAAAGCCAATTATTTCATCAAACAACAATAGCAAAAACATTCCTCTGCAAAGGGCAAAATATATAACCCAGCCATCTGCTACATTCAGCAGCAACCACATTGCAAAGTGTAAGAAAAAACTGATAATACTTGAAGAGAGATTGACAAACAATTCACAGAAAACCACATACATACCTTTATTTTTCATTATGATATTTGGAAGCCTTTCCTAATTATAGACATGAGGGCTTGAGACATATATTTGAGCTGAATATTGATACAAACCCTAGCACTAAACTTTGCATCTTACCACGTCTCTGATTCGTGCAAGGACAGCACTGTCACACATGTAAGCAATGCTGTTCAGTAGGGAATTTTTTGGGGTGGCATAAGCACTTGCTGCCAGGCACTGGGCTTTGCAAATCCTCCTTGAAAGAAGAACCCAAGGAGGAATTGCTAAGTATGGTTTCTGTTTCACTACTAAAATTTGAAGTGAAAAGTTTAAAAGATAAAAGAGAGAGAAAGAAAAGGAGAGGATGGATTTGCTGAAAAGAGGTGTTACAAGGTGAAGGCCAAACATAAATCCTTAGTGCTAAATATCAGAGGGAAAACACAAAGAAAAACAGCATTTCCAGTTGTATTCACTGAGAGTAGATAAGGGACTGAAGGAAGACCTGCTTTTCCCGTGGTGGTGAGGGTGTCTTAGGCTGATGTGGCTTGTGTGAATGCTTGGTGGATGCCTCCCAGCTGCAGCAGGTCATGTCAGCCCTGCCAGGCATGAAGACTGTTTTCCTCCAGGATCTGCACCCACAGGTTGTGCCAGTGTGTTGTGCTTTTGCAAAATCCTCCATTCTCTATATTGCTGCTCTCTGTGTCTTCCCTCTCTGGATTTGTGAGTGATTTTCAGAAATACTGAGATTCAAACAGGAGCCAGAAGGAAATAATTTTTATGTGAATGGGATTCTGCTGGCCTCTTTTGTGTCAATTAATTATATTCAGTTTGACTTTGGTTTCTCTGGATTAGGTCCTTCAATGTCTGCCCTAGAGGGAATCAAATGAAATATATTTGAAAAGTGCAAAGAAGTAGCCTAAAAGTGTTGTGGAAGTTTGTCATAAATGATACAAAGTATATACTACATTTTAAAAATGGTAAGAGAAGGAAGATAAAGTTGCATGAAGTGTGAACATGCAATTAACAGTGAAGTAATTTAAACCCAGCTGTCACTGATGAATATATATGTACAAACAAAAAAATCTTCTAATTGTGAAATTATTATTAGTAGCTTTTATTGATGTATTTCTAATATATGTATTATAATCAGATTTTTTTACTTTATTAATAACTATCTTTAAAATTACTGTGTGTGTCCTGTTTTTAGATAATGTCTTCTATGTGCTTTCGTTATAGCTTAAATATAAATAAAAGTTTTCGAGCATATTTATTAAATTTTGCATGACTACTCAAATAAATTATGTTTGAGGCAAAAGAATTGCATGAACACTGTTTAATGGTAGATGCAATACGACCAATTCAACTATGTATAAAACTGTAAAGCTGTATTCTATACAGCTGATATATGACAGACAGGAGGTCATCATATTAGGGGGAAGAGGGGGGAAAGAAAAAAACAGGTTGAAACCTGTAAACTGTGGCTATCCACTTTACACGTATCAAGCACAACCAAAGAAGAAAGCATGAACTTGGAGAGAGAGGGATAGAAAGAATTAGTTTGAAAGGCATTTAATTTTCTCTGAGTCCCATTGAGATAAGGATGTGGATGGAGTACCCTTCATAGAAGAGAGCAGTTCAACAGCAGCACTAGGAGCTTCTTCCATATTGCATTTATTACCATGATAACTGGCTTTCTTCCATCATGGCTGTGAGTCATGGCTCTTTGAAAGCTGTGGCAGCACTGCAGAATGTTTCGGTCAAATCCTGGGGCAGAACAAGCTCTCAGCACAGATCTCATGAGCTCTTTGGAGGCTGCAGATATTGCAGACAAAGCAGAGGGGAGGCCACCAGCCCCACAGTCTGCCCCTCGTGTGTGGGATAAACGCACAGGAGGGCACCTGCTACACACAGTTTCTGGTTTCCATCTCTCCAGCCAGGGAGAAGAGATGGTCTTGTTGCCTCAGAGAGGTCAGAGGGCTGAAGTGGACTGATATAAGGAAGAATAGAGGTATTTTTTCCTTGGCTAGTCTGGTCAAAATGGGCCAGCAAGGACTAGCAAAAAGGCACTATACAGTAAGCAGGATCTCTCCCTCTCATCCACCAGGAGATACAAGGATGTTTTAGACACTGTCTGGTTCTCAGTTGGACAAATGTATCTTGAAGAACTGAAGAGAGGGATGAACTCTCAGATGAAGGACCTTTCAGGAGTGATAGCTGGTGGCAAAGGAAAAAACCCAATTTTTGAGAAATGGAGGGTTGTGATAGCAAGGCTCATATGCTGTGCCTGCAGCTTTTGTGCTGCCTGCTGTCTGGACATACCCGGGTCGTTGAGATGACAATGACCATCCTATTTTGGAGAATAAAATGTAAATGGTATGTATGTACCTGCTTTAGATTTTTTTAGTGTGACCAAAGGAGTTAAGCCAGTGACAGGTGTGATTGATTCATGACTATGTTGAAGTCATCAACCAATATCCATTACAGCCACAAGATGGCTTTGACTTTGAGCTACTTTGAGTGTAATAACTAGCTCCTAGTTTTGATCTTGTAGGTTCCTACTTTTCTAATTTAATTTCCAAGAAGATATTTATCATAAAATTTCACAAACATGTAGAGTTCATTTTGAATTCTATTCAGTTAGTTAAACCATTTAAATAAATTTCCACTATCATGCCATTTCTTATTGTCATTTTCAGAAAAATATGAAAGAAAGTTCAAAGCATTTTTTTGAAGTAAGCAGAAATATTTTATCATAATTCATTTTATAAACTTTTTAAAACTTGATTAGTCTGGGAAGAGCTATTATATGTAAATTCCATTATATTTTCTCTCTTTTGATAAAATTTGGAAGAAAAGGGCTGAAATTGAAAGTTGTATTCAATACCAGAAGCCTATTCTGGTATTGAGTAATAATATTCTATATTCAGTATTATCTTTGGAGAGGCTGTCAGCATTTAACATACATTCCTGAGATTTTGTTGGATTGTTAAATAAATATATATATATATATATATATATATATATATACTTTTAAATGGTCTTTCACAATCAAATCCTCTATATTCCCATTCAAATATACCTATGCTCCTCAAAATTTGTGGCTTTTTTGCTGTTTGAGGTTACATACAAAACAGGATCCTGCTTGTCTGAAAAAACTGCAGAAAATCTCTTTCCCAGACTCCCTCAAAACATCTTTAATCTTCCTCTCCCCATTTTTTCTCAAGTCTCTTTCAGAGAATTTTTTTTCATCTTCTCAACATGATAGGAATATAAAAACTCAGTTTGGGGATCTAAATTAGAAATTGGTCTCGGTGTCTCGCAAAGAGAAGAAAGCAAAGAACTCCAGAAAATAATGCAGTTTTCTAAATACGGCTGCAAATTAGTTGGTTAGCCTAATTAGTTAACCTAAATCTAAGTTGGTTCTGTAAGTGCGCTAGCCTGGTGACTCCCTGACTTTTAGCTGAATAAAAAATCTTATGAATACTTACGGAACAAACTGTCAGCTACAGTATCCTTTTTGGTGCTCATGATTTGAAGTTTACAGGCAGGTTTGTATTCATGTCCTGTGCCCAATGGGAGTTATATGAAAAATAAGAGAGCATAATGCAATACAGGACTTAAAAACTTTTAATCAGAACTAAAATGAGTAAAATCTTTAAATATTTAATTAATTTTCTGGGTTTTGCATCACTTTATCCATTTTGCATTTACAAAAATAAATTGTTTTCTATTTCTTAAGTTCCTATGTTGTTATTTAATGGAAAGATGTTATCTGAACTGCAGTATCAGAGTACTTGCAAAGTAGAATTGGTTATTAGTGAAATAATTGTCTCGATAATTTGCAACCTTTTTGTTTGTTGTCTACATATATCACTAGAATCATTAAGCTTGGTCAGCAATTTATGGATTTTCAATTGTACAGAAACATGGTGATCAAGTAATTTAACCACTTGATTTACCAGAGCAGATAAAAAATTAAAAATTAAAAACTAAGTAATTTTGTCACTAAATCAGTTATTTTCTCTTTAAGCTACAGTGCCTCTTTTTGAATGATAATTCTAATGTAAAGATATCAAATAATGGAAAATCCACTACAATACCTTCATGGGCTGCATCATTGCTTCTTTCTCACCACAGTAATTTTCTAAAATGGAATGTGTCTTGTCTCTCTGAAAATATAATTTAATGATTACTGGTAAAACTTGCATTTGCTTTCTTGATTGTATATGCTTTATTTCCAAAGTTAAGTTTACTTAAAGACCCAAATTTATATAGTATGTAAATCCAACCAATTTCCAACCATTGGTATTCTAGTTAATTCTAGTACTATTTAAGCGAACCTGTCACTCCTACCCTGTATTATTGTAAGAGACAACTAGCATAAGGTTGGCAGGCATATTAGTTCCCAAGGCAGAGTAGTGTCACAAGTTTAAGTAAAAAAAAATTAAAGAAGTTACTTGAGAGTCTGGGAACAACATTAATTAGCTCTATAGGCCTATGAAAATTCTTTGAAAATTAAAAACTCTTTCAAAGTCATAGAGGTTGCCTGCAGCTGCATGAGCTTGGAGCCTGCTCTCCCATTCTGCACTAACACTGGAGAGCATCCCAGCACTGCACTTGGGGTGAGAAGGGTGTTGTGTCCCCCTGCACTGGTGAGCTGGGGTTTTTCAGCAGAGTATGAAAGTACAGTGCAAGTGCCAGCTACAGCTAAGACACTATGGCTCCCAGTTACCCTCTGAGCATGTGGCCCAAGACCAGCCACTGGGATGTGGATGTCACCTGCACAATGCCATTATCTGCAGTTGATGCTGGAAGTCACAACATGCCAGGTATGCAAAAGCAGCTGTCATCCTTGATGACTGTTAGGTATAATTGCCAGGTTTTATCATTCTTTCTATTCTGAAGGTGCTAAACGCCCTATTCCTTCAAATAACCACTGAAGCAATGACACAGGGGCAATGTCTTGTCTCTGAGAACCAAAACAGCACTTTCTATGTGCATTCCATCTTAGTTCTGGTTCTTGAGGTCTATTCTTTCCAGTTTAGGTTTCACTTCAAATATATTTTCTGCTAGTTGAATCCAGTGGTGAATTTTACTGCTGCACACCCCAGTGTGAACTTATATCTCTACTATTTTATCTGTATGGTCTATCAGACTGTTTATAAAAGCTATTTGGTTGTATGGTGCCTGTCACACAGTATTGTTAGCAGAAAAATATTCTGGGCAGAATTTCTTTTACTGTAGGGAGCTGTAACATAAGACAATGCAAAAGTCACAATAAAACCTTATGGATGTTCTCTGAAATGTGCTGGTGGTTTATTGCTGTCTAAAGAATGTCAATTTTATCCTGTCCCCTGAGTAAGTAGATGGGACTCTGAATACTGAAAGAAATGGATTATTTAGATTTAAAAGAGACTATAGTGAATAAGAGGGTATTACAGCACAGCTTGATAGAGCTCCAAGTTGAAAGGAAAGGGAGAATGTGTCCTATGAGTGTTTCTGACTTATACGACCCCTTAGGCAGTGCTAATAGGGAGGTAAATGGGTACAGCTCTCTTGTTCACCCCTTTCAGAATAAGAAATGCAAAGGCAGTGCAGCATACCCATGGCAAAGCCTCAGTGGTGCTTACACAGTTAAGGACAGAAATGCAGTTTCCAGGACTGAGTTATCCAGTCTAACCTCATGGTATCTGCTGGTGTGGATGTTTTATTACAGCTGGTAAAACTACAATGACTTCCTTTCCCCTCAGCCTCATTATTGTTTGAGAGAGATGTGGTGGGAGGAAACGCGAACATAAGCAATCATGTTTTCATGCTTCTAACTAGACACAAGTGCTATTCCACAAGGTCACTGACTGGTGGAAAGATTGGCATCATCTTTAAATGGCAGTTATCTATAGTGTCAGAGGGCAGGATTTTTCTTTCATTCTCTCTCGTCAGTAATTTCTGAATTGATTTGCCACAGAAAGTAGTAATCCAGGAAGCCTCCCTACTTTCTGATATCATCTTCAGGATCAGTCCTTAGACATCTCTTTTTTTATGACCATCTACATATTTGATCAGCAAGCTGCTTTTGCTGTGGTTTGATGACAGAAGGAAAAAGCAGCATCTGTTTTCTGCTGGGGATGTGCTGTCGTGTCTCTTGACATGCAGGTCCCATCAGCAACCCCACAGGGCTTCCCAGCAGATCCTCTCCAACTGAACTGGGGAGCCTGAAAATATTCCAATAGGAAAATCTGAGTCTGTTTTTCAGGCAGGAGCACCCTGGGGTTTCACCCTGTCACAGAGCTGAGACACAGCTGGTGTGTGCCAGGAGCTTCTGGGCTTTCTGCTCTGGATGTAGTCAAGAAACTTGTGATCAGATGGGTGTTTGTCCCTTTGAAGACAAGAAAAATGGAGAGGATTTTGAGTGTGTATTTGTCTATCCTATTTTTCTTTTAAACTTTGTTTTAGAATAATTAATTTATATTTCATAACATGACTCATTGTCTTTTTTAGTGCAAGGTTAGACCATCTGATTATCAAGCTTACTGCTATGTGGGACTCTAGTTCCCTGAGGGTCTTCATCTGCCAATAATCTTAATTGCAATTTGCTGTAATTGACATCTTATCTATCTTCTCTACTTCTTTCCACTTAGAAAATTCAAAATGCTGACAAGTTAGCTTTAGTATTTGGTGAATGTAGTAATTAAGGAGGAATTGGCAGCCACTTCATTGTCAAACTTTTTAATTTAAACTGTGTTTAAGCTTTTGGTGAGGCATAAAAATAAATCTTAACCATAACCAAACCTAAAGTTGAACACTTGGGTTTAGTTATTGTGCCGAATCAGCAGCTTTTGAGACACAGGACAAAACAGATCCCTCTCCAAGGAACTCCTGCTGTTAACTTCTTATCCTCTTTGTGGCATATGTCACCCTGGTAAACTTTCTTTCGCAGTTAAATATTTATCCTATTTCTAAATTCTGTAGTCTAGAAGAAAAAAGTGAATAACACTTTATTCTTCTCTGAATTTTAGTTGGTCTGTCTCTTAAACTAATGAATCTTGGTTGTGTCAGCCTCTGCTGAGTTGAACCTTTGTGCCAATCATTTTGAGCAGCATGCTGGCTATTGATTTATTACTTGTCTTTGCTTCACTCTGAATTCACACACAGTAGCACTCAACATAGAGTCCAAAAAAATACACTTTGAAATTGTGTGATAGAGATATGTATAGGTCAAATAAAAGAAAGGGGTGCTTCACATCATGTCTAGTTAGACCAGAACTCCTTCCTCTGGAATATTGTGGAAGTTTGACAAGGGTTCAAGATGAGCATGTGTTAGTTCATGGTAGAAAAACACAGTAAGAGTTATTAGACATTGAGCAGTTGCCTTTACAGAACTACAGAAAATCTCCATTTTCTCTAGTGAAATTTGGCAGGATATTCTGCTATATATTTTTCCTAGGTTTTTGCTTTCAGGCATTCTTGCAGGTTCCTCAAGCCATGGTCATTCCCTGTGAAGTTAGAAATAGTCCAGAAAAAAATAAGGAAGAAGACTGGGAATGATCAGGGAAACAGTACTCTGTTGAAGGGTTTTTTACAAGGAGTCATGGTAGATCACTGCACCAAACTAACTTTGAGGTTTTATGTGATAATTCGCACTATTATTAGCATAACAGATTGTCGTGGTTTGAGCTCCAAAGCCCCCACAAAAACTGTTTCACTCCCCCTCCCTCTGCTCAACTGGACAGGGGAAAGGAATTTCTTCCAAGGTGAGATAAGGATACTGAGAGAAAAATCCTTTGATTAAGCAGGCTAAAACAGTCTCAAAACTTAAAAGTGATAAGTGAATTTACTACAGAGTTAAAGGAGTAAGCAAAACATTCTCTTAAACACTTTCTTCCCTTCAAAAATCCCTCCCTCCTTTCCTCAGAAAGTAAGGAGAACCAGGGGGGGTTTCCTAGTCAGTTCAGTCCTCAGATGTTTTTACCTTCGTGGCAATTATTTGGAGAGGAGAGAGGTTCCCTTCTCACAGGCACTGTGGCATTTTGCATGATTCCTTTTTCCCTCTTAGCAATCAGCCCGCCCTGTCACTGCTGCCCGCATCTTCCTCCCAAGGCCAGGCTGGTCCAAACTTAGGGTGGGGGTGAAACAAGGCCTTCTTTACCACAAATGACTGCCTCAATCCCGGGGAGCAAAGGCCTTGTTATCCGCATCAGTCCCTCTCCAGAACAAAGTCCCTCCTCTGGGAGTCCACCCCTCCTGCTCCGGTGTGGGGTGGATGTTGGCTCCTTCGTGGACCCTCAGGGTGCAGGGAAACACTGCATTAGTACAGTCCTTACCACAGGCCGCGAGGATGTCTCTTAGAAGCACCTTCTCCTCCTTCTACTTCTGACTTTGCTGGTGTCCATATCCATTGTTTCTTCTACATGCTATACTCCTTCTTCCCTGCCTATCTACATCTACTGGTGCGCACGTGCATACTACCATGACTCCTTCTTAAATATGTTGTCACAGAGGCGTTACCTTCTTCTCTAATTGGCCCAACTGTGGCTAACAGCATGTCCATCTTCAGAGCCATCAGGGATAGGCCCTGGCCAGACAGCTGTGGAAGCTTCTGGCAGCTTTTTACAGGAGCCATCTTTCTGGCCCCTACCAGGCCCAAAAAGCCAGACCCTGTGTCCTGGGGTGACAGTATCATATCCCCACTGTCCTGTATTCCTATTGTCAGCGGATCTTTACAGTGTATGGTTATGTTCCTGCCCGGAGGACAGCGGATTTCCTCCCAACAGACTGTACATAAATAAGATGACTCCCCCAGGATTCTTTTTCTTCTTGGCTGCGGTGGACAAGGTCAGCACGGAGGAGAGAAGGAGAGGGGGTTTTTTCCCTCTTTTTTTTTTTCCCTTCTTNTTCCCTCTTTTTTTTTTTTCCCTTCTTCTCCTTGCTTTTCTGGCCAGTTTTTTCCATTTTTTTTTTTCTTTTTTTTTTTGCCTTTTTCTTCGGACCTGTACCATCACCTGGAACTGAGGAGGGGATCAACATCGGAGAGACATTCCCCCTCCTGGGCCTAGGGAGACCTGGTGCAGCCTGTGCTGGGACCCCCCTCCCTCCCGCTTCGGGAGGCTACAAGACAGAAGGGATTCTCTGGGACTTTTCTACTGAGGTTTCCCCTTTTGGGGGATTTATTATCTGGTATTATTCATTTGTTTTATTGTCTTTGCTGTGTCTGCATACATATTGTGTGTGAATAAACAGGGGTTTTTTTCACTTTCTTCCGAGACATTTCTTTCCGGGCCAGAGTGGGGGAGCTGCCTTCTGTTTGGAGGGGGTTTCCTCCTGCTGTTATCTCAAACGATAACACCCTGTCAAACCACCACACAGATAAAATCCCACACATGACTGAAGGAAAGGAATGCAAATGAGGAATATACTGGTTGGGACAGGGGAATAAGGAGGAAGCTGACTCAGAAGCAGCCAAATTCTGAAGGGTGGGCTTTGCTCCTTTTCTGAGAAGGTAGGGTTCTTTTTCTTCATAGAGGCATAGAGAAGATAAAAAAAATATTATTTTAAGAGGATGTTAAGGGAATTGTAAGCTTGTGCTTAAGGGAAACTTAAGTTTAAACCATAAGCTTTTCTTGTTACTGTAGAAAGGAATGGCTGGGGTGAGAAAAGGGATCTGTACTGCCTCATGGCAGTACATAGTTTGTGCAAAAGAGACGTGCATATTTAGATTTATTGCTTATCTACTGTGACAGCATATACATAAATACAGATATATGTGTGCTTGTGTATGCATTGTATTGCACTTGATACACAAAATCAAATGGCATCAGAAAATATCCAAGATGGATGGGATCTGAGGTGAAGCATGGTGGCTTGTCTCTGGCATGAGATATGCAACAGGCTGGAGAGAAAGGCCAAGGCACACAGTGTTGGTAGGGAGAGGATCATGTTCCTTCCATCATGCCAAGACCTGTCTGATCTGCTGAAAAATAGAGACTGGATAAGCCTTCAAGGATAAAGTTTAACATCGCTTCTTAGATTTCTGGTTTTTTGTGATGACATTTCTAGGTATAATTGCAAATAATGCCTACTATGTAGTTATATGCTTTGTCCTACAGTCTGACTGGGACATGTTTCCAGTGCAGGGCTTGATGAGGATGGCAAAATGAGAATAACCTGTCCTTGAAAAGGGTGGGTCGGAGAGATAGGGCACAACAGTCTTTTGAAATGGAAAATTCTTGCTAGTTTCTACTGATGAAAAACACTGGCTCTGTAACCATAGAAACATGATGGGCCAAGGATGATGCTGAACTTCTGATGAATTTCTTTTGTTTAGAATGAAACACTCTTTGGAGGAAGAGATATAGAGTAGATAAGGTGAAGCAATAACAGTGCTTTGCTTTCTGGACTTCCTTCCCTCTTAGGTTTTGGAATATTTTATATAGTTCTTATTATGCCATTTTACAGGAAAGGAAAGAGAGACCCAGAGAAGCAAAGATCAGTTCCCTGAAGTAACAATGCAGAAACAGGAATAAATCCCAAATCATCTCAGGTTAATCAGGGATGAATTAACAGAAATAACTAAAGTGCTTGCAAGCAGCTTTTTGAGGGATCCAGTAAAATTTGCATGAGATGTGAGATAATTTCCTGCCAGGAACACAATACACTCAACCTTGCTCTTTGGCTGCATCTATGCGATTGGAGATGTTGTACACGTCTCTGAACTAGCGGCTCTGATATAGCCAAACTCTGGGCAACAGCTCTGATTTCTTTCCTAAGCTATAGGCTTCACTTCCTACCTCTAGGACTTTTTACTTGCCATATCCCACACATATGAATAGCATGGAGATGTAGCCTGAATCTTTCACTCTGTCCATGACAAAAAATCAGACGTTATAAAATCCAAACTTGCAACTTTCCAACAGTATTTTGGGTAGTAACTCCTAAATACTCACTGAGGATGTAGGATAACACTCTGCTGTCCCATACAAATAATAAACTCTATTTACTTGAAGGTTTTTTGGTATGAATGAAGACAAAATTTATCAATAGAAAATTGTCAGGGTAACAGGAACACAGTGAGTTAGTCTGAGCAAGAAGGGGAGATTTGTAGAAAGCTGGCCAGTCTCGCTATATGTCAGTTGTCCTACATGTTGATTTGAAGCAAAAGACTTATCAATATGAAAAAATAGATGTCAGCCGTAGTGAGCACTGAAGATCATATACTGCAATTGCAGAAAATAGATGGAACACAAATGTGTTGCTTGGAGTTGCAGGAATTTGATATATATCCAGTTTTTGAAAATACCAGCAGTACAAAGGCATTTGGTTTCTAAACCCATAATAACTGCACTTAATCTGTGTAAGAAATCCCTTCTGAGAAAGAAAATGTTGATCAGTGTAGGACTGTAAACAGCCCTACTCTCAAGATGGAAGAACATGTGCATATGCATAAATATTAAGGGTACTCACCAAGCATCCACAGATATGACATAGGATACGATAGCAATTAATGATATGGCAATTACAGAAGTAAACACCAAGCTTAAGTTAAGCAGCCTTTCAGTCAGTCAGCCTTTCATAAGAAACTAATTTTTCATGCATTCAGGTTAAAAGGGAAACTTTTTCCTTTGGAATTGTGCCTACTTGAAAGAGTAACAGTGGATAGTAATTTGTGCTCCTGACACTTTGTGGCACTTCCTGGACATTAGCTCTGGGAAGGCAGCAGACCTTTCTGGGCTGCAGATGGGTGCCTTAGTGTCCCTTAGCAGAGTTACCCAATACCAGCACTCCATGGGATAAGGTTTGGGTGCCAAAGGCAAGAGAACTTCCAGATCCAAAACAGAAACAGCTGGTGAACTTTAAATTCAGTAGCAACTCACTTCGGATCATTTGATCTTACGCACTGGATTGTGCCTTTTGGCCATTTTAAGCACTGTCCTGCAGAATTGTGGGGTTTTTATCTCATACTTAACTTCTGTGGTTTTGTTACTGCTTTGTCAGTTTGTCTTGAGGTGTTCTGGTTATTGAAATAATTAATAGCAAAAGAATCAAATAGAATTTCCAAATTTTTTTTATATCCAACCTTTCAGTAGAGATCAGGAGCGTCAGCCCATTTGAATTATATATGGTACACTCTGGGCATTTTTGGTCCTAGTTTCAAACAGTTGGATTCTACATATGGGGAGAAATTACTTATTATTTTTTAAAAACTACGTATGCCTGTCACACTCTCTTTGAAATGCTAATGGCAATAGAACTGAGAATTCATTTTCTATTCTGATAGGCAAATGATTAAATCAGCCTGTCTATCCCTCTTCAGCCTCTATTTGAGCTGTCCAGTAGCCATGATGCTTTGCAATGAAATACAATTTTAGAGGAGACATCTGACTGTGTGGGAACTTTCCTTTGTACAGACACACATTTGAATCTTTATGCAGCAAAGAGAATTTGTTCTAGAGTACTTGTAGCAAAGAAGCTGATCAAGTGTTTCGTGATAAAAAGTTAAACTTCTGCAAATGAAGTGTTGTGCTTTTTCTGTCAGTCATGAAAATATCACTGTCTTTTCTTTATCAGGTCTGTGAACATGTATTTTCCAGTGTACATCAGATGTCTCCTCTGACCCAGCATTTTGGTTCACAGGTGATATTTCCTTTTCTACAGCTTTCTAAAAGACTTTCCTCGTTTTTGTATAATGCTCAGAGTTTTGGCAGCAGTTCTTGGAAACAAATTCATCATTTTTTATGAGGAACATAAGTAGCTGATGTCAAATGTCAAAGACAATATTGAAAAACAAATTGTTCATAAGAATGTGAATGAGTTTCACCTATGGAGTGCCACATGAGGCCATTTAAATCCTGACCTTAACTGCAGAACTGGACTTTGAATTGTGCCAGAGCAGGGAATTCCCCTTCCTGTGAAGACACTGCAAGGGTAAAGAAGGAGCTTGTTTGAAAAACTAAGTCTCTTTCAACAATAAGAATATCTGCCCCTTGAAAATACAAATTAATTTAAGGTAATTGCTATGAGTTTAGAAATGATCAGCAACAAGACGTGTGTGTGTGTCAGTGTATATGTGTAGGAGGCCGGCAGGAATGGGGCAATGTGATGTAATTCACACTCAGAAATGTAGGTCTGGAGGGGGCCAGTTAGACTAATGAGTCTGACTCTTCCCTGTCATTTTACTTTATCTTTATTCATTTTACTCAGTGCAAGCACATAAAAAAATCTTTAGCTATATAAAAAATTTAAGACTTCTGGTATAAAAGATGTAAAATTTCAAAAATGTTGACTGTGCCAAGGAAAGAGTGCAGTGGAGCTCAAGTAGGTTTCCAGTGTCATGCCTTCTATCATCTCTGTTTACTTGGTGTATGTCTGTTGGAAATATAAGGAGCTATAGTTTAAATAGGGGGTTTAAAAAAATAAGTCTGTTTTAAAGTATAGACTAATAAGCATTTCTATGAATTTCCTGTAGATTAGCATCCTGCAGATTAACATCTACAAAAAGACATGGTTTATTTAGAAGTTTATAAGATTAATCTCAGCCATGGAAATGTTAATTTTCTACAGAAAATTTTTGTAAGAACTCTTTTGGCCTGCTGAATTATTTTGCATTAATTTTCAGATGCTTGAAATGTCTGTTCAGTTGTGCCTCCTTATAGTTTGCAAACATACAAAGTATTATGTCTGGATTATTCAGTATCTGATGCATCATGCTTCCTCTAGTCCATCAGTTTTTATTTTCCAGTGCATTGGCTAGTTTCATATAATATTTCCCATTAAAAGTAAAAGGAAAACCCATTAAAAAGTTTTTTATTGTTCGCAGCAGATTCTCTTACCTAATTTCATCAACTTTGATAATTCTGCCTACCTTATTAACCTGATCAGGATGTGGCCTTTTTTTTTCTCCTCTTTTCTCTTTTTTCCTTTTAACTGTAAATATCAGTAAGGAGAGTATATTTAGTTAGCTCACTTTTGCCCTGAAATCCTTAAAGTCCAAAAATCTTTACATAAAGTTAATCTGTCATAACTCCTCTCTTGATTTCAGATCTTGGTATTTAGAATCAATCTGATTTTTAAAGCTCTAAGAAAGAGCAGCATTGTTTTCAAAAAGTACTGTATTGTGAAGCAAGGCAATGGCTTCAAGGCTATTATGACAGCATTCATAATCCAGGGGCAATTTCAGTTTACTTATATTTGAAGCATTTTAGTACATTGGAAGTTCTAATAAACCCTTGCTTTTGTGATTAATCATATCTAGAGCTACATGAAGATCTAATAATTTCTGCAGAGATGAGTAAGTAGTATACACAGCTGTGTTTAACCAGCACCATGGGTAAAGCATGTATGTGAAAGGGACACTTTGAACCATCATAACAAGCAGAGAAAGATATTGGTCATCTTGGTCATATCTGTTCTCAAAATAAAACAAACATACTCGAGAAATTATCCGGTTTTACTGAGGTGACAAAATCTTAGATTCTACGTCTTCTACACTGCCTTAACAACCTACACAGCAAACATGCAACCAGAGCAATTCATTGCGTTCTGAGATACATCTTGTATAAACCTGAGAGATCATCAGCAGGACATGCATCTTTTTATCCCTCAATTAGAAACAGAGGTCAACATTGGTAAAGGCTTAGGCATCTAATGTTGAGATGCCACAAATAAATTAAATCAATTTTACCCCTATTGAACAGATTTATGAAAGCTGCTTTTTAGATCTAGGTCTCTGATATACAGTACATCCTCCAAATCTAGGTCTTCTAAGGATCTCCTGAAGACCAGTGAGGGAATTCATCTTTACTCTCTTAGTCTGTGGATGATTTAAATCATCATCTATCAGAGTATAAGCTTTTAAATCTAGAACCAATAAAGTCTTAAACTGTAAAGGTGTTAGTGATCTGTCTGGCATTTCTATTCCTAGTCTGTTTGTCCTTTGTCTTATTTTGGAGAAAAAATACAGCCAGGCTTTGCTTTCAACTTTTCCGGGAAGTAAGTTTTCATCCCAAGAGTACAACTAAAAGAATTTCTTTTCCAGGCTGAGGGTAAACCTTTGACATTTTGAATGTTTTTGGCACAATAATGATTGTGTTTGTTAGTTTGCATCACTCAAGACATAGGTTCCAATTGACTTTGAATGGCTTTACATATTAGTTCATTTTTAACATCTGTCTTGTTATCTTCAATTATGAATCTAAATATTTTAAATTGGGAAACTGGATTTTCTATTTTCATAAATGAAATTGGATCAGAAAGTGTCAATACTGTTATTTTTCTGTTTCAGTTGCAATAAACTGGGGTTTTTGAGAATAAAGCACATCAGTCCCAAAATACCCAACCAGTTTTATTGAATATCTTGTTTTCCAGTACACAGGTGTGTAGCATCCTTTTCTGAGCCAGACATTAGAAGAAAGCTCTTTCCTACTGCCCTGTCTTTGACATTCCAAACAAAGGCTGTGTGACAGGAACAAACACCATCTCTTTGCTTGGCACAATGTATCCTGTGAAGATGTACTGCCTGCTAATGAAGGGAGGAAAGGAAAAGCAGACAAGAAAACAAGAAGTTCTCACTGGGTGCAGAAACTGAATCACACAGCAGAAATGTGCAGAGATCAAGGATCTCACAATCAAATAGACAGGAAATCATACATTCATAACTTCAGGTTATTGTTTCTCCTGTTACCAAACAGGCAGATACATAGCAGAGACTTAGAGGAGCCATACAGAAAGGATTAATCTAAATAAGTCTAGGTAAGCTTAATTAGGTAAGCAAGGAGACAGATTTTCTTATAGTCTCTGATTTCCTGAGATTGTTATAGGCAAAAACTACTTGGACAGTAACATGCACTCATGGCACTGGTAGCCATGGACTGAATTGTGGTCTCATGAATATCTAGAATGCATTTTCATGGCCTGACTCTGGTACCTCACTGTACATCCCTTGGTTATCTAACAGCCTGGCCCTTAAAGAGAAATTAATTTGATTCCATATGTAATATTCTGTGGGAAGTTTTCATGATTTTTAGCAAAAAATAATGATACAGGCCTTATAAATGAAGTTAGTCATATGTAGATGAGATAGACTGCATTTAACTTTAACTGATGCAATAAGAGATTTTCAGGACTGAAATAATATCTGTTAAGCAATCTCTGTGGTCACCTATGCTGAGAGATAAAAGATCAAGATGTGACAGGGAAAATATTCTGTGAATTCTGTTATCATAATTGACTTTTAACTGTCAAAGTGAAGGTCATGCCCAGTGTCTTTGCAGTGATGAGTAAGTGACATAAATCTAGGAAAACCAGGCCCCTACCTCAAAGCTAGCTTTGGTACATTCAGGCTCAGATCTCATTTTAGGGTGAATGTTATTTGGGGAAAAATCTTCTGAACACAAACATCACTTGCTAGTATTTCATAGGGGAACAAAGTGTTCTTTAGTTCAGTAATCTTGGTAATTTCCTCCCTCTTATCTCCTTACAAATTTTAGAAGAGCAAAGACTGTAAGAAACTTGGAAAACTCCCAAAACAAAACAATATCTGCAAAACTCCTTTGCTACTTCTTTCCTGGCTTGTGCAAATTTTGTGGTTTGTTAATCATTAGCAAAGGTTAAGTATGTTTGTGTTACTTAGCAACATGATTGGTTTTTAAAAGTTTTGTTTCAAAATTTATCTTGTATTTATCCATGTTTTTCTCTGCTCCTTTTTTCCTCACTCTAATTCAAACCCAAGAATGCTTGAATGCAATGAGACATTTGAGCTCATGATCTCTGCTCCTATCTGCTTGCAATATACATGCAAAACGAGAACTAAAATGCAAACAAGAGCAAGAGAGCCACTGCTATGCATTAGACATGAGGATCTTCGCCAGTTTTCAATTTGCACTGTGATGGCTTTGCTTTATTTATTTTTCTTTTCAGTATTTTGGTTTCAGTGGAGCTTTGTGCTTTATCAGTTTCAACCTAAAAATGGAAGCCTAAATTTAATTCTGAAAAGTGTGAATAATTTGTGTATTAGTTAAAATATTAGCCCTGCTGTATTTAGATTATGTTCATGCATATTTTAACTTCAAATGAATATTTAACCAAGTGCAATATAAATATAAAGCTTGTAAGCCCGAAGGCTTACCTGTTTTCTTTTTTTCCAAGTACGTCAGTTACTGCAATAAAAGGTGTTACTTGTCTCTAAAGCCTTTCCTTTGCTTCCCCATTTTGTCATACTAAGTTGACATCCTAGCTTAGGATGTCAACTTAATAAAATCAATGGGAACTTTCCTATTGAGTTTCCTGGGGTCAGAATTTCACTCTGTAAGTGAAAAAACAAAGACAATTTAAAAAAAAATCATAGCCTGAAGATATGAAGTGCTAAAGCAGTGAGCTATCACAGCTGCTAAGGTCTTGTTTCTCCCTGGGAGCTGTGGAGCAGAGCATGCATTTTAACTGAAACTGCTGAGGCCTCCAGCTGACCAGGAGCTCCATTCTAGGGAGCTGGTAGAGCAGAAGTTACCTGAATGTCTCTGGCAGTCAACATAGAGGTGGATTCCACTTATCAGGGCAAAAAGTCTGTTCCAACCCCCTGCTGATATCTGGAAAGCCTTGGAACAGTGAGTTTATATTCACAGGAAGACGAATGTAAAAAAGGTAGAACTAGGATAGGACGAACTTTTGCCAACTCTTTCTATTTCCCGCTCTTTGGGGGCACGTCGCTCTGGCCGCTAGCCGCCCGGTGGCCACGGCAGCGACAAGGTCCGGTGTCCACGCGGCGTGGCTACCAATGACCCGTCGGTGGTTGTGTGCTGCCTGAGAAAGCAGGAAAGGCTGGCTGCAGCAGTGCTGTTACCTAGCAACTCAGGGAGGGTGAAAGACGAGAGAGGGCCAATGCTGTGTCTTTAGTTCCGACTTTATTTCCACCCCGAAGAGCAGGAGGTGTGGTCGGAAGAGGGACAGGCAGGCAAAGGCATCGTGAGGGGGGCGACAACAGTTTTTAAAGGGGGCTGGAGAGAGAGGGGAGCAAGGGAGCAAGCCAATAAGGGAAGGACATGAGGTAACAGGGAACAAATCATAACATATCAGGGGAGGAACAGATACAAACCAACCAATAGAAAACCGAACTGAACAGAACCTTCCAGAGCTTCATACATAAAGAATAGGCTGCATTATTAAACATGAGGGGTTTGAACCAATGAAGAGAAAGGCACAGTGAAGCTTCTGGAAGGGGAGGGAGGAGATGCTGCAGGAGTGACACACAGTGGGTGTCAGCCCTGGACTTGGGCCTCGCCCTCGGATCCGCCCTCCAGGTCGGAGTCCTGGGTGGGGAATTCCACCCACTGTATGGCACTCAGCCCCAAGGTGGGCTGGGCCACCGCAACAGGGGCAGGTTTCTGTACTTAACATCCTACAAGCAAAAAGGGAAACTACCTTAGGCTGATGCCATGGGAAGCAATGGTGAAAATCAACAAATATTGATGTGGGCAGGAAAGATGATGATTTGGCCTCTACCTGATTTGGCCTCTACCTGAGTCTTTCAAGAGCCTAATTTAGTCCCTGATAATTCTGACTTCAACATTCCCACCCTAGAAATTGCATTGAACTCTCTGCTTGGCTGAGAGCAAAGGTAGTGTGATTGCTCTTCAAAGGGAAAGGTTCTAGACAAAGCTCCGTGCACAGGCACAGAGAAGCAGCATCAGCCTCCAGAAGAGTGCTGGCCATGGCCCTTTTGGTGGCAGCCAGGAGCAACATGGTTGGCGTGGGAGCTTTTTCGCTTCGCAGAGATGCACACGCCTCACCTGTGTGCTCTTGAAGAGTAACTGCTGCCCTGCCTCTCCTCAAAGCCTGGGGAGCTTCAGGCAGGTGTCCAGACTTCTCATTCCTCCATGAATAGGACTTTAACTCCAGGAAAACATCCAATAGGACTTTACCTCCAAGAAATATCTGAGGAAGGTTCTTGCTTAATTCCAGGAGTTCTTGCTTAATTCTGCAGATATGTCCTCAGATGGCAACAAACCTGCAGCATAAGCCACTCCGATTTGTCCATCAATGTTTTTATGCCAGTATTAATTTCATGATCTTTGTGTTATTCAGACTCATCAAACTGACTTAATGTCCTTGTGTTTTTCTTCTGCACGAAAAATAACGACATTTTCTAGATTTAAACACCAGAATAAGCACTTTATCAAGATTTCTCCAAATTTACTTTCAGAAACAGAAACTGACATTTCCTTAAAAAAAATAATAAGGGGGGAGGAGAAAGAAAACCATCCCTGAGCTGACAGAATGCAGCAGTAGGAGGCAAGCATTCAGCTGGCAGTTACTTACTTCCTGGCATTCAATTTTAATTAAGGAGTCAGCGTGTCTGCTACACAAGCCCACAGGAGGCAGTAACTAAAAATGACTGAGAAAATGTCCATGGATAAAAAGGTAAGACAATTAAATAATGACACTGTATTTCAGAAAGCTAATTGAATATGTTCATCCCTACTTTTTTCCAGGTAAGACCTATTACCAAAGGAAAAGCAAGCACAAATTGCTGTATCACAGTATGCACAATCATACCTATTTGTGCAGTGTTTAGTCAGAGAGTCACTATTGATTTAACATAAAGACAGAATCTTGTTTTTCTGTTCAGAAGTAATGTTCTGAGATATAAATTCATTTTTAAACTGGGCCAGAAATCTTTCTTTCCCTAGACTATAGCTGTAGTGATTACCTACCTAAGTAAGTCAGCAAGCAGATTGCTTTAAGTCACTTTATAAATGCTTTTTTTTTTTTCCCCTGGTATGGTGGTTTTTTCTTTTTCTCACAGAACCAATCATTAGGACATAGAGGCTGATTCATATCCTGTACTTTCAACAACCATTATTAATCATCTTTCCAAAGGAGTGCTGTGAAATCCTGCATTGAAATTTCATTGTTGGCTCTTACTTTCTCCACTGGTAAATATTCAAATGGAATGCTAAGGAATAAAAGGGAGGGAGCTCATTCATCTGCCTTGTTTTATATCAGTACATATCAATCTAGAAGTGCTGGGATTAAAATAAACTTTGAAGGAAAAACAAATTAATGTGGTATGACTTTAAATTGTATGACTCCACATGTTCTGTGGAGAAAAGAACTGGTCAGCTAATCTCAGTCTTTCTATCTTTCTGTCATTTTCACTTATTAAGAGCTCTACAGTGAGCAGGTACATAGTTTAAGCTTACAGTTAAGTAAATTGCTGGGTGAGTATTACAGAATACAATGAAGTCAGATGACAGAATCAAAAAATCTTTCAAACATTTTAAAAAAATTTTTATAAATGTAATTTCATGGTCTCATTATTATAGAATCATAAAATGGTTTGAATTGGAAGGCACATTACAACATCCCTGACAAGGGCAGGGATGCCACCCACGAGATCAGGTTGCCCACGTCCCCATCCAAACTGGCCTTGAATCCTTCCAGGGATGGGACATGCACAGCTTCTCTGAGCAGCCTAGTGCAGTGTCTCATCACCCTCAAAATGAACAGTTTCTTCCTTATGTTCAACCTAAATCTACATCCTTCAGGATAAAACTGTTGCCCCTTGTCCTGTCACTGAAGACCTTGATAAAAGTTTCTCTCCATCTTTCTCTTAGCCTTCTTTACATATTGAAATGCCACAACTTCTTAATATGATGGATAGTAGTTTTGCCACTTTCTCTGCCCATTCCCTAGGAACTTGTAGATGCATCTCATCAGGTCCCACAAACTTGCATGCCTTCAGATTCCTTAGATGGTCTCAAATCTGATCTTCTTATACAATGGAAGATTCTTAATTTTCCCAGTCCCTGCCTTTACCTTCTGTGACTTGGGCAGTGTGGCTGGAGCATTTTCCAGTGAAGACAAAGGCAAAAACTTGGAGTACTTCAGCCTTTTCTGTATCCCAGGTAATCCAGTGTCCCATTTCCTTCCAGAAAGGACATGTCTTTTCCCTAGTCTTCCCTTAATCAGCAACGTGTCTACAGAGGCTTTTCTTGTTGCCTGTTGTGATGTCTCTGGGCGTGGCTTGCAACCGGGCCCGGCCCCACCGGGCTGGGACTTTCGGTTCCTTCCCCACCGCCCCGCGCGGTGTTGGTCCTTNTCCAGTGAAGACAAAGGCAAAAACTTGGAGTACTTCAGCCTTTTCTGTATCCCAGGTAATCCAGTGTCCCATTTCCTTCCAGAAAGGACATGTCTTTTCCCTAGTCTTCCCTTAATCAGCAACGTGTCTACAGAGGCTTTTCTTGTTGCCTGTTGTGATGTCTCTGGGCGTGGCTTGCAACCGGGCCCGGCCCCACCGGGCTGGGACTTTCGGTTCCTTCCCCACCGCCCCGCGCGGTGTTGGTCCTTTCCCCGCCCCGCGCGGCAGCTGGGATGGCACAGCCCGGCTGGCAGGGGCCGTCCCGGCCCAGGGGAACAGCTCATTGGTTCCCATGCTGGGTCCAGACAGGCGACTCATTGGCCGGTGCCACTGTCAATCATTGTGGTCCTCCGCAGTGATTGGCTCTCCCGGCTGCCCTCCCCTTGCCCCCCGTCTTATAACATGCCCTGAGCGCCATTTTGGCCGTCTTCTCCGCACCATGTTCCAGGAATAAAAAACCCTGCTGGGATAAGCGGAAAAGAACCCTTTCTCGTCTCTTTATTTCCCTGCATAAATTAAACCGCTGTGCGCGAGCTAAGCCAAGATCTGCGGGAGTCTGATGCTTGGCTCACCTCTGATCAGAGACTAGATAAGGCCTGAGTCATGTTATCTAGGCAAATGGGACCGATGCAAAAGACTCCGAGTTAGTCGTGCTTTCTACCCGCGGCAGTTGCCTTGTCATCCATGATCAGTTTTCATTCTGTCAGGGCTTTAATTTAATCTGATCCCTAGCTGCTTGGCCAATCTCTCTGTATTCCTCCCAGGCTACCTGGCCTTGCTTCAACCCTCTGTAGGCTTCCTTTTCATGTTTGAGGTTGACCAGGAGATCACTGTTTGTCTATACAGGCCTGCTGGCATTTTTACCCAACTTCCTCTTTGCTGGGATGCATCATTCCTGAATTTGGAGGAGGTGATCCTTGAACACCAGCCAGCTTTCCTGGGCCCTTCATCCTTCCAGGGCTTTATCCCATGGTATTCTACCAAGGAGATCCCTGAAGAGGCAAAGGTCTGCTCTCCTGAAGTCCAGGGTAGGGAGATTGCTGTGCACACTCCTTGCTCTCCTAAGGATCTTAGGATTGCCCTCCACTATTTCATGGTCACTGCAGCCCAGAGTGCCCTTGAGCTTCACATTCCCCACCAGCCCCTCCATGTTGGTGAGAACCAGGTCCACCATAGCACCTCTCCTTGGAGGCTGCTGTGTCACTTGGAAAAGGATTGCTTATGTCCCACTTCGTTGTGCCTTCAACAAGTACCAGGTGATTGAAGTCCCCTATGGGGACCAGGGCTTGTGAACTTGGGGCTACTCCTACCTGTCCATAGAGGGCCTCATCCATTCAGCCTTCCTGGTCAGGCAGCCTGTAGCCTGTAGCAGACTCTCCTTATAATATCACCTGTCCCTGCTCTCCTTTTAATCCTCACCCATAAACTCTCAACTGTCTCTTCTACCTCCATGTGGAGCTCCAGGCACTCCAGCTGCTCACCGACACAGAAGGCAACACCATCCACTCATTCCCCCTGCCTGTCCTTCCTAAAGAGCTGTATCCTTCCATTCCAACACTACATGGAATCATCTCACCGTGTCTTTATGGTGCCAATAATGTTACAGCCCTGATATGGGTTAAAAAATTATTTCTCAGAGAACGTAACATGAGACAAAACACTGGACAATCAGTAATGACTTCTGGCCTCCTATTGGACTGCCTTTGTGAATAATGATTGATAGGATAGTGCTTGGAGCAAGCTGCAACCTTGGTGTGAGTTATATGAGGCTGTACACATCTCTGCTTGTTCCATTTCTCCACAGCCCTGGAGATAATATCTAAAAAATTCTAACATCATTACTTGTGATTTTGATGTCTTACTCATATGAACGAAATTAATGAGAAAGTTGTTTTGATTTTATTCCTATTCTTTTTTGTCTTAACCTGATCTACAGGGATGAATTTTCCTTCCCTTTTGCTGAGCAGAGGAGAAAATATCCTTGATTTTTTTTCTCATAACCTGAGAAATCCACTGACAGAATAGCCTGAACATTTCTGTAATTTAAACCAACTGACAATGATCTCTTCGGGAGTCATAGCCTCCCTGAAAATTGCCATAGTTTGCTGATTGTCAGTTGCTTCTCTTACCTGTCCTAAGGTGCAAAATGCCCTAAAAGAACTGCAGAAAGGGATTAATAAAGACCCAGTACAAGCTCTGTATCGCTGTATCATTGCGGCATTCCCAGGAGAGTATTTAAAAAGAAAAAATGGAGAAGACACTAGTAGGTCTAGAATTACTAGCTTTTCTCACAGACAGCCATAACTGTTAGTGTTGAGGGGTCAGAGCCTGCACTGCTCAGCCATCCTCTGCTCCTGCTGGCACCTGTGGGGAACCTTGGGTTGATGGCATTTGCCACCAGGTTTAACCAACTGATGTTTCTTGCATGTTTGTGATAAGTAGCTTGAGGCAATAGTTGGAAGTAGGTTAAACTTTTAGCTATTTTGCTGTTAAACATCTTGTCTGAAACACCCTCTAGTGCGTCTCTGTCCCTTGCCTCTAGAGGGAGTCATTTCAGAGGGCAGAAGCTGTGCTCTGTAGGATAGTTGCTAAGTCAAATTAATATTCTTCTAGGGATATCTCTCTCTCTTCCCCTCACAACTAGGAAAAAGCTCCAGGAAAGAGGATTAATTGAAAGATTTCTACTGTAGATAGCTAAAATGTAGGGCAAAGAATTTCATGAAGAGAAATATATCTCTCCATTTCAATACCAGACTTTTAAATGTCTCAGCTCCTACTGAAGCCTGTACTTTGGCTTGGTGAACCTAAGATTTTAATTTCCTTTCAGCAGCAACTCTGGCTTTAAAGGTGAACTATTTGCTTTTACTTGTAAAGAAAGGGCCAATGTCCAAATGATGCTACAAAACTACTTAAAATAAACTCATTTAAAACCAGTAGCATGTATATAATCTCTCTCTATCATTTTATGTGAAGACATGAAACAGTTCCTTGGATGAACAAAAGCTGCCTTCAGGCAGTTTTAATTTTCAACAGAACTGATTCAACTGATCACTGTATTGCAGACAGCATGGTTCCTGGCTGCATGGCAGGGATGGCATTTGTATGTGGATAAGCTGTTCTTAATTAATTTATTTGTGACAGAAAGCTCAGGTTGGCTTCTGTAACATCAGAGCGTGGTTACACTGCAATAGTCTAAACATGTACTCACATATCTGTTCATTTATTATGTTTAGTTGGTAGCAGCTCATGGAGAATGTTTCCTCCTGCCCATACAAAAGTGAGTGATCTCAGAGTGATCTTTCCAAGGCCACATTAGGAGTTGGGGACCTGGGAGCAGGAAGGCCATCCCACTAAATGCATCACTCCTGATGGACATCCAGCAGGGCTTGGAGATGACTTCCCAATAGTCTGTGTACATTAATTTGTTTCTTAAGGCATAAGAAAAGCATTAATGAAATTGTAAGGAAAATACTCCTTGGAAAATGTTAACAGACTTTTGAACTTTTCTAATGGAAAAGCAATCTTGACTTTTAAATTTATAAAATTTAAATTTAATGTGCAAGAACTATTTGTTTCTATTCCAATTCTGGTATCAACCTTACCTCCAGTATGACTCTGCCAGAACATCCTTTTCAAGGATGTTCCATGATATTACACAAATGCCCCTATTTATTTCAAATTTCTCTCTCAAACTCCTTACTATAAAATGTATTATTTTGGGTGTTATGTAGCAGAAACTCATATGTGCCTCTGGGCCCAGGTCATTAAATATTTAAATATTAATTCAGGTTATTTTTGGTTTAATGTATTGTTTGCATGAAGCGTGTAAGCAGCGCAGAGGCTGGCCAAGAACCAGAAAAAAACTAAACACACATGAGGGACAGAGAGTAGAAGAATAGGGAAAATGGGAGAATAATTGCCTCTTGCATAATTTTACAGTTCTCAGATAAGTTCTGAAAAAATATTACCGAATTTTCCCTCTCACTTATGTAACTGCACTCTCTGTGACCATGAATGAAAAAAAAACAATCCAAAAAAATCCCGAGTTAGATGGTCTTGGAACTTAAAAATGTCATTACTACTACTGAAAGAGAATATCTCTTTTTACAGATCTTTAGGCTTGTGGTTTTTAAAGCACTGATCCTGTCAGGCAGCTGGATCCCCTACAGGACAGGTGGAATTTAAATAAATAAATATCATAGTGTACAGAGTAAGTATATTCATAACAGAGAGAAAGAAAAACTCTTGAGTAGGTTTCCAAGTATGATGAACAAATTAAGATACTCTTGGGTATATCCAATCGATGTTATCTGTAAAGTTTATCCATACCAACGCGACATTAAAACCTCCATGGACTTTATCTTGCCTGGTATCATTGGCCACTATCCAGTAAAGCACTTATACATTGGTAATTTTAAGGACATAATGCCCTGGTTTCAAGCCAGAATACCCAGCAGCACAGAGGAACAAGATAGCAATAAGCAGTTTGACAAGCCTTGCAATAAATACTATCAAAGACACCTGTAAGTGTGTCAAAGACACACTTCTCAAAGACACACTTCTCAAAGACTACTGTAAGTAGTTGATTCAAACACATTAGTTTACTAATATGCCTTGAAGATACACATAGATTACACTTTTTTCCCTATTTTTTCTCATTGCTAAACAGCAAAATTGTTGCTCTCTCTGCAATCTAACATCTGGATAAATAATAACTCACTTTTGAATATATATTTCATAAAGAAAACAGAACAAAAGGGAATGCTAATGTGAATTTCTGTTATGGAAATTTTTCATTGCCATAATTTTCCAGAATAAGATTTCTGGAGATGCTGTTTGTGAATATATCCTTAGTTTTCCATCTTGATAGGAACACGTTACTAGATTTTCCACATCTGTCATTTGCTTACCATAAATGGCAGCAGCTCCTTTTTTTTCCCCTACCTTTTTTGAAGTGAAAGGATACTTTTCTCATCCAGCTTCAACCCAAATGACTAGAATAACAACAAGAATGCACCCTACCACAACATTTAGTGCATTCCCAGCAAAACTCACACTTTAGAGTATCTTCCCTTAGGTGAACAGAGAACAATGAAAGAACCATGATCTTTCCAACTAGCATCCAGGCCATGGATGACAGGAGCTGTTGGTGTTAAAGGGCAAATTCATATGCCTAGAATCTTTAAGGGCAGACAAGACAGATCCTTGGATCAGAAATCACCATTAGCCTCTAAGTTCTGTAAGTCACAATAATAGTATTTCTACTTAGTGACTAACAAATAGCACAATCTTAAATTCCCAGGGAGCTGTAATTCTTCCCATGGTAAAAAGACACTGAGCTGTCACAAAATGGGACTATTAAACTAAACTATATTCTCTGAATAGACTGCATTTATTCACAGATATCTGTCTTAGTTTGCCACATGCCCTTTTAGATGTTTATCTTTACAATGGCCAGGTTCTCTTCGTGCTATGTCTTCAAGGGATGTTTCAAGAAGAGAGAGTCTTAAATAAGTCATAACTCTTTCTTTTGATCTCTGCATGCTAGCACTCATGTCTGGGTGGGGGATTTGCCCTGATGCCAGCTGGCAAAGGAAAAGCAATGTTGACAAAACAGTTATTAGGGCTATTGGAAATTTAGGATTTATTCACTGTGTGGCATTTTTGTACGATGAAACATTCCTATTGTTTTGTGGGCACCTGTACAAGATCAGTGAAAACCTAATCTAATCTCCTGGGGGCTCTCTACACAATTGCTGCCTCTTTGTGCATGTGCTTGAGCATTTCTTTCTGGATAAAAAGACAGTGACTAAACAGAGGAGAAGATTGTTTTTGTAAAAAGTAGCAGAAAACTGAACAAGCTAGGAAAGCCAGCCAGCCAGTAGGGAAGCTTACAAAATTCCTTAGTTTAGATGCTGAAAAGGATTTGGTGTTTTCTTTAGCTGTTTGAGATTTTCTTTAACTTTTTCAGCTTTAACCATGAGGTCTAGGGATCATGTTTGTTTTCACCAGGCTCTACTGTCTCAGGAAGAGGCTCTTTCAGCTATGGCTATTTCTCAGTCTGTGAAATGGTTAACCTTAGTTGACTTTGCTGTTGGTACTCTGGGAAATATATGGTGTTATGATGCCCTTCTCAACATGAGTATGCATAGATTTAACAAAAGGGTACGGTGAAAATTTCAACACACCATGCATTTCATCTGTTTTTTCACCTTGTTCCAGTAAAAAGATTAATTCTATCTTGAATAATATTGAGCAACTTCTTTTGAATGTCAGCAATCTCCTAGAAGAATGTGAGAGTTTTTTTATTCCATAATCTTCAATAGTATTCGTACTGTCAGGAAAAAAACAAAATAAATAAATAAAAAAAACACATGAAGGTTTATCTACTGGTTAGAATGAGGCAGCAGCAAAACAATGAAGAGAATTCAATGGTTCCTATCTCATAGTCCTGTCTTAGCCATTAAACTGAAATTCTATACACAAACCCTTTCCTAGTGAGAGCTGAGTGAGGATTATCATGTTGTTACATGAATATCAGTTATTATTTTGTTATAGATCAATGGAAAGCTTGTGATGCAAATATATTTATAGCTGAATGTTGCATATTAGCTTAACTGTAATTAGCTGAGACAATGCCAATGAAAACTGAAACTACAGAAAGTGCATGTATGATTATTTGGTATTATCTTTCTTGTGTTTTACTAATTGCTACATGTAGTCTAATCAGTGGCATAGGCCATTAATAAATTCAAGGTCAAACTATATTACCTTTCTTAGAAATAAAAAGAAAATGAGTTAGAGGAATTAGAAATATCAGCAAGGCAAATCTCAAGGACCCTGATAGATTTACTGACCTTTATTCTTGAGATGGGTTAGTATTCATTATGTGCTGTGTATGTTTCCTTAAATGATTTAGATGCAATTGCTTGCTTCTTGAAGGCACTTCATCAAGGTTCTGTGAAGTCAGCAAAGCATGGATATGTACAGACACTTCTCAGAAATAAAATAGACAAAACTGCTACTTCATTGTAGCCTAGATAGATACCTTTAATTTTCTGCTGAGATGTTTAAAGAACTTTCAACACGCTCCTGAATATTTAGTTCAATAATGTTGTACATCCTGAAGCAGAAAAACATGAAGTCACAAAAAGCCTATTTTTGTTTCTCTTCAGACTGAGAAGATTCCCTCTATTTCCATTTTAGCAAGATTCCTTTTTCATGGGTGGTCCAATAAGAAAGAAATTGGATAAAGAAAAGCCATAGCTTACACCATGTGGCTGCCATATTTGAAGTAAACAAAAAAGCATATAACTTAATGTAAAATATTAAACATTAAGTAATTGAGAGATTAATTTCTTTTTTCTCAGCTGAATTGAATGTAAGTGCCTTCTGTCTTCCTTAAATATTAGTGACAAATCACATCCATTCCACTTTTGTGCACGTTTGTGGAACAGACTTGTAAAGGGTACAACATCTGAGCTCCTATGACTTTTGCAATGACAAGGTCCTGAAGTTTAGTTATCTGATAATGTAAACACTTCTGCTGCCTGACACGCACAGAGACACCAAGCTCAGCAGAAGCCATGAACTAGGGCTGCTTACTGGTAGCTACTTATTGGTTCTTGTCTTTACACAATCATCCCCAGCCAGTATTCAAAATGCAGTTCAAGTAGCGAAGACTATTAAAGATAGCACAAAATATTGTTTAGCAAATGAATTTGAAGGAATATAAAGTCTAGGCTATAGCTTACAGGGTAAGAGGAGTAATTCAATATGTCACCAAGAAGACAAAATCTTCTGACCTTTTATTTCTGTTTCAATTTTCATACAAAAGGTCAGTTGTGACCAAATGCTCAACAAATGGAAATTATTAAGAATATGGGAAGCAATCCAGAACAGGAAAAGAACAGGTGAAGGACATTTGGATAGGTATGATGTTCTCAGGCCAGGGATAACTGATCAGATTTTCTTTCTTGAATACTTCAGGAATTCACATGAAACAATTTCTAAATAGTCATCACTTCTTTGTGAAACACCATAGCACACAGCAAGGTTTGACATGAATAAAGAATGAGCAACCAAATGTGTCAAACTCACTTGGATACTCAAAATGCTATTTTAACAATTAAATAACCCATTTTAAATATTTAGAGGATAATAACTTGATAGGAAACAGCCAACACTAATTTGTCAAGTGCCAGTCATGTCAGGAAAAGCAATGCCTTCTCTGAATATGCAGCAACTTTGAGAGGTCTAGTAGATGAAGAAACAATAAAAGTAATGTATCTTGGGTTTAGAAAGGCTTTGGTTTCACTGCATACTCCTAAGTAATTTTGAGTAATATGACCTACAAGAAAATTATATAGTGTGGGCATAACACATGCATAGTGTATTAAAAATCTCTGCTCAAAAAACAAGAGTCATTTGCCAAAAACAGTGGAGGCATATATCTAGTAGGTTACCTTGGAGAAAATTTTGGTTCTACGTTCCTGTAGCATTGATTTAATCTGTGATTTAGATAACATGTAAGGAATTATATAATAAAATGTACAAGTAATAGATATCTTTTGTGGGTTGTGGACTCTTTGGAGACAGCTTTAGAGTCCAAAACTATGTTCCTAAATTGGTTAATGGATCTAAATTGGATAAGGTTCTGAAATATGCTCAAAGGCCCATCCAACCTGGTCTTGAACATTTCCGGGAATGGGGCATCCACGACTTCTCTGCGCAACCTGTTCCAGTGCCTCACCAACTTCTTCATAAAGACTTTCTTCCTTATATCCAAACTTAATCTACCCTTCTTCAGCTAAAACATTGACCCCTTGTCAGAAAAGTTGCTTTAAATCCGTTCATCCCCTAGTCTGTATTGATATTGGGGTTTGCCCCAGTTGAGTTGCAGCACTTTTCTCTTGGCCTCGTTGTACTTGGTGAGGATAAACACTTCTTGAAGGTTCCTCATGAAGGATTCCATGAAGTTAACTTCATGAAGTTAAAGACTTCTTAACTGGACAGCAGTAAGACTGAAAAAGTCCAGGGTCTGTAGGGGTTCATAAACAAAGAAAGACACTTCTCCAAAAGAAATTTTAAAATTACATAACCTTCATTTTGGGATGTAGAAAAAGAGTGTGGATTACCAAACTCAGATCTGATGGGGCTTTATCTAGATTTATCAGGTATACTTGCCTATATATGATTGAATCCACACAGTTCCCTCTTCTGTGGGCACCCTGGGTTAAGAAGGGATGTGAGTATACTGCAAACTGTCCATAAAAGCACAAACAAACAAACAAACAAACAGAAGTTTAAGAAATAATTATAAAATACTGAGGTGATTTAGCAATGGAATACTGTCTAATGATGAAAAGCCCACTAGCCAGACATTTTACTGAAAGTTTTCCTTTGTCAGTTAAATACTTACACTTTACTTAAAACATACATGATTTTTCCCATACATTAGCATCAATTCTTCTGGGTATCTGGGAACTCAGGATACTGAGCTTCACAAAGGAAATACGGCTGCTTTATACAGATAATTACATGAGCATTACAACTTATCAGACTCACGTACTGAGTAAAGTAAAAGTTGTCTCTGCTGTTCTACCCATGACTGGCCACTGGCATTCTGCCCAGGAACTTACAGAAATGTCTTAGTTGTTTCAGTCTAGAGAACTGAAGTCTGTAAGTGACAGAATGGCAGCTCAAAGTGTTAAAAACAAAATAAACCTTTACAGGGACCATTGATCAATTGGCCACCATGTCCTCTAGTTCTATCTGAGACATGACTAATTTATGTGAGAAAAATTTAAATTGTATGTCATGGATTAGAATTTGCATCATATAACTTCCTGTGCTACCAAAGTCTACTTTCTTGAAAGTCCAGTAGATGAACTTGGCATTTATCTGAACGGAGTTCTCTTTTCTCACTAGCTATTTTTTTCTAGCTGGAGTAGTACCTCCTGAAGTTAATAGCAGCATTATCATCTGCAAATGCTAATATGTTAACCAAATTCAAACCATTTAATTATTTTACCATGTTATTTGCTTGTACAGTCCCTGACTGTCTTGGCTATAATCAAAATTACAAAACAATATTTCCCCTTTGAATTTGTAGTAATAAATACCTGCAAAAATATTTTGCTATTGCTATGCTTTGAGGTATTAGTAGTCACTGGAAAATATTAAAAAATGCCCAAACCACTTCCACATTCCAATCGATATCTAGTTACTGTCACAATTAAGATAGAAGCAAGTATAATGCAAGCAATTTATTGCTTGGTCCTGCTGAGAGGCATAATTTTATCCTAGGGGAGCACATATCTTGGGAAACAGTTCTATTTAATTTGCAACCATAATCAAGTGATGTGATTTCATTTATATACAAAAGTGTATGAATTTTATTTACAAATGGATTTCAGCAGGATGTGGCTCACAGCCTTGGGTAATCACACTGCAAGGGCTTACAGCTATTCTTAAGAGTAAAATGAGTGGGATTTTCTATAGATATGATCCACTGTTAAATAGCTTGAAACTTCTATTAAAGTTGTCTGTCACCAGTTTCTGAAAAGGTTTTTTACTTTCATTTGCTTTGCTAACCAAAAGAACACTCACAATTTTGCTAGGACCCTACACAATACAGTAATTAGTACTATTGTTTTTGTTTGGTATTTTTTGCTTTTCTGCTAGCACTATTTACTTGCCAGGAAAACACCTCAGTGGCTTCAAAACAGAGATAACTTTACATTTCCCAGATGTGAACAAGGAAGAAGACCCAAGATATGCTGAGGCGATACTCATTCTGGAGGTTCTTGTAGAAGTGGAACCAAATTGAGGATGCCTCCTTGGACTGTAAGCTGCTTGTATGAGTGTCTACTGTCAGAAGACAACGTCAAGAGCAATCCCAGGAGCTGTGCTCCCAGGTGACAGTGCAATGTAAAGTCCACGGGAAGAGCTTGGGTTAGGGTCCAGCTAACATTTAGCTACCTTTGGTTTTGTCAGAGTTAGAGGAAGCATTATAGAGAAGAGACCTTTTGGCTGGACCAAGATCAGCTGCCTACTACTGTGCTTTGCTGCCTTTGAAGGTGAATCAGAACAGATGGAAGTCTCTATCTTGGATCAGTTAGGAGGAGATTTAGACTTCCTGTAATTTAGTCCAATCCCAGCTGTGCAGGAGAAGCAGAAACATCCTATGCTCCTGGCAGCTTCATACAATAACCTTCATTGACCTTGTCAGCATCAGGTATAACACAATCTATTTTCTCCATCTAGTCTGTAAAATCATCCTGTAAGTGTAATACATCTTGAGAGTAAGGGGGTAAGTGGCTGCAAGAGGGCACTGGAAGTTTACTTATATGGCTTTAGTCATATTCCACAATTACATGAAGAGTACTCCACACCTAAGAATTTCAAGAGCGGTGTTCAAGAATGTCACCCATGAGATACTTCCAAACACATTAATTGCTACACTGAAAATATGCAGTGTAACCAGGAAAGGGTTAAAAACCTTATTGAAATTGAAGAATTGTTCTTAATGGATGCAAAACTCCATCTGCTTTCACAGTGAGAACAGGGAAAATTATGGTATTATCTATGCCATCTATTTCCTTCTCCTCTGATGCGTTATAATAGCATCTAAAGAAAGAACTAGCCACCACATGGTTTTATATATTATGCAAACTGAACTTTTCAAATCCATGAAAAATGTCAGCAAAAGTTGTCAGTCTTGTACACGGATCATTACCAGTTTTGAAAGGTGAGATTCAGAACTGCAGATTGTAGGTTAGCTTCTTTTTCTCTCTCTCTCCTTCTCTGCCTTCCTCTCCTTCCCTGCTCCCTTGTTCTTCTCATGTATTTTCTTTTCTTCTTTTATTCCTTTTATTTCTTTGCAATAAGAGGCAGAGATTTTAAAGATAACATAAAGGGACAATTGTTCGGAGAAATCATCTGGGAGAGAAGAAAATGCTTTTCCCATTTGAAAATGCTTGTCCTATTTGTTATGCATTCAAGCAAGTGCTACAAAACCCAAAAAACTTTAACATTGTTTACTTCTGCTGAGCCAAGTAGTAAAAATTATCAAATGCATGTGACTTAGTTGTTCCAGACTTACTTAAGCTGGAATGCTAATATTTTGTAGCTTTAGTACATATGCTTGCTTTGCTATCTATACTCATGATAAGCACAGATGAAGATGGACACCATATAGTATGAATTAAAATGCTCAGGATAAAGAACAACTTACCTCTCTGTACTGTAAAGTTTGAGCCTTTTAGCCTGTTGAATCACAGTGAATATTGTTTTAAATACCACTCATAATAAAAAGACACTTTTATTTTCAAAGGAAACACCTGTATTGAAGAAAGCTGTCTGTATTTCAGCATAGGCTTTGAACCTCTTTCTTTTTTTTTTCATGATTACTTACCTAAAGAGCTGTATTCAAAGAAAAACCTGTGAATCTGCCTGTCTGCTTGGTCCTGGAAATATTAAGTTACTCTCTCAGATTTTTCAAATTGATTTCTACTTTAAGCACGTCTAAATGTCACTGTGCAGGTCCTCAGCTTCCCAGGATGAAAGTCTCTCCCTGTGCCTTGGAGGGGGTACCAGTATGAGACAGCAAAGGTGTGACTGTGTTTCCAGCCACCAGACACAGAGCTTCCCCTCACATCTGATTGCCTGTGCTAGGTGCTTAAAGCTCTCTTTTTGGTAGTGCTCAGGATTTTTTCTCTGTTGGCTATAAGGTCTGTCAGGAGAAGGCATATCCTGGTAACACTGGTCTCTCTTGTGAGATGTAGAAGCTGTGAGTCCAAATTAGTCAGCATTTGAGGATAGATAACAAAAAAAGTTTTCATGTTTCCTATGTTGTTAGAGGATACTGGAAGATGAAAATGGAAATCTCTAAGGAAAGGAAGCAAGTTGCACAAAATGCCCTGCAGCATTTTTGGATTGATGCCTGTGAACAAGACTTTCAGGCCCATGATTTTAATTTGAATTTTATTTTGGATGGTTTGGGTGTATCAGTGTGATAGTTCTTTAGAGGTATTGTGGTACATTTTATACTACATCTTGCACAGATATTTTGCAAACTCAGGACAGTAATCTGAAATTTGCACCTAAGTTTCCTGATTTGGCACAACTGAAGATGGCAGAATCTGAGGCCCTCCACTGAAACATGACTAAATGAAATGCTTGGAAGTGACTCTTTCAGCTATCCTTGTGGGTCTGCTCCAGCATCCTGACCTAAAACGATTATTCCCGAGTCAGAAACCAGGCACTGAGGAACAATTTTGCACAGGTATATGCATTGCTTTCTGATTTTCTTATTTCTAATGAAGCACCAAACAGTTTTAGATTGTGATACATTTATTCTGCATTTGTAGAAGAACCTGACAGAGAGCAGATTTTTTACTATAACTGCTTTTTTAAAGCTCAAAGATCTTTCATATTTTAATTTTTTTTTAAAGTGGACTTTGTCAACATCCAGCAAGTTTAAATTATTCTCAGCAGGTATCTTTTGCTGCTGTGTATATCAAGTGTTGAGATAGTACAATAAAAAAGGTTTAAGAAATCTCAGGCACTTATATTGACAAATAACTTTTCTTAGCAGACCATAATTTTAGCTCTTGTTAGTTTATCACTACTACATGTAGGACTGTACAGCATTTGGGAAATAGAAATATTTATTTTAAAAATAGTAGATTGAATTGTTAAAGAAAGTTGTACAGAAATAGAACACTGTGCAGGTAAAATAACATACATCAGCTTCCAAAAACAAAAAGCAAAAGTATGAAGGAATAACACTGACAAGAGTTCAGTGAGTGTTAAAACCATAAATCATCAAATGAACTTTGAAGAGCCAAAGAACTAAGCTTATAACTGAAGTTATGTTTTCTGACTAATAGCTGCAAAGCCATCTGATATATGTGCAGACCTGACCACTGGGGGATATCCTCAGCCCCATGTGCTCTGGGGCAGCACAGTGACTCCATCAGAGCAAGTGGCATCCTGCTGTGGGCTGCCAAGGGCAGAGCAGGAGAGGGGACAGGACTAGACTTCTGGACATCTAAGGGGTCTCTAGAAGCCTTCCAGTCCTGCCAGCACCTGCACATAACATGAAACAGTCTTTTTGTCATTGTTATTTGCATGTAAAGTGTCTTGGTATCTACACCTAATCAAAAAGTTGTAAGATCCAGGGGTTTATTTTGCTATGCTCTTCCTGCTGCTGTGCTGTGTTGCTCCTCAGTGAGCCCTTGAGCTACAAGCTGGTTGATTTTAAACAAGCAAAGCCCTGGCAGTAAACAAACACAGTCATTTCATTTTAAAAGTACTTAAGGGGATTTATACTGCAATACTGATCTGACTATCTGATTGTAAAATATAAGAGTAAAAAAGATTTTTCCAGGGTCCACGTGGTTTGTGGTTTCTGGTAATCTAAATGCAGATCTTCCAAATAGAAGTGAAAACACATTAAATATGGCATGGCCATTAAAAAGGAGAACAAAGACCTGGCACGTATCCCCAATGAAGTACATGGCAAAAGCTCCTTTTAATTCATCAGGAATGGAACCACAAATAAATAACAATTCATAAATATTATCTATGTACTATTACAATACACTAATTAGACTCACCTAAGACAAAATAAAAACCCCATCATTTTACATGGAAATTACGTACAAAACAATTTACAAATAGTAAATGTCATAATATACGAATCAACTCTTAAAATAATTATAGGTGCATTTCCACCATTTGTCAGAATACTCAGAAATTCTGGTCAAAGCAAGGAATATAATAACAACATATGAAGAGTGTGTTTCTGCTGATGATCAGAATGGTGCTCTCTGCCTGCAGTCAGTGCCAAATCCACTCATTGTGCCAAATCCACCCAGAGTGCCACAATCTGGAATTCTTTTTCTTCCATTTCAAGGCTCTCAGATGAGGAAGTTCTAGCAATATTAATCTCTGCACCTCAGAGATGTTAATTTTTACTTACAACATTCCTAAAAGCTCTAAAAATAAGTTAGCAATAATAACAAATGATCTCAGAGATTGACTGACCCTTTCTCTAGACTTCTGACAAAACAAGTTAAAAATCCTGTTGAGACCCTACTTTCCCACTACTACCAACTGATTATTTACAACTGGCTTATTTACAGGATACAGCCTTCAAAAACATCATGCTTTATTGTTTCCACTAATTTGGTACATTATGACACAATTAGGATGCTAGTCACTGAAAGTCAGTTTATATATAATTCTGTGTTTCATTTCAACAGATTATAAAGACACAAGGTCCAAGAGATAACCAACTTTACTTTACAAATCTCTCTTTTCTCTTTTTATGTATTATCCACTGCATATACCAATTTTAGTATAGTTTTAAAAAGTACATCCTTCATTAAACAATTTGACTTTTTTCTTGTTAACTAAGACACTTAACCATGATTTCTGCCCTGAAAAAACAGTTTAGGGAAATTCTGTGGTCTGAATTTTGTAAGGGTTCAGACATGATGGACATTTGTTGTCGTATTATCTATGATTCTAGGAATAAGCCAGAAAGCAAAAAAAAAAAAAAAATGAACAGCTGAAAATCATCCAGCACAAACTGAGCTTCAGCTTATACTGAAAACTGTATCACTTCTTATGGTCAATAACTGTGGAAGAGTTCTCTTAAATGGTACAAAATGGTTATTTTCTTCCATGAAGACATGCAACTTGCACAGCGAACACCGATGTCAAAGGCCGATTTAATGGAGAAGTCATTAATGTACCCCTGTAGACCCCATTGTCATATTCAAGGCTAAGGTTACAACAGCCAGTTCTGTATTGTGAACATTAATAAAACTCAGGAGCAGCTCAGAAGTGGTTAATAAATTTCCTTTGGCTGAACAACAGTTGCCACATAAGGCTTTGCAGAGCAGACCTGTGGAGTTTGAAAATATCACATTCACTGGGAGTGGTGAACATAATGCCACAAAGAGGACTGTCTTCCCTTTTTCTTGTTTCATGAAAGAGTTAAAAAAGTTTTACAAACAGAAAACAATATATCCCAAATGAAAGGGAGAATAATTAGTCTATTAGCCTAAAATTAATATATTTGTTCATTGGTTTACAGACAAAATACTTCACCACAAGGACAGTAAAGCACTGGAGAACATTAGGCAGGGAAATTGTGCATGTTGAGTTTCATGTTGGAGAGTTTCAAGATGACTGGACAAATCCCTGAGCAACCTTGTCTGAATAGAGTAATAACCTTGCTTTGAGCAAGAGATTGGATGCAATGGTCTTCTGAGATCCCTTCCACTTGAAATACTCTATGAGTCACTGTTTCCACTGCTCTTGAAAAATCGGGAAATTACTGTCAGAATGGGAAGGTGATACCTGGGAACCTTAAAGTAAGAGCACTCTTAGCTGGTTCTCCTCTCTGTGCCTGCAGGACCAAAGACCTGAACAAGCCATGAGCTCCTGCATTGCACGTCCTTCTGGGAAAATACCATATGATATAATCCAAGATTTGTATCTTGCATGAGCGTTTCCCTCTGATATCTGACTTCATTTAGCCAAGTGTTTTATACCTGTAATGATAATCATTACTGCAGGGGATAAATTAACATTATCTGTATAGTGGCAGCTCCTGATTGCCCCAGTGATAGTCATAGCCCTATTTAGCCACTTCATAAAAAAATTGAGATAGCAGCCTCAATCAGGCTTAAAAGCCTGGTGTCGTGCACAGACAGCAATTGCTTACACAAAACCATTCCTTAAGACAAAGTGCTTCTTTAATAATTCACTGCAGTTGAACCTGCAACTGAGAGCTACAGAAAACAAATTACGTATACAACAATGCTACACATTGCATTCTGGCATTATAGAAGTCATGACTGACATCTCTATGTACTGTCAAAAATAAATGTCAACCACTAATCAAAAAGCAAAAGCATTTTTTGGTGGTGGCTGTTGTTAAGAAAAATGGATAATTCACACTATCTTTGAAAGACAGATTGATGTTTGCAACTATCATACAGATGTCCCAAGGCACGATCCAAGCTAAATACATGCAGCTTTCCTTCAGACTACTAACTACATGCTCTTTACAAATTATCTTGGGTCTTCATAACAGGTAAGGTAAGGTAAGGTAAGGCCCTTATGATTAAAAACATGTAGCAACCAAATAGAAATCATTATTTGAAGATATCTTTGAACTCCAACTTATATTCTGACTACATTGCACTGTTTTGTGTTTAGAACATTACAATATTAACACAGTCTAGTAACCTTAAACTACCACCTGTCCTGCAGGATTATGAGCCTCCTGGTGAAGATGCACTTGACTGACAAATTGACAGTTAAATCTTCAACAGTCTTATGGTTTCATTCCTCAAGGGGATATATCACTACTTTTGGCAGAAAGGTATGAGGATAATTTAGTCTCCATTTATATAGATCAACTCAGATGTATCAATACATGTCTATCCAGAAAAATACATTAATTTTTTTTTACAAGAGCAACAACAGGCTTTAGTGAGGTCCTGGGAGGATGTAGGATACACGTATGCTTAAGTATGTATTCTCCTTCCAGGTTACAAGGTGCTTAATAGATAAAGTGCTATGTAAGTGGTCATACTGCTCTTCTCTATTTTTCGTGCATTTTTGACAGGTCTGTAAAGTATGTGTTCAAGACAGTCCCCTGTCTGATCTTTTGTTTGTGATCAATACTGTTTCAAACAGAGTTTGAATCTGGAAAACAGAAAACCAATATTCTCTCTGACAACCCCCAAATAAGTAATAGCAAGAATTAGTATTTGAAATAATAAAATCTAAATGTTTTTTCTCTGCTACCCTGAGAAGGGGGGCAAATTGCCAGGGATAATGCCTATGCACATTTATTTTTTTCCTTCATAACATGAAGATATAAAAATTCAGTCTAGCTGAACTACATTAGAAACCTGATCTAACTATGATCTTTAGAAAGTCTAGCACTCTTCCTGATTAGACTCTCAGACGGGATCATCAGTCTCTGGGACTGTGAAATACAGCATTTATAGTAATGTAGATCCTTAAAATGCTCTTAGTCACCACAATGATAAGTGACTCACCACATGTGAGAAAAAAAAGAAAAAAAATTTTTTTTTTTTTTTTACAGTCCAGTGCCATTTGTAGACGGAATGTTGGGTGCCCAACTTGGGTAAGTATAGAGATCAAATATAGGCACTATCCATGTCATAATTCCAAGCATAACTACAGCAACTGCAATGATGTTAATGCCCAAGCCAGCTTTCACCTAAAGAAAAGGAAAAAGAAAGCATAAACATGTATCAAGACACTGAAAAAATGTTTTAAAATGCCAAAAATCCCCTTTAGGACTTGTGCTTAAAACTCACCATGTCCATAACAGTTAAATGACCATATGAAAATACAATGGCATTGGATGGGTTTGATACAGGAAGCAGGAATGCAAAGGAAGTACACAAGGTTGCAGGTATCAAAATGAAAAGTGGGTTCACGTGAATGGCTTCAGCCTACCAAAAAATAAAAGACAGTACAGTTGTCAAGGGATGCATCTGCCAAATTAAATACAGAAATAAATACTTCTTCTATTAATACAAGTGAAATATGAATAGAACTGCTAGTTTAAACAGTGAGAAATCACTTCTTTTAGTAACTCATTTTTTAAGATTATTACACAGGCACAAAAAGTAAAAACACATCAAAAATTATATAAAGTTTAATTTGTATATAATACATATGAGGGATTCATTGAAGGATTCAATTTTGTTTAATATCTTTATTGATGATCTGGATGAAGGGATCGACTGTACCCTCAGTAAAGTTGCAAACAACACTATGTTGGGTGAGAGTGTTGATCTGTGGAGAGTAGGAAGGCTCTGCAGAGGGATATGGACAGGCTGGGCCAAGGCCAAGTGTATGAGGTTCAACAAGACCAGGTGCCAGGTCCTGCCCTTGGGTCACAACAAGACCAGGCAGTGCTACAGGCTGTAGGCAGAGTGGCTGCAAAGATGCCCAGTGGAAAAGGACCTTGGTGTGCTGTTTGACAGCAGCTGAACATGAGCCAGAGTGTGCTCAGTAAGGCCAATGCCATCCTGGCCACACTTTGAGCCACTTTCTAGGCCCCTTACAACAAGAAAGACATTCAGGTGCTGGCGCATGTCCAGAGAAGGACAATGAAGATGAGGAAAGGTCTGGAGCACAAGTTTTAAGTGGAGCAGCTGAAGGATCTGGGTGTGTTGTTCAGCCTGGAAAAAAGGAGGCTCAGGCGAGACCTTATCCCTCTCTACAACTCCCTGAAAGGAGGTTGCAGCCAGGTCGGGGTTGGTCTCTTCTCCCAGACAACTAGTGATAGGACAAGAGGAAATGGCCTCAAGTTGCACCAGAGGAGGTTCAGTTTGGACATCAGGAAGAATTTCTTTGGTGAAAGAGTTATTAAGTATTGGAATGGACTGGCCATGGAGGTGGTGCAGTCACCATCCATGGAAGTGTTCAAGAAAAAACTGACAGGACACTTAGTGCTATGGTTTAGTGGATAAACTGGTTATCAGTCAAAGTTTGGACATGATGATCTCAGAAATCTTTTCCAGCCTAAATGATTCTATGATTCTGTGAAAAGAGGGTAACATTTCTTTGAAAGAGAGAGAAAAGGCATTAGTATATTTCAAGGCTGGCCAAGAGGAAAAATGTACAGACTAGAAGACCATCAGTAAGTTTTGAAGAAGAAAGAATTAGATGTTTTGATACAGATGATGAGAAGAAAGGAGAGAACTGAGCTAAGGGCAAAAGAAATGAGAATTGCATATAAAGCACATCTATTAACCCTCTCTTTGCTGAAAAACTGCAGTTGTGAAGAAGCTCTAAGAGAGTTGTCCTTTTAAGAGCTTCAACTATTCACAAATAGCAATAACAAATAACATTGATTTTCACATGTTGAACTGTGCTGGATTTTTCTGAGGTAATTTTCTTCACAGTGGCTAGTATGTTTTCGATTTGTGCTGAACACAGTGCTGACAATATAAGGATGTTTGTCTTCCAGCTGAGCAGTACTTATATAGAGCAAAGTCCTTTTCTACTTTTCTTATTGCCACGCTGATGAGAAGACTGGGGTTATATGGGAAATTGGTAGGAGACAGAGTTGGGACAGGTGACCCCAACTGATCAAGGGACATTCCAGATCACATGACATCAAGCTCAGTATATAAAGTGAGGGGAGTTTGCAGTGGTGGCATTTTTTGTCTCAAGTCACTGTTACATGTGATTGGGCCCCGCTCTCCTGGAGATGGCTGAACACTTACCTGCCCATGGGAAGCAGAAAATTAATTATTTGTTTTTCTTGCTTACATGTAGGGCTTTTGCTTTCCCTGTTAAAATGATTTTTATCTCAAGCCAAGAGTTTTTCAGCTTTTCCCCTTCCAATTCTGTCCCAGATGTCTCTGGTGCAGAGTGAGTGAGGGACGGCATGGGGCTTGATTGCTGTCTGGGTTTAACTCTTGACATGAACTTTTATCTAACTTAACTAAGTTTTCAGTACCTCTTGTTAGAAATACCTAAAGCAACCAAGTATACAATGCACAATACAGGACAGCAAAAAAAGCTACATGAAGTATTTTATGGAGAAAAAAAAAAACCTTGAGTTTTAAAAACTGCTTCTTTGAGCAGTTGCATTATTACATGGATGTTAGAGTAGATTCTGATTAAAAATAGTCTTTGTTATACTCACCAAAGGAGATAGGATGGGTAAAAAGATCGTAATGGTAGCTGCATTGCTGGCTACTTCTGTTACTGAAGTGACGATAAGGCAGGATATTAGAATAATCAGCCACAAGGGTAATGATCCTAGAGGGGTCAATTTACTTGCTATCCACTGAGAAAGGTTTGAAACCTGCATAACAAACATAAGAACATGATTATGTTTAACAAGTCACTGAAAAGAAAATTTTAAAAATGGTATATAACAGGACTTTACTCATCTGCTAATTATGAAGTACTTATGTAACAGAGAAAAAATCTGAAATATTTTCCATATTCCTACCACGTTTTTAAGCCCATTTTTCTAATTCAATGGTGTCCTATAGGAGCCCATGCAAATGATATTCCATTTATTTAAATTTGCATCTCTGACATGGTTACGGGAGTCTTAATCAGAAAATGGTAATATGAGTATATCAGGCTTCATAACCAGAGTCTAGGTCCAAACCTGCTTGATTTACTGGAGTAGCCACCAGTCTCCACATGGGAAGTATCTCAGTGACATTAACTCTAAGGCTTTGGAAACAGTGTGTCTTCACAACTCCTGCCCCCATCAGGTTTAAATTCAATAAGAAGCAGCAGTCACTATTGTGCATAGTCTTGGAAGACAATGGAAACTTCTGTTTCTCTAAACCTACTTTCTGAACATCTTGAATATTTGCCACATTTATCATGTTCAATATTGCTATAAAATAACTTGCTAAAACAAGAGAATTACCATGAATTTACTGCATGTCTGAATTGCTCCTGATGTGGGTCATGCTATCTGTTCAGTATCTTCTATAAATTGCATTACCTCACAGCCGTCTGCCAGTGCAAACCCGCCACCAACAAGAATAACTATTTCCCAGGGCATGCATGACTGAAATTCCTTCCAAGTAATCAGTGGAGTGTAACCAAGAACAGCTAGAGAAAAAAAAAAAAGAATAAATATAGCCTCCCCAACCAACATTTAAAAACACATTGACAAGCTCTTGAAACAATCTCCCTGAGGAAGTACTTCAGAAAAATTCGAAGACAAAAATCTCATCATTATAACATGAACAAAGTCTCTGACAGAAACAAGCTGCACTTCCTGGGACAGATTTTTAGCCGGGGGGAAAACCACCACAGCTTGGAGACATTAGAGCTGTAATGGCTTCCACCTGTGGAACATTGGCCCCTTTCATCTCCTTCCCGATGTGGAAGACAGCTGGGTGATATCAATGAATTTAGTTTACTCAATAAAACTGCATTATTCAGACAGAGTGCTGAACAAATGCTGTTTCACTTAGACTCATTCAGTTTCTGACCTTGCATTCTCTGTGAAGCCCCAGATCTCATTGATTTTAGCATCACAACTGAATGCATAAAGAGGAAAAGCCAGAAGTATGCTTTAAGGGAAAATTCCATTTTGAACAGGAAAAATTACATGACAATGAATTAATGTATCATTTTGAATTAATTTCTACATTAATTAAGCAATAAAATTTTCAAAAACTAAGCCTAGCCCTGCCTCATGCAGTGCCATTTCAAAGCCCGTTGTAGTCAATGAAAAGGTAGTTTCTATTGGTGTCCATGGGGTGCAGGTAGCAGGTTCCTACACAGCACCAGCTTCTGCTGCTCACATTGCACAATTGTTAGCATGACTTCCAGGCCAGGAATTCTTTATTTCCCAGTGCTTTATACCCTCTATTAAAACTTTAGCATTAGTACTTAACAACATTCTTCTAACCAATGCAGTAAATTACATTTACGGTAGCATATTAGATAACTTATTGTAGTAAAATCTGCATCAAAATATACTCAACTGTTTTCTCCATTTGAAGTCCCACGCAAAGTTTTTGCTGGAATAATAAAGAACAGGACGCCTATCAATAAGGCAGCTGTTGAATCCGTAATATAGCCTTTATACCTAAGGAGAAGTTAACAAGAAAAAAAAAATATAAATATTTATAGTCAGGAGAAGGAGGGGAAGAGTGAGGAGCAAGATGGAGTAACAGAAAAGAGCTGCTGTGGATTGACCATAACCCTCTAATACCCAATTCCCCATCCCTTACACCACTAGGTGTGGTGGAAAGAGGCAGAGGAGCAGGGAATGAAGGAATCAAGTTGAGCCTGGAAAAAAAGAGGATGGGGAAAAGTACTTTTTGTCCTTGTTTCTTACCCTCCAACTCTATTTTTAATTGGCAATTAAATTAATTTTGCCCATATCAAATCTGCCCATGGTGGTACCTGATAAGCAATATCCCTGTCTTTATCTTGACCCACAAGCTTTTTGACCTTCTTTTCTCCCCTGTCCTGTTGAGGAGAGGTGGTGAGAAAGTGACTGGGTGGGCACCTGGCAGACAGTCAAGGGCACCTTCTCACATCTATAGAAATATTTGGTGCAGGCCCTTTACATACATAAATAAATATTTTGAGTAAACGTGTTATTTTGCCACACAGAAATAAGCTGGAGGAGGAGGGTTTTTGGAAGTAATTGATGCTTAAAAAAACTAATTTTCAGAGTTCTGTGATAAAATGAATAATTCTAATACACTCTGCAATAGATACAGTTTAAGAGGCCTTAAAGAGCAATGTGCATACCCACAAAATGGTGATGCTTTTGTAGCTAAGGAAAGGCAGCAGACCTTTATTATCATCCTCCTGTGGCTGTGTTTACTAGGGTCACAGTCACAAGGGTCATGTTTGTTTTGGTCATTTCCAGTGCCTGAGAACTGTTTGCACTATTGTTTCTTAAACTGATTCAATATCTTTCTAACTTGTACAGAATAGCCCCAAGATCAGGCAAGGTACAAAGCTGAGTTCTAAGGCCTTTTTAACACATCCATCTGAGTCTGTTACACAATGTTAGGTATTGGCATATCCCAGTCTGTCTTATTTCAGTCAAGATGGTCATTAAAATGAATAGAAATTTTGCTGAAGAAAGCTAAGCAAACATTTTCTTAACCTTGTTACTTTTATTCTATTTTCTGCCAGTTCTTCTGTAAAATTTTCTGAACCAATACACCAATATATTTGTTCTCTCAGACCATATGCTTTTCTGAATATTCAGCTAGGTCCAATAATAACTTATCAGATCTTCCCAGCAGCTTAATGTTTTGTACTGAACCAGAGCTTTTCACTGAAAGGGAAAAATTTTCTCCCAGTTATATGCTACAAATATATAATCTGATGGATCCCTTTGCTTCGTCAGGTGAAATTCAAACAAAGCTTAATATGCATAGCTGATTTACACCAAAACAAGCATACTTTTAGCTAGCACTGTCTCAAAATCAAGGTGCCATAGAAATTGAAGTGATTCACTAATATTTTCTGTGTCCTCTTCCTAGTGTCTGCCTGAATAGAAAACACATTTTGAAAAGATAATTATTATATTGTTATGGTTTCCTAAGGCAGAGGATTCTGCCTATATATCACCTTTAGCCTTGGACCAGATGCACCAGGTCTAGAGATTCAAAATTTCTTCTTCTTGAATCCTATTCTACATGCTCTTAAGACTTGCTAGAAGTTTTGAAGGAAAGCAAGATCTAAACACAGAAGCAATCCATGCTGCCACTTTCCCCTAGGCAGCTGCATTTTCATATAATGGTTGAGTTTGAAAGGGGCCTCAAGAGGTCATCTGGTCCAATCCCCTCTGCTCAGGAAGAGTCATGCAGAGCCAGCTGCTCAGAATTATGTTCAGACACCTTTTTAATATCTCCAAGGATGGAAACTCCACAGCCTCTCTGGGTCACCATCACAGGTAAAAACCATTTCCTGATGTTCAGGAGAGATCCAGGAAGTTTTAGTTTGTGCCCTTTGTCTCTCATCCTGTCACTGAGCTCCACTAAGAAGAGCCGGACTTTTCTCTTTGCTCCCTACGCAGTGATCCTGCAGTCCCCTTCCTGCAGGGGTTGTTCCTCCCTAGGTGCAAGACTTTTCACTTGCACTTGTTGAATGGAGTGCAATTTTTTGCTCACAAAACTTAGTATTCCTGATGCAAAATATAATTCTCAAAAAACATGCAATACGCACAACATTCTACCATTAGTCATACTATTATGAAGACACACACGTGATGCCATTCCAAACAGAATATTTTCAATCATTATCAAATTTTGAGATAAATATTTTTGAAGTCCATTTATCCAAGCTGTAATACAATTGCATATACAACATCTACCCACTTATAAGACTTCAAATCTGATTGTGTTATAAGGAAGCAAAAAACCTGTTGACTCAGGAGATTTCACAATGACTCCACCTGAGATCATTGTAGAGAACAGAGCTGTGGGCAAAAATACACACTGGTCTTGTATTAGAAGTAGAGAAAGCAATAAACCATGAAGAAAAATCTACAGTACATTCAGGCAATAATCTGAGGAAGAGTGAGAGAAGCCCACTTTGCCTACATCAGCTGAAGCCCACTGTTGAACTTTCTCTTCCTTATGGGGCTCATAATATCCTGGCCAAAGGCCAGTCTGGAACTCCTCTAATTGAAGCTAATATCCTACAGCCTGGAATCTGGCCAGGACATAGAAGGAAACTGCTGTAGCAGAAATTGTGTGTGATCCTGTGGTGTCAACAAACTGGGAGGAAACAAATATTTTTACCCTGTGCTGCTCTCTGTAGTGTTACACAGTATTTATTAAAACATCCTGCTGTCTGCTCGCAGAGGGAGGTAACAGGAGTGCAGGCCAGGACAGCAAAGGAAGTATTCTTCTGTAATAGATTGACACATTTTTCTTAAGAAAAATTAACTGGCAAAGGTAAGGTATTTTTGAAAGGCATCTGATAAAGCTGCTAAAAATGATCTCTACTCAATATTAATACAGCACAAAGGTAGATTAAAAATTAGCTGATGTTATGAAAAGTAGCTCTTAAAAAGTATAAAGGCATAATAATTAAATGCCGGTATTTCTGCTGGGATTTCAAAAATATCAGTGTTTGCACTGATACTGAAGGGGTATTCAGTAACTTGTGAGGATGCACACAAAGGGCTGAGAACGTGAACATGGATGGTGAGCATCATGGGAAATTTTTTCTTTAAGCAAAACTTTCAACATTACATTAAGTTTGTCAAGAAAATTTATGAGTTGATATAATTACCAGATACCTATATTTTTAAAGCACCTGTCACAGAAAAGTTTTTAATCCCATAGAGAAAGACTAAAACAGGTAGCCAGAAGCTATATTTAGGAAGAAAGCAAGATGTCAGTTTGTCTTGTTTAGTTTGACAACAGAGATGACTATCAAGGAAAGCAGCAAATTCCAAAATCTGAGGGACATAGGCTTTGCCACCTGAACATCAAGCCTGGTTTCTTTCTGGAAATTCATGTTCTAATAAAATAAGTCCTTACTGGGTTTACCACACAACAATGTAGCTCTTCTGATCTTCAGCATGTTAGAATAAAGGATCAGATGATCTTTCTGGTGTAAGACCCTGAGGGTGGTGTGATTCCCACCTAATGGAACCCACTCACTAGTCTGGGAGAGTTTCAAAGTTACTTATATCTTTGACATTGTGGCTTTTCATGAAGTCAAAACCCTTTTCAGGTAATAGAAATTCCCTAAGGTCAGTTTGAGACTGTGCGATTAGACCCTGTGGAAAGCAAGTACTATCAGATTTCTGTAAGGGTGGAAATTATTCCCTTATAGTTGTTTCCTGTACCATAAACTTTCAGAAGTTGTGCACATGCCTATCTGTATACTTAAATCCAAAACACTGAGCAATTTTATATGCAGGTGCCTTAGGGAACAAGTGTGTAAGAGATGTAATCCACAGTTCATTGCACTGCTAAACCCTCTTGCATATCACAGTGACAGAAGCACAGTTTCTAGATTTAGATTTTTTTTCTGTTTCTTTGTTGTTGTTGTTTGGGTTTTTTTTACAGTAGATAGCTTGCTCACAGCTGTACTTGTGCTGAATCTTAGCCCCACTCATGTAGTTTGGCTGAGAAGTTTTTGTTGCTCAGAAAATATTAACTTAATTGCTTGTTTTTATACCTGTTTATGCAATTGATGGCTAACTGAAAGCTATCTAGAAATAGACAAGGTCTGAATAATAAGAAATGCTTTCTTTCCTTTTAAAGTGCATAACAAAAGCTTTGTTTCTCTTCAGGTTATTTCACTCGAATTAGAACGTGATTTGGCCTAACACGACATAACACATGCTTGCAGTTCCTTCCAAGGAAAACTTTACAGGGCATCCACAAAGGAACATCCCTGTGCAGAACCTGTAATCATGCTTATTTTGAGAAAGTTCTGGTTTTCTCTGACAGTGAACAAAATCCTCAGGCAAAGGCAACCAGCTTCAAATAGGAGTATGTGGCTCTCTGGACTGAAAAAAATAATTTGAGCTGTAAGTATCATATTTGAAAGGTTGTTTACAGTGGCTGTTTTCCAGTTTTACTTGTAGCTCTTTAAACAGTGCTCAGTGAGCACTGGATGTTAATAGGAAGCAGAAAGAGAAGCCAAGCCAGCCTGATTGCTTAGCTAGCTGATAGCTTGATTAACTCAACACTCCAAAACCCCTTCAAGAATGTAGTGTTTCAAATGAGAATGATCACCAGCTGTTGTTATAAGGGTAAAACAAATGTTCTTTTGCAATTTTTTTGATAATCAAAATTAAATAATTTTAAAACAATCTTAGTTTTTAACACACTTTTTAATGTTATTTTTTCACAAAATAATTTTGCTTTACACTTTAAATCTTCAAAGTGCTACAACTATTGCTTGTGACATCCCTTCCCAGACCTTCTGGAAGAACACTGGGGAAGGTGTGTTAGCAGTGGAAATATAACTAAAGAGAGAAGGCATCATGTATGTGTTCACATGTCATTTATCACAAACACACAGGAAAACAAAATGGAAAATTACCCTCCTAGTTCGGCACTGGCCTTTGGGACATCCAGTTATAAATGTTGAATCCATAAGGACCTAAACAGCACTAAGTTCTACTTGTCCCAATCCTCCAACTGCTTCCCACCCTTCCAGAGTAAAACTCAGAACTTTATCACAGAAAAACTGAACTGAAATTACAGTAAGTACAGCTAGAGAAAAGGAGATATCACAGTAATACAAGCTCCTGCAAGACCGACTTATTACTTAGGGAAAAAAATCCAGGTGATCCTGAGGAAGTTGTAGAAGGCAGCAAAACAAAACCATAGTTCTTGGCTGTTTGGTGTTTAGTTGAACTATGATTTAGTTGAAGGAGTTATATATGAACAGATAGTAATTAATATTACTAATTGGAGCTGTCAAAGCAGGGGACATTGGCCCGTATGCATCCAAGTGTGGCTGTCATTAAGGACAGTCGATCAAAAAATTCTAACCAGATTTATTTTTTAAATTTCACATTTGATGAGGAAGTGGGGTACTGTGGCATCAATTGTTCTGTGTTCTCCCTGACCAGATTAAGTTTAAAACCTAGGCATAATCCCTCTTAGGAGGCCCTCTATTATAACCTGTAACAGGTGTAACACATTTCAGCTATCGCACACATACATATACGAAATTGCTGGAGTCTATCTTCTGTATACACTAGAAAGGTTTGCAACAACTTCAGCCTGGCATACTTCTGAAATATTGAAAGTATTTAATTTTTGAAAATTGAGAAGAAAAGAAGGTATGTAGTTAAGGCACAGTACAGTTCTTATTGGTGTATCAAAAGAGATCACTTACTCTGGGAAAAGTGAAGACCATCCTGGGATGAAGCCAGGATCTCTGGTGAACCACAGAAGGGTCATTAGAATGAACAGGACAAGTGTAACAGTTTCTGGGTAGCTATAGCAGAAGCAGAATGGATTATAAACTTTCCTGAATTCACATTTGAATTTACCTTCTCTTGTTTGCAGATTTATAGTTTGAAATACCTAATTGGTCCAAGTTTCTTGTACTCCTCCTGAATCACCTGTGATGAAGCCTCTTCTCTAGCTGTTTTCTTCTTGCCACACCTGAACATGTTTTTAAAACTGCAATGTAAAGCAGCAATATTGAATGATGATTTAAGCACATACAGGAAAAAAAATGCCCAACCCTTCCAGTTATCAGTAGTACTTGACAAAAGTAAAATAGTCACTTTGCAATGCAGTATCTTCCATTTAATTATCACACACCAAACTGAGTATATTGGAATTAATTGACAATGCCCAGTGGGAGAGTGACAGAGGCAACAACACAAATGTGTCCTGTTATTGACCAGTTCATTTGCCCAGGAAGGATGCAATTTTAATCATGGGAACTAATTGAAACAATCAAATATATAGCCTGTCTATTTAATAAAAGTCATCTGTGGCTTTGCTTTACTTTGTTTTGGAATGAAAAAGTTTCTATCACGTGAGTACCCTGCATATTGATAAGCAGAGTAACAGCTACGAGCCAGGATTTCAATCTTGGATAAGACTCTTACAGAGTGTTCAAAAGAACACTCAAGAAAAAAGAAACAAGTGTTCACATATAGAGTGTTAAGCTTGGGATGATTCTCTCTGCTTAAAAGTAGTCTCACTTTTCATGTCTTGCACCATAACAGCCATGTGGAAAATTGGTGTCCCGCTTATCTCTCCAGATGTTAGTGAACTCATGGAGAACAAGGTTTTGAAGAATCAGCCCAAAAGAAGTATTGTCCTCTCCAAAACCATAAAAGCCCAAGCTCTGTGGAGAAACAAAAGCCCTACCATACCACCACTTACAAACTTAGGAAAAGCAGTTTTTTACTTCACATTTACAAATACAGTGATCCAGTTTATAACACAGATATTGTTCAAGTACTCAAACTGATTCCTCACTCCCACAAAAGGTGTACTCCTATGAATCTTCCAGACAGAAAAATTTTATAAGATGTCAGTATTCTTCTGTCTTGAATACATCACAGTTTAACGTTTAACATTTAATGTTTAGTGTTTAGTACGTGTATAATATAAAGGAATGAGTACTCCCATTTGTGATATAGCCTTTTCACACTGGGCTGAATAGTCAAGGATTCCTATTTTAGAAAATTCTTGTTACATCTGGAGATTAAGCCATACTAATCAAGGTTTCAAATTCACTGTTGCTGCATTTTCTTCCTATTGAGCCCGTTAAAGTAAGATGCAATATTTACTCCTGGTACAAATTATCTTTTTTATCAATAACCTTTAGTTTCATTGATTATACCATTCACTTACTCAAACCCAAGGAAAATCCACTGGAGCCAGACCCAGGAGAGCAGCAAAATAATAACTGTGATGGGGATGGAAAGGATAAACCAGGATCCAAAATTGATGCACTGGCAATCTGGGTAACGTCTGGATGAAAGTAAAATAAATGTTCAGTTGAGCCTTGCAAAGGAATGAAGACTTGTAAGTAGTGCCAGAAAGCACACCTGAAAGACAGTACTTCTGGCTGGCAGCAGACTTCAGCATGTGTTGGCCTCTGGTGTCCTCTTACCATGCCCTCCCATCGTGTTACAGGTCATCATGACCACTACAGGAACCAGCTGTGCCAGTTATTTGAGCACTGGATCGGCAACAGATCTGGAGATCTGACACCGACTGAGGTGTGTCTAATTTGAGTTCTGTAGGCAAGAGAGGGCCATCCACAGCCTTAAGGACTGTTAGGAATATAAAGAAACAGAACTTGAAAGAAAGCAGTTCTTTGAGATGAGAATTTAGCACAAGAAAATATACTCAAATGAAAAAGCTCCAATGAATGTAGAAGACAACAGTGGAGGCAGCTTTGAGATTCTTATTGTTTAGGCTTCCATAAGTAATTCAAAACTGATTAAAATCAAAATTATTATTACTAATTTCCAGGAATGTTCATTGGCTAGGTGGATTGTCTCTCCAGTCACATTGTCTCTTTGAGGCTATCTTAATCTGCTGATTACAGACATAGGTCATTCAACCAGAGCTCTCACTTCCATGTGCATTTAAGAAAAGGAGAAGGGCTTTGGTTTTCTGCAAGAAATTGTTGAATGTGATAGATCCCAGATAGGCAAAAAGGCAGGGTGAACAAAGGCTGTTTTCCAAGCTACTTTGTGAACAGAAGTCACTCTTCCTTTGAGCTCCTACAACTCTACTGAGAGAGCTTTTAATGCTACGTGTGAGAAAATTGAAGTCTCCTTGAGCAGTCTTTCTCTTTGATGCAGAAATCGGATGGAGGGAAAGTAAAATGTCCAGATAGAGGCTCTAATGACTATTTCCAATTATTTGCCAATTTATTGTATTTTGGGTCTGGCTAGAAGGAAAATAATTTTAATGATTCCATAAGGGTTTGAAGCTGTAAATGCTTACTATAAGTGCTCTCTCAAGTATTGTGCAAATTTTAGGTTTGAGTTATACTTATTATGATGCTTACATATATAACAAATAAAGTGCTAGCAGGGACCAAACCAAAACCCCTACCCTCTTTTTGAGGTGATGTTCTGAATTTCAACTGTACATAGTTATGAGACAGTGAAACTGGAAGAATAAAAAGCATTGTGCTGTTACATAATTTATTGATTACATGGCTATGTACCTTTTATTACATGACTAGCCACGCCAATTTTTGAATGTAAAAATTTCAAGATAGGAAAAAACACATGAACATAGTAATGATTTAACATTTCATCACTTGCTAAAGTGTTTATGATCTTTCCTGAAATATGTGTGATAATTTCTTATTTAGCAACAAAACAAGCTCTTAAAATCCTTATACTAAAGAGTCAAATCCATTATAAAATATTAATTTGTTATGGTCAGGCTTCCCAATATGTTTGTTGAATATTTGTGTATTTCTAGTAATTTGAATACTGAAGTTAGGTATTGTTCATCTCCAGAGCAAATACTCCTCAGGCAAATGGATGACCAGTTTAAATGATTTTAAAAAACAATCCATTACATAGGGCTGGTTGGATTATCTGCTACTGTTGGATTATCTACTACAGGTCTTGCCTGAAGCCAGGATGGACAGGACACACTGATTTATTTTCTAGACATATTTTCTTTGGAAGATGAAAAAATGTAATTGATTTTAATAATCCTCTTTCTACAGTGATTCAGTGTCAATAACAGGAAACTCTTTCCAGGCAAACACTACAAATGCTATCAATAACTGGTCTTTAACAATTTTACCATGTACAATATAACATCGGAGGGTAATGAAAGGACTGTCTATTTCAAAATTGGAATAGGACTATTTCTGGCAATGAGTAGTTTGCAGAAGAAAAAAATTTCAGCAAGAACTATTGGAATACAAGGAGTTTGGAATGAGATCTGTCAATTTTCTTTTCAAAGCAGTTCTACTTAAATATGAAAAGGAATATTAAAAAATGCTTTGGAAAACCTTAAAACAAGGTGGTTCACTGAATGCAAGGTTTCAGACTGGTTTGAATTTTTTTTTAATTAATGGACCCAAATTTCTCATTTCAACAATGCTTAGCCTCTTGAAAGTCTCCTGATGCTCTTTGCTAAGCAGTCTGAACTCACCTCCTGCTGTACTTAGAAATTAATAACAGTTTTTTACAGCCAGACAGTGCCTGTCTTATTCATGCTAAGTAGTGTTTTCCTCCTCAGACAAATCTATCTTTTTCCATGCAACTACCCAAATAATAAAGTACTACTTAACCAAAGAATGGTCATCGTGTTGCATGTGTTGGCAGATCACTTACAGACTTTCCCTGTGTAAGGTAAATACAACCATGCCATTTTATTTTTTCTCCTTAGCAATTAAGAAAAGCAATAAAATCAAATAATATCAAATCAAAGGATAAGGTTTCTAATGTGTTTTAGGGCAGCAACATGAGAACGCAAGAAAGAATGCTAAAATTTTGGATGAAAAAGAGTACAAATAATATAGTCTCTTACGAATTGAAGTGCTCAGTAAAAATCAGATTAGTTGATGTTCCTGTGATTGTGGCCAGTCCTCCAATGGTAGCAGAATAAGCAACACATAAGCACATCACTTTCAAAATCCCACTGTATTTGTCCTTTCTGCTTTTTCTCTCTGCTTCAGCAGGTGGTAGATTCTGCTTGGAAAGTATATACACTAATTAATATATAAGAAGGGCTCATCATCAGGCACAGAAATAGAAACCAAGGATGCCTCAGAAGAGCCAGACAATTTACTGGCAGTATAGTTTTCTGCAGTGTGGTTTGGTTTGCAGTTACACTGGTAACTAGAACCGTTTATGCAAAGAAAAGGAAGAAGAGTCAAATCCTGAAATCCTTTTCCAGGTCTGTCTTAGTCTTTACAGAAGAACTTCCTTTGTATATACTGATATATATACATACACCTGATATATAGAGTTTGTACTCTAGTGAGATTGCTTTAACTTGTGTAAAATACACTGGGAGGGCAAAAGCACTAAGGAAATGTGGCAGTGTGTGTGGTGAAAGCCACAGCAGCAGAGTCTCAAGACTAGTGGAACAAAACCAAGCACACCAAGGTTTGAGACTCCCTCTGGTTAGGGTGACTTTCTGTGTCCCACCCGTGTTCTGTCTGTGTTACATTTTTGCATGTCTGCCATTACTGGTTATTGCTTCCATTATGTCATGGTTTGGTTCTAGAAAGTTCTCTCTTTCCTTGTACCCCACTGGTTTGTGTAAATCTCTGTACCTCTATTAGTTGTTTTCCCTGTTCCCTTTTCCTGTATAAACCCCTGTTTTTCCCCATACCCTGGTCTTTGTCCCTGGATCCCTTTGGCTCTTCTGGACACCGTCCCTGCACCTGGACCCTCTCCTGGACCCCTGGAGCCTCTCCCAGAATAAAAGAGGTGAAATCCACACAAAGACCCGTCTTTCTCGTCTTTGCCTTCTCCTGATGCTGAGAACACTAGGCTTGGGGTTCGCTCTCCTCAGAGAAGCCAGCACACCCCGCTTAGGTGCCGCAAGCTCTGTGCCTGGGGACAACTGCAGATCGTCTGCAGCCGCCCGCTCTGCCAGGGACGCTCCAGCAGGATGCTGTGCGGCTTTGGGCGAGCACCCAGCCAGCGCCAATGAAATAATTCTACAAGCAAACTGTGTGCATATGTGTGACTACAGGTATATCTCTTATTCACATGTAACAAATTTCATTTCTACCGTGCCATTGAAGTGAAATTTAGGTTAAAACTAAGTTACACTGCATAATAAAAATACAATTTAAATACCTGTTCCTTTTCTTTTTCCTTTTCTGTTTCAACTGAAGTAGTGCACACGTTACTATCTACATTGTTGTTATATCTGGAAAAACAAAGGCATGTATTGTAACAAACGGATATTCAATTTAGATCAATTCTTAGAACAGAATTGAGTAAATTAATAACAATTACCCATTAACTTGTTTTTCTTTCTCTTTCCAATCGGGATTTTCATATTCTCCTATATTTTCTGTAAGACAGTGTTGCAAAGACAGATAAGAATTTAAGGGAGAAAAACCAGAAAGGCTCCATCAGCATGTCTCATCCCATGCAATCGCTTCACTTCAATCATCCCATGAATACATTTGCAAGCACCAATCTCAGAAATAGTTGATTTGTGCCCTACTCCTTCATGACTCCTGTTCCTCAGAATCTGAATCTTCCAATCAGAAGCAATCTTTCTAATTTACAATCCAACTGTGTACACAATCAATTTAGATTCATTTTTCTTCCAACCTTACACTGTAGCTTAAAGAGCTCTTTCCTTGTGCTAACATTTAAGCCTTAGCATATCTATACCCCAGGGTCATATTTCTATCCAGCCATTTCACTAGGCTGATAAGGCAGCATCTTTCCTTCTCCCCTTCTCACATCCAATTGCCACCTTCTGCACACATTCAGCTTTAATTAATCTTTGTGATCAAGAGAGAGCTCACACATAGTAATCCAGGAGAAGTCTCACAGGGAAGCACTTAATGATGCCAGTACTTCTCTGCCATTTAATTGTATTTGCTGTGTTAGTTAAGGCTGGGTGAGGGTAGCAAAGACAGAACTGCACCGCGCACCTACCGTCCAGCTCCAGTGCTGGGTTGATGGAGCCATTAGAGCAAGGCATCTCCAGCTCATCAGCTTCTGCTTCAGCTCTGATGATCTGCTGAGCTACAGCCTCTACAATTGGCATCACCATGGCAGCAGCAGAGGTGTTGCTGAGCCACATTGACAAGAAAGCACAGCTAACCATGAAACCCAACATAAGCCTGGGACAGGAGAGAAGAGTCTGTGGCTGCTACAGTAGCACCTCTTATCATCACTCTATTTAATATAAATGGAGAATTTTTTCAACAGAAAAGTTGAAACATTGAAAATTTAAAGCTTGTAATTTTCAATACATTTATGAATTAAAAATTTCTTGATCTAAGAGACTGAAGTTATCATATTTTAGAGGTTCAAATATGTTATAAAGTGAAGCAGAAACAACGTTTATTTCCAGAATTATACTGTATTTGACCATCTTTGAAGAAAGAGCACCATGCGTGTCACAAACTCAAATGAGAGTTAAAATGGCTACACTGCTGACGTTATTAATCTCCTATTGTACAATCTAGGTCAAAACCCTGGAGTTATCACTTAAACTGCAAGACCTCTCAATACCAGTTCAGTTGTTATAGGAAGAAATATTAACAATCCAGTAAGTGGTACTTACCTTAGTTCTTCATCAGAGCACTGAGACAGGTGTAGACATTATTTGGGTTTCAATAAACATCATCTTTGATATTAAATGGGAAAGGGAAGGTCATTACAATGCCTTACTTAATCTGGTTTTGATTCAACTTTTTCTAAGTTGGGAACAATTAGTAATGCAGTACAAAGAAATGAATGAATGAAAAAATCAAATGTTCCATGTCATATCTGGTGAAGCTGGACTGTAAATTTAGAATACAGGTCACAATGTAATTTTTAACACATTTCTTGGAGTTTTAAATGTGCACAGTCTTCTTCACTCCCTGTTCCAAGGTGCTGTCACTGTCATTAAACACCTGCTATGCATCATCACAGTGAGAGAACAACTGAGCGGAGAGATAGTGGTTTTGCAATATATTTTCAGAAGTGACCTGTGCAATTTGTAAATCTCTTTGCCCAGCCTTGATCCAAAGCTTCACAAAAATATCGGGTTTACTCAGTACATGAAGCCAATATAGAGATTATATAAAAATCATGTAAACATTATTTAATGATGTAAAAATATCATCAAAATGTCTCTCATAGTCTTTCATTTCAGCTAATAACAACATTTCAAACTTGATTTTTTCTCAGTAGGGGCACCTTGTCTTTCCCTGTGCACTTTTAATTGCATCGTGATGAAATGATCTGTAGACGAGCAAGTCACAGATCTGATTCAACACAAATTGTCATCTGTAGCGGCCCAAGACTTGCTGCCTGGGGCTGCTTGTGAGAAAATCCTTCTTTCCCATGGGAGGTATGAAAAACAATAAGATAAAGCACCTGTTGTTATCGTTCTTGTACGATATGTTTTGTATTAGGGTGGTGTAGAACCCGGCCAATCATATACATGGGTTCCTACTATATAAAAAGAACAATACAATAAACGGGGCTGCTGCTGGCTGGCTCTTGGATCTCTGCAAACCAAGCTGTGTGCTGTCTCATTATTGTACCTCGCCGCTACAGTCATCAACAGTGCAAAATTAATTTAGGCAGTTTTTGATTAGATCCTCAGATGGAAGTTGGGGAAGAATTGTGCTTCTTACACAGAAAATACCAGTCAGAATAAGCACACTGAATATGAATTTTCACACTGTAGAGAAATGCCATTTTATAAGAACTTGCAAGGGGAATTAAAAATAAAAGCAAACTAAAATATTCACTAATGTATTTCAAAACTGTTCATCATAAATTTCTAGCATTAAATGGATTGATGGTCAGGTGACCATCTGGTGCAACATGGTGAGCTCTAGTGAGGGACATTGAAAGTAATTACAGAGTAATAAAATATATCCTATCCTGTTCAGCCCCAGTCTTTCAGCATTATTTTCCCTGTGGTATTGCTAAAAAAATAGCTTGGATAATGATTTCACTGATATCCAAGTAAAAAGTCACTCTTTACTATGTAATGCACAATCCGTATTTTATTAACCGTTCTAGTCCTTGCAGGTTGCATAGACATATTCACCTTTCTCTGCTAGTCTGCAGACCAAACTGCATAGCTCAGATGACAGGAGGACTTTACAGACTCATAGAATAATCAGAGCTGTAAAATACTGTTAATATCATCAAGTCCAACCATAAACATAGCACTGCCAGGTCCAACTCTAAACTATGTTCTTAAGTGCCACATCTACACATCTTTAAGTGTCTCCAGGGATGATGACTCAATACTTACTGATATGCTGACAGATGCATCTGTGGGCCTAAACCTTTTCTGCAAGTTTGTAAAGCAAGCAAAGAGTTTTCACTTCATGAGTGTGATTTCATTTCCCCTACCACCTCAACCAGATGAGGAAGTTCCTATCCTTTGATAGTTTTTTTCATATGTAGGCAAAGGAAAACATCATAAGACACGTTAATGTGTTTTTCCTTCCCTGCCACATGCTTAGTGTTATGAATTTTTTTCCCTCACTGTGTATTTGAACTCTTTTTGAATTTTGGTGTATGTCCAGAATTTTGAAAACACTATTGAAGTAAAATTAATCAGCATAGAACAGATTTTATGTTGTGGTATTGGGTGTGAATTTTCCAACCATCATCAAGAAACAGGACCCCTGTATTATCCACAAGCTAATCACACTTTTTGTTCAGGAGGATCCTTATTATGAACAGAATCACTCAATGATTCTGTTTCAATGTTTCAATTAGGATTTCAGCAAAATAATAAAGTGTCACCTACAAATCAATCATATCAATTTAAATATCTATTTTGTTTGGGTTGAAAAGAAAGGCTGGATTTCTACTGCAGAAAAAGCAGTAGGCAATTATTTCTGGAATACATAGCTTTCCACAACTATTACTGTCCTTCAAGGCATTGTTTAGAACATACCATGCAGGGTTGACACCCACCAGCATCACCATTCTTAAAGCCACTCTTTTGTGGAGATTCCATTTTTCTATTGATGTTGCCAAACAAATTACTCCAATCAGCAGCAGCTGAAAGTCTTTAAAATAAGAAGATGCAACCTGAAATAAAGAAAAAACAAAAAAAAAAACCAAATAAAACAAAACAAAAAGGGAAAAAGAAATCTGATTTTTTTTTTTTTACTAAAAGGTGAATTTCTGTTAACATTTGGTATTGTCAGTTTAGTGAAAAAATACAGTAAGATTATATTATGAAATAAACATAGAGAACATTTTTTGGCTTAAAAGTAAACTGTTCATTAGAACTGTTAAATTCATTTAAGAAAATGATGAAAGAATAAATGCACTAAAGTTCCTATTCTTAAAACAAAATAAAAAATAAAGCTTATGATATAACAATCAGTCACATCTCACATACACACTAAATCACCAATGACATGTGGTTTTTATTATTTTTTATCTATCCAACAGATAAAATAAGCATAGAGTATGATTCTGTGATGACATCTCTGGCATGAACATGTATATTCAGCAGTTTGCACGTGGGGTCATTAGTGTGACATTTTGTCTCTGTAACATTAAGAACATTTCATAACTATCTAGCCTTTTCCCATAGACTGCCATCTAAGCACTAAATCACAATCTAGAAAAAAAAATTTAAAGAAATATGAACAAGTCCTGAAGACAAAGCATGTAAGCAAGTCTGGAGGCAGAACTATTGTGATTGGCACTCATCAAATCTATGGATTTGTCTGACAGGTTTCAAAATTATGTTTCATTCTTTGGAGTTGTGATTCCTGATATGCACAATATAAAACAGAGAAAAAGAAGGGTTACCTGCTTGGATCCCATTATACCAAAAAATGGGAACATAATGGCAGGGAGCAAAGCTGAAACACCCAGCGGCAAAGCTTCTGTCAGCCAAAAGATGGCCACTACAAACAATGTGTATGCACATTCTGCTTCCTAGAACACAAAAAGCACCAAAAAAACATGATACGATCATCCAGAGGAAAAAAAATCACAATTCAAAAAGTACAGCTACACTAGTAGAGAGATTCCCCACATCTGGAAAAATATAAGTTAAAGGACCTGGATTTAGGGTACACATAGTGTGCTATTGACAATCATGCTAAGATATGAAACATCTGTAAAATAGTCCTCAAGAGGTTTTTTTTCTAAGAGATACTAAAATTGTTTAAATTCTACCACTTAAGAAAGGTAGGGGAAAAATCAGCTGCCTATTCCTTCAAGGACAATTAATCATATAGGTCACTCTGGAACATTCCCAGGCCATGAATGCTTATACATCACAAACATTCTGCTTCTGTAAGCAAACCTTTAAACCTCCAGGAGTACTCACGGTTAATAATATGTCAAATTTTGTCTTTTCTGTAATCAATGAAGATTTGTCACCAGTATCAATAAGTCAAGGATATAATCTAATAAAAAAGGTATTGTGCAAGACTAACAAAACACTCTGTGGTTGTTTTTAAGACTAATAATTTTAGTGAGTGTCTATTGAAACTTCTGAAAACCAGTTCTTTTCCTTCCTCCCTTTCTTCCCAGGAGAATCTTTTTCAATGCTGCCTGTAAAACGCAGCCCCAGACAACTATAATGAAGTGAGCCTAGTTTCATCCAGAATCTTACAAACCTCTTTCGTGTAGTTTTTAATTTATATTTCTGATTTTTAGGAAAACGGTTTGGAACACTTAATTTCTCTGGTTAGGGTAAGAAATTACTCAACAGCAGCAGAGATGGTTTGTACTGGGAAAGGAACAGCTCAAAGATGTGGCTTTTGGAACCTTTGACTGGAAAACAACAATATTAAATCTAAGTCAGTTGGCTGTAGCTACCATTTATTTTGGGGAAGAAGTTTTTTTTATGTATGAAACAACTTGAAAATATCCATTCACCTAGCAAATGTTCATCTCACTCAAGTCCTACCATACAATTTTCCATGAGTTTCTTCTCAGAAAGGAAACCAAAGTATTGGAAGAGTGATATGAGAGTGTGAAGCACATTGCTCTGTAACCACTATGTATCTGTGATGCAAGGACTTCTTAGCCAAACTTTCATTATTGTCATACATGATACATATAATGCACATGATAACACATCACTGAATTCCATTTCATTCTGCTGGCATCAGAGCTATACCAAATAGAGTCACTAATGACATTGTTAGATAGCTGTTTCATCAGCTTGGAGTTTTCTCAAGAGTTAGTGAATGACGGGATTTATTTCAATTAAAATAAAATTATGATGTCCTGTCATAGACTTTGCTCTATTTAGGAACCAGAGGGAATTTGCCAGATCATTGATTTCAGTAATTTCCTATCAAACAACACAATGTGTGGTGAAATTAAAAGTCTTCATGAAACAAAAAAGTAATTGCAGGTTTCTTCCTGATAATTCATTTCCCTTGTCAATCATACAGACCTGTTTAAAAGTGTACAAAAAATAATAATGAGGACAAGATTTTCAATGTAGTCTACATTATGTTAAATGGGAAAAACATTTCTGAACAAGTAAATGTATATGTGATTCAGAGCTTCATGCATCCAGTACAGAATTTTACACTTAAGCTGTCTACTCTACATTTCTGTGCAAATATACTGAGTTGACAAAAAAAAAAAAAACAACAA
>VZRZ01000697.1:605538-617371 GCA_013398175.1 Climacteris rufus
CATCATTAATTAATTTAAAGTCCCTTCCAACTCCAACTATCTATGATTCTTTTAATCTGAAAAGATCTGGGAATCTCAGTCTTTATATACAGGTGCAAAATAATTACCTCTCCAAGCTGGTCACTTACTTTGGTTTTGATGATAAGTGGAAGTGGAAGTAAAAGCAGTGGGGTGAGGACAATAAGCAGAAACCTTCGGTAAACCAGGAGGTAGCTAAGAATCTTCATGACTGGTGTCTGGCAGATGAACTTTCCTGAAGAGACTGCCAAAAAACATGTCTGATTTTAAATAGCTGACTCTGATTAATATTTTTCCAAGCTATCACCTTTAGCCATTGCTAAAGCAGGCCAGTAAAGCAAGTTAAAATTAAATCCAGCTCTTTATTGTTTTAGTGAGTTTATTAACAGTAGGTTGATAAGATAAGTGCTCATCTTAAACCAAGGCTAGATGTCAGCCCTCTCAGGACTTTCTCTCTCTGCCCTTCCTCATAAAGTTTATGTAATTACAACAGGTCTTAGACAGCTAGAAAACTAAAAACTTCACATGCTTTCCCAGTCACTGTTGACTCCCTTAGGAAGTAAAAAGACATAGCATACATAGAATATGTGTTAAAAACCAGTTGTGGCATTATGTGAAATCATATGCAAGATAATTTTATTGAATAAAATTAAAAATACTTCACCATAATCTCCATCTGTGGAGATATTAAAAACTTGGTAGGACAAGATCCTTAGCAACCTGATCTGAACTTTGCTCTGCTTTGAGAAAAAAGCTGGACTAGATGACTTGTAGAAGTCCCTTCCAGCCTCAGTCTTCCTATTTCTTTTATCTGTCTAGAATTCAAAGTATGTGAGAAAAACAGGGATTTTTTTTCTGTCTTGCCAGGCAGGGAATATATGATAGCTCATCTTCTCTTCTCATGCAGAAACAGGATAAGGTTTTTTGTGTACATCATATAAAGTTTTGAGGAAGTCTGAGTAGGAGAGTTTTTGAGACAAAAGTCAAAAATAAATAAATCCTTTTTACTGAATTTTCCTGTTTTTCAATAAAAAGAAAACTTGGTACTTTCTTTGTAATACAACAAAATAGCATCAAATGAAGAACAGGAAAAGATAGGAAAGAAGCTTGCACACTATCTGTGGGTGAAGATTAAAAGGGGGAAGAACACATTGCTTTGTGCTCAAGATGTTACATGAAGCAGAAAATCGGAAAAGGAGATAGATGAAGGAGTCTTTGAGCTGCCATCAGAACCACCCAAAGGACAGGTAATAAAGGTATATTTTTACTATCCATATAACCTTTTGATTATAAGAATCCCATGTGTCAGGGTGCAGGCAAAGCAAATGATCAGACTGTCAGTGTTGAGTACACACTTTTGGTTTCAGGCAGGTAGAATTTTGGTTATGGGAAAGCAGTATTTCATAACTAACTGTCAGGAAGGAATTGACTGAAAACCCAAAGGTTGGAAACAAACTGGGGAAAGTAATAACGAAATAACAGCCATGCTACTGTAGAATTAGGAAAACAGCTTTGACACAACCTAGGGAGCTGAGACTGACACTTCTTGGGAAGATAATGTAAGGGATTAAAGATGTTCAAGTGAACAGGTAACTTTTGAAAGGGGCTGTTCTAAATATATGATGACAAACTTGTTCAAAGAGTTCAGAGACAGCATTAGGAAATCTTCAAATACCCAAAAATCAAAAAAGAATTTTCTGAGATCTGAAAAAGCCTGTGCTATAGAGGAATACCAAAAATTTAGACTGATAAATTCAGGAGGATTGTGATATGAAATATATTTCAGTTGGAGAAGTCAAAGAAAATTTCTATTTAAATATCAGAACTAAGAGGAAATGAGAGGAGAGTAGAACAATTTAGTAAACAAAAGGGAAGACAAACTACAGACAGTCCTGGAGTATTTCTTTGCTTGAGTCTTCACAAAAGTAAATGGCAGTCAAATAAATTTTAACATGAAAAAGGGGATGCACTATAGTGACAGTAGTGAATATTTAGATTTAATATATGTATTCAACAGTTCCAGATGAAATTCACTGATAATTCATGGGTGATAATTCATGCAGTAATCTGGGAACTATTTTGGAATATATTTGAATATATTTTGTTATGCCAAATATTTGAAAAACTATGGACTATTGCAAGTTTCTAGAAAACTCGTCAGACATAAATGGAAATGAAACATGTCACATTAACTCAGTTTAGGTTTTTTTTATGGGGCAACTTACTTAGTTACCAAAGATGTAAATTATATGCATCTTATTTTACTTCAGTAAACTTTTTAGATTAAGTAAGAGCAATTCAGAGGAAAGTGTAGCAGAAATGCTCTAGAGGAAATTATGTCTGTATGCACAAGTTATTTTTGAAAAGTTCTTCTTGAAGAGCACTAGCAATAGTTTTACATTCATACTTAGAAGATACTCCAAATGGGATCCTTAAGAAGCCTATTCTGTTTAGTTTTCTAGCCCGTATTTTTATTAATGGTTTTGAATCATAAACTAGCAATCAGCAGGTCAAAGATATTACCCTCTAGCTGATACTAGACCATGGAAGTTGCTTTTCAGCATTCTTAGACCATCATGACTACAGCAAAATGCTGTGTGGAGATAGAAGTTCTGTACAAAAGAGAAAAGGGAAAGAGACTTCCAGTACTAATTCAAATAAAATACTACTGATGAGGAATAGAAATCGACCTGCAGAATTAGCATGGAAACTCTCAAGCCTGTCTCCAGGTCCTTGGCCTGAGACCTGCAGTCAGCCATCAGAGATGGTCAGGGCAGAACAAGGAGTTGCACCGAGGAAGTTTCCTTCCAAAGTGATGTTGTGATGTTTCTGGAGCAGTCAAGCTTTTACAGGTAACCTGAGAATTGAGCAACAGATAGCTGTGTAGGGAGAGAATGAATTTGCAGTGGAGTAAGTTTAGTGGAGCAGGGCTGAAGACTTTCAGAAAGACTGGAATTTGGGACAAAACTTTCCTTATAGGCAGGAAGAAGGAACAAGAGAGGATATGAAATCCTGCTTACAAGAACTTTAAACATACAGCTCTGCATGTGGAGATGAAAGGGGTTTTAATGTGATTTGAGGTATTATTGAATTACTAGGGAAAAAATTCTAAATTCAACTTGAAAAATAAATAAGTATGTGTTTGCAACACTGGATGAAAATAAAAAAAAAGAGGCAAAGTTTCTAGGAAGAAAGAATATTTCTTCTTATGCTACCCACTGTTAGGTGACCTAGGTCAGAATTGATCCCTTAATCCTTAGCCTTCTTGGAATTCTTAATTTATTTCTATTATGTTTTGAGTTAACTGTGGACAAATCTTGCGTGTTTTCTTAGTAGCTGAATTGAGTTTTCTGGTTCATTTTTTCAGACTTCAGAAAAGCCTGTGGGAGTGGTCCTTTTATGCTGAAGTTTTGTCTAGGTAGCTGTATTTGCAGCTTTGCTGAGGACTGCTACTTCTCTGCCATACTTGAATAAGGTCTTGTGTGCTCAAAAACTCTTAATTCTGTGGGACAACACAGCAGAAGTGCTTGAGAAAGATGAAAGAAAAATTCAGATTCTTCCAAAAGCTATTTTTTCTACAAAACAAAGGAACATCAAAGACTTGTAGAAGAGATGCACTTATGGGGAATGAAACGGCAAGAGGGGCATCATCATACCTCAGTGGATACAATCAATGAGACAGTAGTCATGTCCTCACTGGTTCACAAAAAAAAAGACAAATAAACTCAAACTTTCGTAAGCATTATGGGATTCTGTAGAATGCAAATTCCAAGACTCACAGTCAGCTTTTGAGTTCTCCCTCTTGAGCAATCCAAAAGAACTGTTTTGACTGAGGCCCTGAGCAACAGCTGTTGCACAGATCAAGCAGCACGTAGCTCATGCAGCCCCCATGGACCAGTCCAGACAGAACCAGATGAGAGAAATGTTCTCCATGCTGCTGTCAGGAAGCATGACTCCACTGGAGTGTCTGTCAGAAAGTACCTGCAGATACCCAAGGTCAGCATCAAGGGTGTGGGATACAGGGATAAATGGCAATTTCCTCAAAGACCTGGGTACAGCTCATGGATAATATGGAAGAATTGGGATATCTATTGTGTGTCCCAAGGAGATTAAACCCTTGAGGAAAATAACCTGTGATTTTATTTGCATATAATAGGAAATAGTATGTCAAGAATCACCTGAACCAATGGAGAACGAGCCTTGCGAGAAGACAGGCAAGTACAGCCATGACCTGGCAGGAGCCAATAATTTAACACAATGTGCCATCTCTCCTGTTCTGAGCAACCACCATAACACATGAAGCCCAAGTCATGCATTAAACAACACAATGGGCATTTTATGAATGTTTTGCAGGGATCCATAGAACAAGGGAAACATATCTGCATATATCACATGACAGGAAAGAGAGTGGTGCTTAGTAAGGTTGCACTGGGTAGTGTAAGACTTGAGCATGACATACATTATATGGACTAAGGGGCAGAGATTGAGCTGGGATGGATGGATTTTGTTCATAATAGTTTGTATGGTGCTGGTTTGGACCATGTGATGCTTTGAAAATGTGACTAAAAACACACCTGTGTTCTGGTTATTGCTGAGGTCTTTCCACAGTATCAAGACATTCCCACTTCACCCTCCCAGTGAGTTATCTGGTGTGCAAAAAGTTAGGAGGGGACACAACAAAGGGAACTGACACAAACTGATTAAATGTATTATTTTCTGTCATATAAAATAATGTTTGGCAATGAAATCTGAGGTATTTAAAAACTTGGTATTTAGGGATGAGAGACATTGCTCGGAGGCTGGCTGGGCATTGATCTGTTTGTGGGAGGTAGTCACTGTTTGCCTTTGAATTAATTATTCCATTTTTTAATTGCTCTTTATTTTGTTTATTAAATGTTCATAACCCACAGGTTTTCTCACCTTTGCTCTTCCTTTGCCTGTCCCACTGGAGTCAGCACAGCTGAGTAGCTGGGTGGTGCTTAGCAGGTGAACCCAGTCAACCCACCACACCTTGTCAATGGCCTTAAAGTTGCAGGACCATTCTCTATCTTAACACACAGTTAAAAACTTCCTGATTATCACAGACACAGTGGTAATACTATCAAAACAAGAAGAACATTTCAGTTAAGCAATACTTCCTGAGAATTTCAAAGCTTGCAGAATTTAGTACAACGTGCAGCAGGATCCATAGAAATGTGAAAAGGGAAAAAACATCAATATTTCCTTGTCAAAGGTTGATCATGCAGGATTAGCAGGATACCTTTATAGAATAAGTACTATTTTAGAGCAGTACTCTAATCTAGAAGGAAATTACTTTTATACCAATATATTATTGGGTAATCTAATTATAGTAACAGACAGGCTATATATCACTACAAGAACTGTAAGATGAGTAAAGTACTACCCAAAGGGAAGAAATCCATAGAAAAACAGTCAGGGCAAAGGAATGCTATAAAAGCAGCTTCTCAAAGATATTTGAAAGTTTTATGCTTCTACAAAATTTTATTAATGATTCTCAAAATTATGCTTATTGTTAAGAAAAATGAGAAGCATTCCAAAAATGTTGAATTTTTGTATAAGGAGAACTTGAATTCTGAAGTTACTATGTTCTAAAGCATATACAGGACAGAGAGGAAAGCTCCAGAAATGTCCTGGGTAACCACTGTGGTGGGATTTACTTCTAATTTTACACATCCATATCTAAACTGGTCACCACAACCTTTGTTTCACAATCTGCAGAGAAATGTAAGTACTCCCACCCTGCTCAACTGAAGTGCTTTTACTAGGCTGAGGTGAATTACACAGAGCATTTCTCTTCACTGATTACAGAAAACCTTACGCAAGACAGCTAACATTTAGATGCTTGTGGTAGGACATGCTTGTTTTATCTCTGCTTGTTTGGGAAAAATTCTTAAGAAGCTATATGAAGTCAAGAATAGCTGCAAAAGACCTGGAGCACTGAGCAAAGAAACAACGCTTCTTTCCTTGGGTCTTAAGCAAATGGATATAGCATGTGCTCATCATTAAACAAGATTATATCAGAATTTTAAACTTCTTTATTATTGTTGAATAATTAGCTTTCACTCCCTCCTTATCATTGCAAAAAAATGGAAGCCATCTCTAATTTTATTTGTGTACTAACTTGCCAGTGTCTGGGATCAAGGGGTTTTGTTATTACCAGAGAAGAATTAAATATCTTTAGTACAAACCCACCTTTTGAACCATGCCATTGAGTAAATTTTTGCTAAATGGAAAGCATGGAAATTAAGTCACAAGCTCTAATTCCCCAAGATCTTGCATATTCTGCAAGGCTTTTAACCAGCTCAAGAATTTTGCCTGTCTGTTTCCCATGGTTGCTGCTCATTATTTTTCTACAAAAACATGAAAGTTTTTGGGACTGAAAATACTATTAACATCCCCATAAAATACATAGAAAGAATTAAACTCTCCTTCTCCCTCCCTTTTTCTTGTTAGAGACGTGAAAGTAGTCAGAACTGCACTGAGTGCAATTCCACAGTGGTGGGATTGGATGTGTAGTCACGTTTCTCCCTTTGAATCAGTGGTGAAGAGAAACAATGATATGAAAATACTGGACCTTGATCAAGATTTGCTTCTCTAAAACCCACAAGGGAATCACAGCAACAGATGTTAGGAAAATGCAGTCGAATATCTCAGATTTAGCACTCAGGGATAGCATTTCAGATGAAATCACATCCTGAAGTGTTCCAATTTCTAAATACATACCCAAGATGATAACAGACAACTGCTCTAACATCTGTAAATGCTCTCAAAACTGTTAGTAAATCTTTATGAAAATGCAATTTGATGTATTATAAGTAGTGTTTTTTTCATTTTTCCACTGGTTATCTTTTTTTAAAGTGTCTTCTAAGGAGCAGTCTCTTCTAAGCTTAGCAGAGTGCTATCAGGGACAACGAGATTTGTATAGAAAAGGAGGCAAACAATCAAAGCAAAAGTACCTTTCTGGAATTTTAATAGCATCAAATTCTGAACAACATGTAAGATTTATCTCCAGATCAAAGATGGAAGCTTCTGAAATAATTTGGGTTTTGTATTCTTATGTTCTTGGCCTGACATGCTAAACAGTAATAATTAAAAAAAACCTAAACCCCACATTTTTTCGTAATTTTCCTTGCACATCTGTTTCTATACTACAGAACTGCTGAGAAAGTTATCTTTGAAAGACATGATTGTCACCTTTTGGAGAAGCAGTTCACAGAAACCAGATTAAATCTATTTTCATCCAGTGATGTGAGAACAAAGACATTTCATACTTACATTCAGACTGTATTTCTGAATGGAAAGAATCTGACATGTTGAATACACTTCCACACTCCTTACTGCATAAAAGCAAACAAACTGCAAGGAAACAAAACCAAATTACTTGACACTGAAAATTTTAAAGGCTAAAAAGTTCACTGTTCATTGTAAACATGTTCATTTTCATTTTGAATAGAAACTCACTGTGCCTAAAGAACATTACTGTCATGATTTTTAAAATGACCTGAGCTTAGAGCCATTTTCTTTGAAACAATTACAGTGTTTCAGAAATTGCTATATAATCTTACAACTTTCTGAAGCAGAATACTCTCGGGCAATGATGCTAGATAGCACAGAGCTTCTCCAACATACTAATTTATCCTGTGCGCTGCATTCCTTTGATACTTCCCACTGGAATCACTGTCCAGTGACACATAGGAGTATTTCCAAGATGTAAACTACATACAAACTTCCTGTTTGTGTAGAAATGTAAAATACAAAGGAATAATGGGATTTTAAAACAAAAAAGAGCCTGTATATGGGTCTCCTATACCTGAACCATACCTTGAAAACTTAAAAAGTCCCAGTTACTTGAGACTCATTATATTGTCTGCCTTTACATCAATCTGCTTCTCTCAAACTGCTCCTTGGTAATACTTCTCCACCTTTGAAGTAGCTGTAGGAAGTTTCACTTCAGAATTAAAAGCAATTTAGCTTCCTCAATGTGATATTGTGCCTACAGAAAAAAGTTCTGCTGAGAGTGTTCCCTGGATGGATCATGACATTAACCAGGTGAGTCTAATTCCACATACTCAGAACACATTCTGGACATCTGTCAGGCAAGCCTGCAACTCATCTTCCATAGCATGTTATTTACCCGGCCAGGACCTTCCTTAAGTACAGTCCTCTTGATGAAGGAGCTTCCGTGCTTCCAGTTTGTCCAATGTTTTGCTCCACCCTCATTCCAGCAGCTTCACTGAATGCCTCAGGCTCCTGTACATGGCTGTCCAATGTGCTTCTCTTAAGGACAACAGACATACGCCTCTTGGCAACTGACACTTGTCATATTCTGGCTAACCTCCCTTGTCAATAATCAGTATGGGATGAAAAAACCCTGAAGCCTTCAAAAACTTTTCATCTTCCTCCATATTCTGCTCATTGACTGAACAGGTGATAATGCCATTGTTCAAGGGACATGTCCTCTGGGCTGCTGTCATGTGCCTCTGGTACAAAACCAGAACACCAACATTGAAGCATTTATAGGCCTAATCTAGCATTTAATAATTTTTTGCCTCCTTAAAATATAGCTCCATGTTTATTATTGTTCAATAACAGGTAGTTGGTGCTGTGTGACTCCAAGGCTATTGTGTGCACCAAAAGCTTTAACCTACAGAGCCTAGACTTAATCTTATTTCTTTTTCATTTTTTAATTACTGATTACTTTAACAGATTTTCTTCCTTTCAGTAAAAGACTTTTTTATTCCCATTTTATTAATACACTCCATAAGTTCTCACATTTTTTCCCCAGGTGACATTTTGTTAATCAAGTTCCTGTGTAATTCTATTTTATCTTTTGGAGATTTTTAGAATTCTTTATTAGCTCTTCTCCTGCCTTGACCCAAAACTTCAGATTAATACTTTGTTCTCCTGAATGGTATCCATTTTTCTTAAATGTTCACATGCAAAAACAGCTGAATAAATGCATGTTATAATGTGTGAATATTTTACTTCATAGTACTTTTTAGTTTAGGGGCAAATGTTTTCTGTCAGTCTTCTTGTGTACTCTTTGTCTTTATAAAATTTACCAAACTGCTAGATGAACTCATCCACAGTTTTTGCATTGACAGTAACATATTTTAACTAACTTTCAATCCTGTTTTCTTTTCTCCTTTCTAAAATTTTCAGTCATCCTTTGTCCCTCTTGAAACTTTCAGTGATCAATTTATTGTCAACAATAAAATTGTTTCATTTATGTCTGTAAGGTCCTGAAAATATTACAAAGCCAGATCAAAGCTGGGTTTGTCTTAATCAAAAGACATTACTTCCTAATCTTTCACTAATTTTGGACAATAAAGGCACAAGGGTACTTATTCCGGGATTTTTTGTAATCTTGAATCTCTAAGAAAAAATTTCTGTGATGTCAAACAAATCACCCAAGTACTCCCATTGCCCCATGCTGCTGCAAACAAACTCAATTTGCAATAACGTTGACCTGTAAAGTCTTGGAGCTAGCTGAACATGTTGCTCTTTTCCCTCATTCTGTCAACACCTAGTGAACATTCTCCAAGCCTGGGTTGGCAGAGTGTCTCCTACGCTGCTGGGAGACTGAGTGCTTTACTGGTCGTAAATGTGGGCTTGTAACATGCCCCAAGCCAAGCAATGAAATGGGCCAGGTTCAAGGAGTAAGTGGCTGCTTGAAGAAGAGGATAAGGTACTAGTACATATTTTGTATCTTCAGCCCCATCCAGCATGGCTGAGGAAATTTCCTGTTAACAAAGCTAAATTTCAGGCTGAAACTGCAGCAATGAGGGGAGTCTGCAGCCACGAAACCTCCACCAGGGTGGAGCAGAAATGCGTGGAGATAAAATCTGCTCTTCTTTTCATGCCTATATCCAAGTGTGCATATTTTACTACCTACTGAAATTAATCACAGAATATTAGGGTGGCTATATCACTAATAGCATGGCTTAAGGACAGCCTAAAATGCAGATGCAGTGCTGGGATATTTGTATCTACATCCACATTGTCCCACCATTTACACTGCCCATGTTGAAAACTTATTGCTGTCATGTTATAGAAAGGTAGCTCAGCTTTGAAGAGTAAATTCTGCTTGATAAGAATGTATTTTCATAGATTACTTATTTTCTTATCACAAGAATTCTCTGAGGGAGTAATGGTGTACCAGGGAAAAAGTCACCTTAGAAGTTATTTTTGAAAAGGTTATGGCTTATGAGATGAAAACTGACCAAGCGCAAATTCTCTCATATCCACAAAATTCACCTGCACAAATTAGCATGTGTCCTTCTTAATTTAGATAAGGAAGTTTCGTTGAGTGGGGAGCAATACCCTTAATGTGACATGATTTAGGCAACATGAGACTTATATGCCATGCTGCAAATGTTTTTTCTTGTAAAAAATTAATTTCTCGTGGGATGAAAGAGCAGTCTCCTAACGAGAGAGCATATTGGTATCAGTCATTTAATCAAAAGCGAAGGAAAATGTTTTTCAAGGAAAACATATTCCAGTGATTAAAGACTAAAATTCAGATGTGAAATCTCACTCTAAATCCCACTTTGATTCCCCTAATGTGTTTGTTGAAGTATACAGAAAAGTATTAATCAGTAATTTCTTAACCATTAATATTTTCTTTTAAAATAGACCAAACTCGGAGATAAAGGTCCAGAGTTACACTGAACCAGATTTTAAGGCTTTTCTAATTTGCTTCATTTGATCTTGGATCAGTATTAAACTCTAATGGAATGAAAGATCAGGGAGTGCTAATCAGGAGGTCTGGCTAGCACCCACCCCCTTCTCCCTTATTCTGAAATAATTACTTTCAGGTTCAAAGCAAGTTCTAAATTAATACTGTATGGACATGCCATTTTTGTGGAAAGATTCAGAATTTTTCTTAACTGAACTTAAGAGCATATATAAAAAAATGCATAAAGATACTATCACTTTGTTATTAGATGTAATTCTGAGTCTCCCATAGATCCCTGGATCTTCCTGATTCTGTGCCAGCCAGCTCAGTCACATACGGCTGAGCCTCAGCCTCCAGGGTTAATGGGCTTATGCAAGTTTACATCAGTGATGCACAAGGCCTCTTCAACAAGTAATTTCAACAACAGTTTGGGAGATGGATTTACAGCATGGCAGATCTTACCCTTGTGTGGCAGATATGAAGCAGAAATAAATGACCATAGATCTTGTCATAGCAGTGACAGCAATGCATAGAAACTTGTTGAGGTGGCCAGGCTGCATTCTCAGTGTGTTGGTTTGAGGGGGGTCTAGCTTTTTGGGTGTGATAGGTGCCAAAAGATAGCTCCTGTAAAGAGCTGCTAGAAGCTTCCACAGTTGTCCAGCCAGGGCCTATCTCTGATGGACGGGCTGTTATGCCACCGCTGGGCCAATTAGGAAGAAAGGTAACGCCTCTGTGACAGCATATTTAAGGAACAATCACAGCAATATGCACGTGCGCGCCATTGTAGCTAGAATCATGTAGCAATAGATATGTAGTTTTTAGGCAGAGGAAAGGAGTAGAGCAAACAACTGAAACAACAGATATGAACATCAACAAGGCCAGCCAAGAAGAAGGAGAGAGGTGGAGGAGGCTCTTGAACCATCGGAGCTGAAGATGTCTCCGCGGCCCACTCCGGGGCAGAAGGGAGTGGTCTCCTACAGAAGAGATTTTGATCTGGTGAGGAATGGATACAGATAACAATGCTTCTGCTCCTGGAGACTTGGACTGCAGGAGTCAGTAAAGTAAAGAAGCTGTGTGTCACCCCCACCCTAAGTTTGGATCAGCCTGACCTGGGAG
>VZRZ01000697.1:617376-645067 GCA_013398175.1 Climacteris rufus
CTGCTTGCCAACTTCTGCAAACCTTGCCATGGTGCCAAAGGAGAGAGAGAAAGACTGACTAAGAACTAATTAAGAAAAACCCCCCGCCCCGGGTTCCCCTTACCTTGTGGGAGAAAGGAGGGCTGTGAGGCTGTTGAAGTTGGGGCGGGGGGAGGGGGGGGAGAATGATAGAGAGTGTTTAAAAGATGTTTTTTTCTTGCTTGCTTCTGTAACTTGGTAATAAATTCACTTTATCACTTATAAGCTTTGACCTTGTCTCGGCCTAACTCTGTCTCTCTAGCTAGGGTTCTTATCTCAGCAATAGATTCCTTCCCCTGTCCAGCTGTAGAATCAGGGGGAAAAGCGGCTCTAGTGGAAGCTTAGGCAGTCAGCCAGAGATAAACCACTACACCCAGCAGCTGCTGCCAATGTCAATACCAGCTGAACAATTTAATTTTGGAAATACCTCATGCCTTCCAAATATGTGTTCCTCCTCTCTTAAAATTCTAAGATTTTTTTCACTTCAATCTAGTTACAATCTGATTAAAAACAAAGACAAGTTTGTATATTAACAGCTCCTGTGACTGGAAATGCACAGCCTTTGCCAACTCTACTGACCCACTTGCCTGAAGAATCTGCTTACCTCTGGGAGTTTAAATCATTAGATCCAACAGGTGCAAATTGGGAAAAAAGTGGCAAAAACATACTTCTTGCGTCAAAAAACTGAAATGTCTTCCATGCCTTACAAATTAACAGTATTTCTTTTCATTTATATGAAAGGCTTCTTTAGCTGTATATTTCCAATTCCCAAGAAAATATGAAGGACGAGAAGGAGAGAGATACAACACCACCAATATGTAAAGTATGGCAACCTGGAATTCCGTACTGAAAGTATTTACGGAGAGACATCAATCACTGTTCCCTCTAACCTGGCTTCAGATCACTACCTTTATTCTTAATCTTTGCAAAGATTAACAATCAGCTAATTTACATATACATAGCTCTGTAAAATATTTACAGGTTCAAGTTGTAGGATATCCAGATATCCAGATTCCAGATATCCCTGCAAACTTCCTATCTTTATGGTTCTTCCAAATTAAATCCCAGTATATATTCTCTTCCCCATCACCCCTCTCCTCCAAAATAAAATGAAATTCATCCAAGCATAGTGGAACAATAAATTTAAAAAAAACCTAAAAAACTTAAAAAAAAAAAAAAAAAAAAAACAAAACAAAAAACCAACAAAAAACTAAAAAACTTTGTATTTTGTTCTGACATTTTCAGAACAGGGTCATTTTTTTCTAAAACATACCTTGAGTGATTACATCTTTACTTACAAAGAAGGCAGAAGAATATAGTTCAGGGGAAAGGTATTTTTGTGCACTGCTGGGTAGCACAGCACAGCACAGCAACACTGGGCTCTCAAGGGCTGGATTCTTAAGAGAGCAAATTGAGCGGCAGTAGCTCAAATTACCTCTCAGCCAACTCTTGGATACACTTTAAACAAATTGTCAGCATTTCAACAAAATTATCCTTTTCTTTACTTTCCTGCTGCATGACACAGTAACTTTCATGGAAAAAAAAACCACCCATAGCATTCCTGGTCAGCTTCTCTTATATGAAAATTTTTGTTTCCTACCCAATTCAGCAGTTTAAGATCTCACTAAAACAAAATTATTTATCAATACAAAGACAATACTTCTTGAAAACAATTACATTCCCAGCTCTAGTACTCAAGGCGAGATTGATACAGTACCAACTGTATGGGCTCTCTATGTTTTAATCCCTGTCAGGGCAATACAAATCCCTTTTTCTGTCTCCAGTAATGAGATTGGCACAATTCATTGATGGCTCACGCCAAACATCAGCTTTTCCTATGGGACAACACCACTGGGCTTGTTGTTTTTTCCGAGAAGAAGCAGCTGCTGGTTAACAGCAGTCATTGGTGAGCAGGCACATTCCTCCTGCCTGCCCAGACCTTCAGCAGGGAGCAGAGCCAGCTCTGCAGCCCTGGTCCAGAGCAGGGCTGCAAGCTTGGCCTTCAAAACCAGACCAGTCTCTTTTGGCTGCTGAGGTCAAGGCAGTTTGGAATAGAGGCTTCTGCCGTGTGTGTTAACAGCATCCATCACATGGGCTCCCATTTCACTTAGGGTCCTTGTGCACTAGCTGTGTACTTACTAGATAGTCAGCACTGCTAACCCACTGCAGCCAAGTATGCTGAGTAGTCATGGTCTCTCTTCAAGGTTACATATGTTGTGTGGCTGTGCAATACACACTGCTTTCCCCAGGTGTTCTGAACAATGGCAATGGGAGGTAAATGAGAATTTCTGTCAGAATCTGAAAACTCTCCTGGCTGATCAAGCAGTCTGCAAATTCCTCTGTCACAAGGTTCAATGCCTCCACATTCCTTTGCAGAGTGTCAGGGTGATCTAACAACAGAAAACCTGCTGTTGCTGGTTGCAGAGCAACCAAGGAGAGAAATAATCTGTATTATAACAACTGGTCTTCAACCAGGCTCAAGTTAGTATTAGTGGGGCCAGGGAATAGTTGACCACAGCTGTTGATGAGACTCAGAGCTTTCCACAGTATTAAAGTATCCTCTGTAAATCACTTTCCTATAGGTCTCCTCAAAGGTAACAGAGTGGTTTGAAAGTTTTAAAAACAAACAAATAAATAAATAAACCCCTAAACCAAACAGGCTTTATAATAATATAAAGTGAGTCAGCTAACATTTTAAGTACGAAAAAATTAGCTAATTAATATGCTAATAAAATTAAATATATAAGTATTAGCTTTATATACATACTCTCCAACTCCAAAAGACTCCTTTATTCTGATCTTGGTTTAGCTGGCTTTGTGGCTTCCCGACCATAGTAAATTCCGCACATCCCCCCTTGATATGGACAGTTTTCCCACTGCCCCTGTCAGGGCTGGCCATCTGCTCTCTGCTCCTTGCAGCAGCTCCCAGCTCTGAGCTATGGGTTCCCAGCTCTGTGCCCTGATCCTCTGCTAATCCATGACAGCTCTTGAACCTGCCCAATCCCTCAGCACATTCACTCAAGCACAAGTTCCCCCATCTTGCCTTCTTTCCAGATGGCTGTAGTCAATTAAATTTCTATTTAAATGATCGGCATGAATATATGTGTAGCAACAAATCACGTGTTAAATCTGCCTGGCTCAAAATTTCTCAGTCGTGTGGACGAACTGGCTTTTTGGTGGCCAGCACTCAGGGTAAGATTAGTTAGGCCCTGATGGTCAGCCTTGGAGGCAAAGGCAACTGTGCTGTCCACAGCCTTGCTAAAAGCCAATAATTCTGTTAATATCTTCCTCACCTGTCTTCTCTCTTGACAGGCAACAGCAAATTCGGCAAACTCAGCTCTGGAACATACTTGCACAGAGAGACCTGGCAATGTCACCAGGGCTGTGCTGTTACTGCCACATTTCAGTCACCTCAGCAGTCTGCTTTGCACCCTGGCTGCCTTCTGCAAGACTGAGCTGATACACATCAGCTGACATCACAGCCCTGTTCCCTGCAAACAGACTGCAAAAAGGCTGATATTATCCCCTGAATCTGAATGGCATCACCAAATTTTCAGAGAAGCACATGTAGACCTGCGAAGAAGGTCAGGGATATTGTGGAAATGGCCATGGTAATTAAAGCCTATTCCCTTAAAAAAAAAAAAAAAAAAGAATAAACAATTAAAACTCATAATCAGAATAGACTAAGTTGCAAAACAACATTCTTAAGTCCATGCCCTCTATTATCGATAGTACAAGCAATGAGCTATAAAAATAATAATCACTGAGGAAACTTCATTCCTATATGTAATTTAACATTGACTAATCCCAGTAGCTGAAAATACTTGGTTTACAGCTAGTTACTGATGTGTTGCAAACAGTGGCTATGTCAAATTCAGGCAGTGGGGTGAATTATAGCTGAGTATAACCCAAAATACACGTGGTGCTTTTCTTAGTTGAGTTTCAAGTCTGTATACAGTATTCCCTAATTTTCTATTAATTCACTTAACTCTAACTAATTTTGCTTCTACTTTTTTTTTTTTTTTTTTTTTATATATATNTTTTTTTTTTTTTGCAAAGTTTTTTTGCAGTGGTCCTCAACTGTTTGCTGTAGCATGATTTCACAAATGATTCTTACAGAAAACAGGCCATTAATACATTAGAGTAGAACTATATTTTATAGAAAGCACATGCAGTGAGCAACTATATTTAAAACTCAAAATTTCTCACTAGGTCTGCTGTTCAAAAGTCAGTAGAATTTGAAAGGTAGTAAACTTTCAAATCTTTATAAATATAAAACATTTACTACTTAGGAAGATTTGCTAAGATTATTTAGGGGCTACACAGTAGACTGTTACTACATAACAAGAAAGATGTCTTTGTTAAAACTTCTCAGTAATTTTCACTAATATATATTTCTTTGTGTCTTATCACACTCAAAAGAAAAGAAAGAAGAAGGAATTTTTTTTGTGGGGGGCGGGGAATGATGGGGCGGGGAAGTATGTATGTTTATACCTCTTTTGCTAAAGATTCTGAATTATTAGTACTATATTGTTAAAGCTTGTATGTATATCCAAGGGGTTTACTTGAACCACCTGTTAGCCACTGCCTACCACAAGCTGACTAGAACATCCACCAAAACCAAACTATGGTGGCGTACGTGGCAAAAGCCACAGCCCCACAGGCTCAAGACTGGTGGATTCAGCCTGAGGTTGCCACCGTCTGAGTCACACTCTGGTCAGGGTGAGCTTTCTGGCCCACCCCCAGCATCCCTCGCAACCTCGTTACCATGTTACATTGGTTACATGTAAATCCCTGTACCCCAATTGGTTACTCTCTCCTGCTTGTATCCCGATAAATCCCCTGCTGTCCCCCTGCCCGTCGTCTCTGGTTCCTGAAGCCTTGAGCTCTCCCGGATCCCTGCGCTGCCTCTCCTGGATCCCGGACCCTCTCCTGCCTTCCCTGCTGCCTCTCCCCGGGAAATAAAAGAGCTGGAAATCACACCAGGGCCCTTCTCTCTGGCCTTTTTTCTCGCCTGTGCCGGCACCATCAGCCCGGGGCTCTCTCTCATCCAGAGGAGCCAGCACTAACAGAGCTGCCGGAGGACGCCCTGTGTTTGGAGAAGCTGCGAGCGGCAGCCCCCGGGAAACCGGGGTCACTCCCGGACTGACTCTGAGTGGCCTTGAGCAGCCACCCGGACCCAGAGTAACCAAACAAAAGAGATTACATAAATACAATCAAAGCAGATCCATTTACAATGTGAATGACTATTCATGGTATTCATCCAACTGTATTTATTACATATATTCAATTTTCCTGCCTCTGTACACTGGAGCTGAGCCTTTCTTGCAGTATCAGAAGCAACAGGAAGAATGAAGTTTTCCAGTGTTTCCTTTTTTCATCTCACTTTTGCTATGTCCTATAATTTCTGTTTCTCTGCTCTCTTTCCTTTCTCTGCTCCTCAGTGGACTTGCTGGCAGGTTAACTACAGAAAAATATTAATTAAAAATTCTTCCTTTTCATGCTTAGCAGGACAGAGTCCTCACAGCTCAATTCATTTCACCACAGTGAGAATTTTGTCACAGTCAGGCAGAGAGTATTACCACAGGAGAAAGGGAAAAGTTTTCAAAACTGGCACTTCAAAGGACTCTGCTTCACTGACTTGTTGAAAATCTTCAGGCTTCATAAAAATAGAATGCTCTGTGTCATCTGTCTCTAGGGTACAAAATTGTCCTGATAATTTTCAATCATTCTTTGGATAATGAAATATAACATTTAGGATTGTGGTCCTGAGATTCTAATTTACCAGGCTTGAGGGATTACTTGCTTAAAGGTTGAAGAAGTGAAAACTTCTCCTGAAGGAAGAGTAAGGGATTAAATGCGTCTCACTTTTTCCAGTTGGTACTTTCAAAAAAATCTTTTGAATACAGGACTGTTTACAGAGCTTCTCCTGTAATTTTCAGTAATTCTCCTGTAATTTTTTCTCCTATATTTTTCAGTTCATATAAAATCAAGAAGTTAGAATGCTTCATCTCAGTAAGTTGTATAAGGAAACAATATATGTTAGATGTCTAAAACTCTGATTTTCTTACTGTTAAGGAAAATCACAGTGAAAGAATTGAAAAAAATAAAATGTTCTGAGCATGTGGAAATATGGAAATTGTTCTTAACACCAAAATCAATGAGATAGTAGAGCAATTCAGGGAATTTCATGGGAGTGCTAGGTGGAAGCAAGATCTGAGGATAGACTAAATGATGATAAGACCCCTTTTAAGTGATGATGACACCAGGAGCTTTTGCTGTGGCTCTCTGCGTGTCTAGGTGCAGCAATGGCAATGCAGAGGTGGTGCCTCTGTGTCTAAGTGACAACAAGGTGTGTGGGTGGAAATTCTGTCTGAATATGAGGAAGACCTTCTTTACTGTGAAGTTGACCATGCACTGGAACAGGTTGCCCAGAGACATTGTGGAGTCTCCCTCACTGGAAAGATTCAAGAACTCTCTGGACACAATCCTGTGCTATGTGGTCTGGAATGACCCTGCTTGAGCAGGTAGGTTGAACCAGATGGCCCACTGTGGTGCCTTCCAACCTTACTCATTCTCTGATTCTGTGAGATATATAGATGTAGAGATGTATAGATAGAGAAAGAGACAGATATAACATTTCCTGTTGTTTGCTGAGTCAGTGGCTTCTATAGCAGTCTATGGTTTCCCAAAAATTTCTGTAAAGTAGCCTATATATTTAACTGAGAGAATATGATTGGGGGAGTAGTTTTCAAAAACACCTTATTTTCAATTTAAAATCCAGGATTTTATGCAACTAGCTTATGGTTAAATGGTCCTCAATAAGACTCCAACAGTATTGTGGAGCTTCTGCTCTGAAACTGGATTCCTTTTTAGCTCTCAAAATTAAATGTGTTAGGAAAATTGCCACATCAGCTGAAAGCATGAACAGCAGGAGAATATGAATTTGGTACTTTACCTTATGTTCTTACCATCTTGATGCAAGTATTAGGCAAAATATGATGCAATGATACAATAAGGGCACAAACCATCAGTATTTGGTAATGATTGGAATATCAGGACACTTGTCCTTCCCAGATGCTTTCTAGGAATACTGGACACAAATATCCAGAAGCAAAAGCAGACAGAACCATAATTTTGTGAAGATCTATCAAGGCTTGCTCTGCTTCTCAAGAACCAGTTAAAAAATTTGGGGAAGAGAACAACAAAAAGACTGCAAAACCCATGTTTCATCACTTGCAAATACTTTCACATTCTTTCACATGAATCACAAACAAGGATATAACTTGCTACAGATTCCTTTGGGTCTTGGGAATAGATAGAAAAATTCCAATGCCTTTGAACTAGGCCATAATTCCCAAAGGTTGCTGCTCCTTAAATACAGTTTTCATAGTAAGGTACCTGACGGATTGTGTGGGCAGAGGAGGGAAGGGGGCACCACACTGTGCTGGCACATCCCCAGTCATTACAAAACCAAGGGATGCCTGAAATAAATCAATGCCAATTTGCTCATAACTATTTGGCAGAATAGCCATTACTTTACTGATTAAATCATCAGCTAACAGATAAAATTCAAAAGTTAAAGGAAACTTTATATTCTTGCTACGTAAAATTTTCTCTTCTCTGTTTTCAAGCTGCTCTGTGTTCTGGTGAAGACCTGCTTTGTCTCTCAGAGCCTGTTGCCATGGAAGTGACTGAAATATTGCTAGTTAAGCAATAGCCTCTATTTTACAAACAAATAAACAGCTTCCCTCTGCAAAGGGCTGAAAGTGGCCCTTGTGCCACTCTCAGGTGTGCACTGCACTTGCCAAATGCTTGTAAGCACAGAGCTCAGCTCTAAGCAATTGGGTCACCTAACAGGAAGGACCAGCTAGGAGGTGTTGCCTTGTGTGGGCAGAAGCGATCTCAAGTTTCACACTTCACAGTATTTCCAAATCAGATCAGGTCAACCCTCAATTTTGCTGCTTACTGGCAAAGAAGGGTCATTGCAAATATTGAGAAATGGAGAAACAATGTAAGTTTCAACTCAGGCAAAGCTTAAAGCCAGATGTCCAGCTGGACAGCACAGACCCATGAACAAGAAAGATGAAGTAAAAGAAGGCTCAATGTACAACTGCCATACCACTCTTGCCTGTTAGGGAGCATAATAATACTTTGTTTGGAGAAGATGTGACAGGAGCATCACACTGCAGAGGAGGAAGATACAAATCTGTATAATATTCACATTAACTCATCAGGTTTTGGGGGAGAACTGCTAATTTGAGTGTCTTGCCCAAACCATATGGCCTACAAGACCAGTGTAATCTCAGATATAAACTGTTGCTTATATATGACTGTATGCTTATATATGACAGCATGCTGTAACACACCAGAAAATAGGAGCTGTATTCTGACAAAAAGCTGCAGTTTTTACATACACATGAACAGATTTCTCTTAATATATCTTGATTTGGACGTCCTTTCTGTATCAGAGGCTTGTATTAGTATGTGGTGTGAAATGACTACCACCACAGCACCACCAGTAGAGTGAGGTTACAAGGTCCCTTAAAAGAAGTATCTAATAGGAAATTGGTTAACATTGGCCTTAGTATTTAAAGGTAAAAGATCATCCTCCTCCCAAATACACTAATACAATAATATGTAATGACAATAATGAAATTATTTCACTTAGAACACTAATGGCAGACACTATCTCTGTTGCCCTTTGGAGTGCAAAGGGCTGGAGCACAGATTCAATTGCAGTTGCACTGTGCTGACACTTAAAGACAGGAGGCCCTATATATTACCCTATCAGAGAAGCACACAAGCTGCAATTTTGACCACTATGTAATTTCCAGATACAAAAAAACCCAGCCTTTGGAACAAGAGTCCCATTGCAGAGCAGCTGATTCCAGCCCTGGATTTGAAGCAGATGCATACACTTCCTGATTAGACAAGGGGCAGATTTACTTAACATGTAACATACAATCTTACAGAATCTTTGAAGTGAAACCACTGGCTATTCCAGATGAAAACAATGACAGTACTGAAGAAGGCACTCACTTTCTGATAAAGTAAGATGGTAAAAGTAACTAGATCAAGTGTTCATTGAGAGTTTCATAACAAACAGAAGATGATAATTCATTAAGCAAAAATCTATGTCTTAATTCTTAGACACCAGTTTTATAGAGAGGAGAGTTTCAGATATTACAATTCAGAAACATCATAATTAATCTTTAGATCATTTGCCCATTGCCAGAAGCATGTTTAGCCCAACAATCTATGACCACTACACCCTTTCTGCCCCCTTGAACTTCAGTGTTATAAATGCACTTATAGCAGAAATGGGTTCAAATTATGCCAGAACATGAGCAAACTATAAATTCCCTGATCTATCCAGTAAAGTATTTTTGTGCTATTTAAGGGGAAAAGAAACTCAAAACAGACAAAATCCCCACTCTACTAACTTATCTCCATTTAGGTATCTATTAATCACTGTTAGACCACAGGAACTGGTAGCAATAAGACATTAAGGTGTAAATTCTGATGTCAAAGCCAGTCAGTACACTGGCAAATACTCCCATGAAAATCTAAATCAATGAAAACTGATGGAACTGCTCCACTTTTGCAGTATAAGTACATTTCCATGAAAAATCTACAAGCAAAAGCAGACTGTCTATTTTGATATTGTAATACTAATTAGTTATTAAAAGATAGATGAAACTTCACATTTCTCTACTCCGAAGTCAACTTTGTGTTTCAAACACTCTGGGGTCCAGTTCTGGTGCTTCATGCAGGTGATAAGATAAATGTGCTATAGCTTCAGGGTACATGCCTTACACTCCCTTTCAGCTACCTCAGAATATCTGGAGGGCAGCCAAAGCTGTGGCTCCTGTCATAGTTTGTAGACAACCCCAAAGAGCAGCTCTGGGAGAGAAAACTGAAGACTTGAGCAATGTTCCAAGACAGCCCAGCATCACACAGGTGTGTGCACCTCCACTGGAAATAGGAGGGTCCTCTGTTGACAATCTTGCCTTCCCAGGCAAGGACTCTGGCAACCACTCAGAAGTGCAACGATTCTCACTATTGAGGAAAAGATGGTGATCTGTATTGCCCTTCCTCTTCCACATTTGTTTTTCCTCTTTTTGATTAAAGAGAAGGCTTGAGACTTGTTGAAGGCCTGGGATGTCCCTGTTCAGTTGCTGTCTGAAGACAGAATGAGAGAAGGTGTCCACAGCTGGATCTTGATGCTCTCTAGTTTTTTTCTGCCATAGACAGCCTTTAGGGGTCTTCATAGCAGAATATGATATGGAGAAATCCTGAACTTGCCCTGACATAGGTTATGAGCTGAAGTGTGTTGAGGCATGCAGAGACAGAAAACACATTCCCTAAACTGGAGCTGGTCCTGCCTCTCAAGCTATCAGTAATGTTGATCCTGACAAGGCATTTGGCTATTTGCATCCTTTTTGTTCCCCTTTTGACAACTATTCTAAAAATCTTTTCCCAATATTGCTATAATATGTTAAGACATCAGTGTTTGCAGCTATCTGCTTTGCTCCCCTGCCAGGATTTTACTACTTGGCAGGAGGAATGATAGACTCAGGCAAGCACCTGCATCTCTGCTACTCTAGTGAAAAATCTGATATATTTTTCGTGGCAAATGACAGTGCAGCAGTGTGGGTTTAATGAGCAGCTGAGGCACAGGTATGCATGAATGGAAGGTAGGGTAGATAGGGACAGCAGTATCTTAAACCATGCTAGTACACTTCAGTAAAAGATATCTGTTAAATAGCTAAATTGACCACTGTGGTATCCATATGCATCCATATTTAACCAAAGTAAATAGGATACAGAAAATTATAATTCTAACATTACACCAGAAAATCCTTACCTTACCTTCCTAAATTACTTTTATGAAAGCATTTGCTAGAGGATTTTTTTAAAGATACAAACATTATTTTTGCCCAGTTTTCATTAACTAAAGATAGTTGCATATGATATCATGGCGACTGTACACCATTCATGTTACTTTTACACAACCAGTTAAAGAGATATTAAGAAAGACTAAAAATGGGTTTGTCAGTCTGCCACTGGACACTCAGATTGCTATTTGCAAAGCAGAAAATGTATGATCATTCAGTAAACAATCTTCTATTATGGAAATAATGAATGACACAAAATCCAGTCTAAAACTAACTCAACTATAAAAATTCAAGAACATACCAGCTCCAGGAGTTATACAGAAATCCAGATAATCTAGAGCAGGGAACCTGTGTTGCCATAGGAGGCATACAGAAAGTTGTGGTGGAGAGAAGGAAGCCACTTCATTCGTGGGACATCAATAGCAGCTCATTTGCTCTTGGGCTCGGTCACTGTTGTAAGTCTCCTTTCCACCTACACACGCAGGAAGACTGAGAAAGACACTGGCCCAAATTGTGGCAGGGAGAGACTACTTGTTTAAGGAACCGCCCCTTGGCAAGATCTTGTTTTGTTTTTTTTACCCTTGCCCCACCCCCCTGCACTTCAAAAATTTTTAAGCCTTTAGAAATCTGAGTTCTGAACAAACTGTTATTTTCTCCTTGGTTTTGCATTAATTTTTGATAGGGAATGGACTAACCTGGGAGCAGAACCTTTGTTAGTAAACTGAAAATCAGGTTTCTTTACTGAAGGTATTAAGACATTACAGAATTTTTTTGCATTTGTGCAGACTGAAGGCATTGTTTTAATTTTGTTTTTGTTTCCCACTCTCCAACTTATTTTAATTGGCAATAAATTAATTTTCCATAAATCAGTTTTGCCCATAATGGTACTGCCAATGGTATCCCTGTCTTTATCTTGACCCACAAGATTCTCCATCTTATCTTCTTCCCTATCCTGTTGAGGAGGAATAGGGAGAGAGTAGCCAAGTAGGCATCTGGCAGCCAACCAAGGTCAACCCACCACAGGATGAAAGATAAAAAGCAGCCTTCAGGAAAAAGAGTCCCTGTCCCCCTTGTGTGGGTTGTCTCATCCTTTTGTTCAGTGTAAGGGTAAGATTGTCACTACATTTGCCCCCCAAATTATCACCACTACTGCTATTTTTTTTTTGCCAGCAGTGACTAGTATCCAACATTCAGGCTTCTTCTCATGTCTCTGATTATCTTAGGAATTAGCTTTTCAAGGTAATTTCTTGGTTTCACTCTCTGTGGCTTCTCCTGTTTGACCTCAGTTTATGCTGAAATAATTACAGAACTCTTTAATGCCTGGGCACTGCCAAATAATTCAGCTGATTTAGATTTGCATATAATTTATTTATCAGTCACATAAAAGAAAAGGTGGAGCCAATTACTTCCTTGAGTTTTCCCTGGCAGATGGAATACCCTGTCTTGCTTTATTGCCTACATAAAATTACTATTCTTGGACTATTTCTATTATAATTCTGTGTCATTATAAGTCATTGCTGGGTTTCTATATGATTTGTAAAATAATTAATTTTGCAGGTAGAGAACTCAACAGACCAGAACACAAAGCAAACCTGCACCATGAGGTTCAGATTCTAGCTCCATCTCAGCTATCCTTTCCAACAAATTATTATTGCTGAATTTTGTGATGAAATACATTAAGTTACAGCTTCAGGACTTTTGTGATTTGGGTTTTCTCTGGTTTTAATCTTGATTCTTCAGAGTTAAGTTGATTTTTAAGTTTTGCCATTGTTTTTTATAGTTCCTGATTTTTTTCTTCATACAATTTAATTTATATATATACATACATATGAAAAAAACCACTTTTCTAACTGATGTTCTTACTCATCATTCCCTTCATCTTTACTATATATGTTTTTTTAAATTGGCAGAGAAATGAGCTTGCACACACAGAAGTCAGTACTTCTGATAAATTCTGTGAAGTGTGGTAGAATTCCTAAAGGCTCACACTTTTTCAGACAGAACTAATATTCTGTCTGGAACAACTCCCAAAACAGGCACGTTTAACAAGTACATTTATGATTAAGCTGAATTGTGAACTCAGAAGTACGCAAAACTGAAGGCCTCTGACAGGTTCTTAGCTTTATTCAGAAAGGGAAACAAACAGACAGGTCCAAAATCCTCCCAGAACTTCCTGAGATGCAGTCTTATTTTAAAAGAAGGAATCCAGCCCCACTGAACGAAGTGATCGTTGTCTTTGTCTGCAGCCACAGGGTAGCATGATGTGCAGCTGCAGGGTTTTGAGAGGGCATGGGGACCCCAGCAGCCTGCATGGCCCTCTGAGGTGGGGTTTTGGATGTCTGTGTCCAGGTGTTGTCAGCAGAGGAGGCCTCTGTGAGAAGAGGCTTGAGTGCCTGGGTGGGCGTTTACCAGCCAGCCAAGGTGAACCCACCCCACATGGACAGAGAACAGTTGATACTCTCCAGAATGGACTGGTCATCATTCCCAGAGCCCGGCTCATCTGGCCCCCAGGACAGCTAGAGCTGTAGACAGATCCTGTCTTTTCGTGATGTGTTTCCCAGCGCAGATGCCACAAGGATAACCCTGTGGTTTGATCTTTCCAAACCTATCCCAACTCACTATAGAAACAGACTATATGCCACACAGACCCTACTTCCCAAAGCATTCATGGTATCATTGCTGCGAGAGAAGGTCATTAAAAATGCCTTCTCCTTCACCCTGGAATGTGTAAAACCAAACACAGCAAACAGCTCTTCTGAAAGAGGCTCATCTTTTCCTCATGGTACGGTCAATATGAGACTGTTTCCTCTCCCTCTTCTGCAGAGTCCATCCTAGGCAAGCAAGAGAGGATATAAGCATTTCCAGTGCCATACTACAGTCAGGACACTGAGCTCTAGCAGAGTCCAAAGGCTCAAGAGGAGGCTGGACAAATTCATGGGCTATAGCTATACCCTGAGTTATTAAATACAAAGGCTACACTTCTGGTTGAGAAAATACCTGAGCTAAATGGTGGAGAATGGGAGAACATCTGCAGGGACTACTCCTAGGTGCTCACCATACCCATACCACTGCTGGAGGTAGAATCCTGAACTAGTGGCCTGGTAAACCTGTTCTTCAGTTCTTTTTATCACCGCTGTTGAACAAAATCTGTTCCAAATTCTATTGAAGGTAGATAAAAGTCCTAAGAAATCTGTCTTCTACAAACCAAGTCTTTTGTAAAAGCCTTTTCCTCTTCCAGCAATCAGTTAAATGACTATTACGTCAATTTTCAGTTGTCACATTCATGCAACGTGCTTTGAAGGGAGAATTAATTAAACAGGTCCAGTTGTCTCCTGGCAACTAATTTGTGCAAACAAAATGTGCCTTTCTAACACAGAGGTTGTGTGTAGATCAAATGCATTCTCTGAGATTCTGAAAAACATCTGGGAAAAGTATTACAGCAGAGGAGACACCTCTGCTAAGTTACATGACCCTTTCCTTTTGTTTTCTAGGTCAGGATTGAATGATTCAGAAGGAATAGCTTCAGACATCATTTAATTTACTTTTTGGACTGCATAGTAAAAGTGTGACACCCAGAAATGATGGATAGAAACAGTTGTCTGTCTAGTTACATAGCTGATTCTGTCTTTCCTCTGTATCATTGTACTATGACATTGATCAAGATCAGAAAAGTTAGAATTTTTCTAATTTCACTAACATAATTTTGTCAAAATGATATTTTTGGTTTTTTTAACTACTAACTGAACATGCACAGCCATAACAAAACATTCCAGAAGAAAGAATAAAAGTCTTATTTTTACCATCTTTTACCACTTTACCATTGTTGTTTTACTGTTTTCTAGTTCTTCATAAAATTTAGTAATTCGCTCCATAATCAGACTACCCAGTTAGCAGATGTTGTATTTCTATTAACTGCAAAAGAATACAACACACTGTGGATGTTTTCAGGCTTCTAGAAGCACTGAGATGATCATAAAATGCTCAGATTTAAACAATACATTAGCACAGTGCTTCTAATGATTTTATCTACTATTTTTCCTTTTTTTTTAATGAACTTTGTAACTTCTCCGAAGACACCTGGAAAAGGGGGGATGCTAAGAAAACTGCCTTATCTCTGTTAAGATGCTGTCTGCACTGGCACATTGAATCATCATAGGTTCTGAACTTGAAAAAACACCAAATCTAAATTTGTGACCAGTCTGGACAAGGACCTATCTTCCTTAGTAACTTCATCAGGTGTCCATGGCTAAAACAAACACAAGTCAGCATTACTCAACACAGTTCCCTGGTGTAAGATAACATTAAAGGGAAGCCAAACCTTAATCTATCCATCCTGCTTTGTGATACCGCATCTGAACAAAGTGATGCATTTTGAGAAGACCATTTATTTAGTGACTTATACTTTATTAGTTCTGTACATTTCTGGATGTTTTATTCAAGAGAAAGAATTACAAGACACAGTTCAAATTTCCTAAGATGTAGCATCATCATGACACACTTACTAAACAGCTTTTACAGAGATAAATATAGTTTCACATCAAAAATGTTATCCTTCCCAATTATCTATATTTGGCATGTTTTCTTTGTGAATAAAAGTTTATCTGAAGACAGTTTTTAATGGTCTAATAGCTAGAGAGAGTAATAACCTCTACAGCCTCACTTCAGAGCCTTAACACAAAAATCTGTTAACAAATTACCACAATAAATAGAATTATTATTGTTGCCAAACATAAGGATCATTTTGATATGTAGTTTAATTATCTCTTTCTCCTATGACATCTTTTTAGGTTATACATATTATGAAGTAAAAAGGTTATATAAATCATGAACAGAAGACCAGGAAAAGATGCAGTGGCATTACATCAATCCATGCCTATTCTGTCTGAGGAACTGACAGAGCTGGACCTTTTGGATCATCAAATCTGTTGTTTGTTGTGAGCTGCATGATCATGTGGATTCCATAGGTCAGGATCCACAGTAAAATTATAGATGTTACCAAGCCCATCCAGATTCCAGGAGTGAAGAAACCTGTACAGTCACTTGCATAGGAAAACTGGTTGTTTATAATGTTGAAGCCTTGAATCTGAAAATGAAGAAAGGTAGATTTATGAGTGTAATTAAGCATGGGGCGTAGTCCCTACCTTCAGGATATATGTGGTAATTACAAAAACCCCACACCTTTTAACTACCAATTATACTCTACCCATTAAAAAAAGAGAACAAAATCTTGTGCAAAACAATTTTCCTTGTCTCCTTTTCACCCAAGAAATTAAAGATCCATTTCTTTGGCAAGAAAGGTTTCTCACTTCAGAAATTCGTATTACTTTTAGAAGTAAAGTCCCAAAGGGGACGTGATGAGTATTCTGCATTTGTTGTATTCTGATCAATATTCTGTATCCACATAATCGTATATCAGTATTCCCTGATCATCAGCTCAATGACCACCTCAGAACCAGGAAATGCAAAGGGATGAGGGTTAAGGCTGCTCAGATCATGGGATTTGTTGAAATAATTTGAGAGTTTTGGCTAACAGCTCCTTGACAAGCAAACTCCTGGAACCTACTTTAAAAGGCATCTAATAAAGATGACCTTTTTTGGCTGAGTGTTAGTGAAGGAGAAAAAAGTTCTGAAACCTTTCTTCCTCCCTCCTTAGAAATCAACGACTCAAAACAGAAGGAAAGGCTTCCTTTATTGAGGTAGGGGATATGTGCCGTCTATTAACTTATGAAACCTATATAAGCTTCACAGCAGTTGGAAAAGGCTGTAATATCTCTGCTTTGACTCAATTCTCAGTGTCTGTCAATGACTGACTTCCTACCATTTTATTTTCCTCAGAAAAATGAACAAATTTGGAGATACATTCTCTACCTAGACACCAATTATACAGAAAGTATCAACAAACTGAATGCCTTTGAGCCTATTATCTAGAAATTTTGTTCAAACCAATCAAAGGATTAGAAAACTATGAATAAAGGGAAGACAATGCTCCTTGTACAAACATGCACACAATAACATAAACAGTGATTATTTTAGAAGGAGGGGAATCTAACTGGTGGAAGAAGAGGAAGGAAATAATTAATCTGATCTCATTTTGATTAATTCTTAAATAATTTTATAAAGAAAAATGAAGACTGGGATTGTTATGCATTTACAGAATCTTTGAAATGGGTGTGTAAGGAATGCACCAAACATCACAAACCTGCTGGTAAAGAAACAACATGCTAAAAATTACCATTTTCTATAAAATATTACCAAATACAATTAAAAATTATTATTTTGTTTAAATCACTCCTCTCACAAGGCAATAAGCAAGAAACTAGAAGATCATGGATTTCCACTTTTATGTGTTCCCACTCTATAATTAGTCTATGATTTACAATAAAATAAATGGAAAGTTTTAGTTTATTTGTGATAATAAAAGAGTTTGTACTTCCGAGGAAAGCTGTTGGTACAAACTGAACAAATCAGTAGCTTGCATACCATGCTACACCAGTAAGCACTCTGGTTTTTGTTCACTCATGGCTCAGGTGCCTAAAGCTAATGTTTATGTAATGTGTGTGTTATGAGCAATGTCTGTACCTTCCAGAATGCTGGAATACCACTATTATTATGTGAAGAACTAAGAGCTCTTTAGGTGGAGGTGAAGGTGGATTTTAGCAATTGGAGGTGAAGATGATTTTAGCAATTCAACATTTTCTAGGCATCTTTGAAGAATTTTTCCAAGTCAGATCATGGCAGCTAACTTGCAAAGACCGTCTGCTTTCACCAAAGGTACTCAAACTTCTGATTAAGAGAGGATTAGTGAAAATAAGCTGTACGGCTGGACAACTGTTTGCAGTTTTAGAGAATACATGTGATTGCAAAAGCCTTCCCTTGTTAAGCCACTGCTTTGACCACAAGTGAGAATGTGAATAGAAGTCATGAAATGTAGTCTGAAAGATTTATTGACAACAAAAACAGAAAGCAGGTGATGATTTATGTTATTTGTGCTCAAAAAAACGGATAGAAATTCTGGGAAACAATAGTCACTTCTTACCACATTTACAAGGAATCTCTGAAATACTTAACAGGTATATTCAGTTTAGAAGGGCTTTACCACTCCTGATTTAGAGCCATAAATACTGAACTTTATTATTTCAGTTCTAGTGGTCCTCTTTTTTTTCTAAACAGGATTATGCTTATTGAACAATCAAGGTGAAAGATTCAATTATACATTCTTAAAATGCTATGTCTACTTTCAGGCATGAGATGAAGAATATGCAGGGTTATTTTATTGTTTTTCTGAAGCTTCATCTTTTCTGTGGGGGTGTTAGATCCCAGGCAGGAGATAAAAATGTGATTTGTAGCAGCATTATAGAAAAGTTAAAAATACTTACGTGTGGTTCTCTAATTTTTACGAATGCAAAAGCCTTTTGTATACAGATCTCCATACTGCAGAAGTTTTAATTTTAGTGTGGACCAGAGTAATTTGTCTTGATTATAAAAGTCTGTATTTACTGTTAATTTCTAAAGATTTTTGAATGGAGATTTCTCATCATGTGATCTTTGACAAAACCTTTAAGTAAAATATGCTGTTTTCATGGCTCTGAAGTGCACACCAAACATCTAATCTTTGAACTTTGAGATATTTTAGCCACAAAGAATCCTAATATTCTTGATTTCAAAGTTTTTGGCAGTTCTTCATGGATATCAAAGTGCTTCTAAACCACTATGACACATACTAAAGAAAAGCAGTGTTTGTGGTGGCAGCCTCCTCTTTAACTTCATTGACAATTCTGAGATCCTCAAAAGAACAAAAGATACCATGGTAGAACAACAATTCCTCTAGCAACAACCAACAACCCCCCAACACCCAGAGCAGCTCTGATGAGTGGTGACATCCTTGGCTGTGAGCATGCCTAGACAGCACCCCACGGAGGTTCTGTAGAGGGTAGTGAGTGAGCCAGCTCCAGAACTGAAGTAAAAGGCTGCACCAGTTCAACTTTGCCTTGGAACAAGCTATGCAAGGCTTCCCTGTGTAGCTGTCACTGTCCCTCTATTACTGTGATTCTGCTTTCAGGACCCAGCATTGCAAAGTGCAATTGTACCAGTTTGATTGGCATTGGATCCCGGTTTCTAATACATTTCATAACACTGACATAAAAATCACGTTCCTCAGTTTCAGCAACGAGATCTTGTGCTGGCTGCAACTACTGAGCACATCCCACATGTTTTTTTCACCATGCAACAGCGTTTGGGGCTCTCTAAACCTTATGCAGTAACAAAGACTGATATTGAGATCACCTTTCAGCATGTACCTGTGGAAGATATCCAGAAAATTATGATCTAGGTCAGACAGAACTTAGAAATGAGCCCAGAATGGCAACTTTCTCTTTTCCCACACAACAGAAAAAAAACAGAACAGGACTTTTCAGGCTGTGATCCATGCTTAGGACTCGATCAGAAAAAAAGGCCTTTCTCAAGAGAAACTGGAAGTTCTGTTGTCTGAACAGTGGAAGCAGCTGCTGTTCCAAATCAATAAGGAAGGTGGGAAACCTAATTCTACTCTTGATTAAGACCATATGAAAGGATGCCTACTAAGGTTGAAGCAAGGTCTATTTAAGCTTTAAGAAGGTGGTAATATCAATGCATATATAAATTCAAGGAGTGAACTCTTTGTATTTTCATAGGTCATGTCCTTTCACATCCTAGTGATGTAAAAGTCTAACTCCAAAGAGCTGACTAGGCAAAGTACAGTTGCATGAACTATGGTATTTTCAGGCCTTGACATAACAAATACCACCATAAGGAACCTTTACAACATTGGTGTGTATTGCAACACTGTTTCTCAAAAAATCGCAAGACTTGATACTGGAATTCGTGGCATATAAGTCTCAGCACCAATGCTGTTTCTTTGAGATTTCCATTATTTAAGATGAAATGTCAAGTCTGCAGCCATATTATTGAGATTTGGTTTGTTATCAAAATTATAAATACAACTACAGCAGCATTTGGATCCAGTTATCATGGGGTTAGCTCATGTCTGACAAATAGAGTAAAGTTTGGGATGATTCCTATTATTTCCATGATCTCTTTCATCAAAGAGATCCCTTAATGCAATATTGTTTTAAGATATAAATGTTGATATGCTTAAGTCAAGAACAAAGCTCAAAATAGTAAACGTGTAATCATGTACACCTCACATATATACTGTACTACTGTATTAAATATGCAGAAAAGCTAAGTGTCATTCAAAAAAAGCCAGCTGTTTTCCTTCCAGGCCATGGAGTACCTGGTACTGTTCCTGACTGAAGTCCATGGCAAACCTTCCATGAAATCTAATTGCACTGGGCTTTGTTTCTATCTGCAGGAGAACAGACAGTCCATGTCACTGAAAACAGCAACCACACTGAGCTGTACTTTCCTAGGTAAACAAAGTGCCAAGAAATCAAATTAAAACAAAGTAAGCAGCATAAATCCACGCACCTAAGAGGCCCCTGTTTCCAAGAGCGGGCCAATTCATTAAACAGGCATGAGGACTTAGTCATTCTTTGCCCGATTAAGAGCATTTGGTTTAATTGGTTTTTCTTTTCTGTTGGCAACTTCATATTTTTGTTTTTCAAAGCTGTGCTTTCATGTTCTCCTTGTTCAGCAACTGGCATCTTTTTTACCCTTCTATTGAATAGCTCACCTAGGGGAACAGCTTATCTTTTACATTTTCCCTCAGGCTGAGGGCAGTATGAATGTGTATCATTCAGCACCTATAATAGCAAGTAATAGTTCTTGGAGTTATCTCTGAAATGGCAGTGCATACTCACTTGCAACCTGGAAATGAAAACATCCCAATTTTTTGCCTCACTGTTGGATGGAACCAGCCTTGCAGGATAGCGATTGCTTGTTCCCACCAGCTGACAATGAAATGAATACTCTGCAGGGGCAGAGATGGCAGAAACATTAAATTTAGCAAACTTTTCTCCATCTTGTACAATCTCAACTGCATCTAAAGTGGACCATTTTCTAGCCGAGCCTTTGTAGAACTTGTTGGTCATTAAAAACCTAGGAAAGGAACAGAAGAGAAAAAAATGTCAGTAGGGTAGAAGGGAAAAATTAATATACATTTAATACACATTTGATGAAGTATTGGTGGCTGAAGTTTCACTATTCCTGGCTGCAAACATCACAGCTGATGATGACATGGCCTCTCATGTCATTAGAACTGTTCACAAGTAAAGAGATTCTGTGAATGTGTTTACTACTTCTTAGACTTCAATCTCACAAGCACAGCTTTCCATAGCTGTGGCAGGCAAGAAGCAAATGCAATTTCATTCTTCAAGGTGATGATACAATATGCCAGTGCCATATTTCATCAGTTACCAACAGTTTATAACCAGTGGAGGAGAAGCTGAGAAAGTGTCAGTAAGCCTGCAGTGGCTCTGAATACACATTTTATGGCATTTTTTGAAAACTGCTTTTATGATAGGTACAGGCATGATAGCCATTCTGATTTATCACTGCAATTCTTTCTTGGCTCAAATGCCTAAATGGCAACTTCCTTTGCAAAGGTCTGAATTGACATAGCAGACAGAGTTTTCTCTCACTGGAGGGTCGGGAGGGACTATCAGCTCTAGTTTCACACTTTGAAATAGGTTAGGCACAAAAAAAAGTATTTTCTTATTTTGAAAACATCTGTGCATGTGTGGTATTGCTGCAATTTCCAGCAATTTATAATCATGGAATCTGTATGTATGTTGTCACTAATGCAGTCCGAACAGCTCCCAAATGTTCTAAAACAGAAATAATTGATAACATCCACAAGTACCTCTTGACCCTTTACAGACCAGGACTATGTCCTAATTTTTAGCACTTTGTATACAGTTACTTCTAGGCATTCAAGCTATTTCATAAGGCAATGATAAACCCTTTTTCTTATTGTACGTTTCTTAATACTTTAACCCTACTTAGTCTATGCATGTGTTCCTCTATATAGTTTTCTGATTATTTCTTTTGATTATTGGTAACCACAAAGGATTTAAAAGAGAAATCTATTTAGCAATAAATGAGAATTACTACAAAATGAAATATTCTTATATGTCTATCCAGAATGGGTAACACTGTATGTTGAATTCAAAATCTGAGGATATAACTTAGATGCAATTATAATTGGTTTGAAAAAAAAGCACAGACATCTATAAATGTGGCACAATATAGACTATTTTTTGTTCTATAGGGTATATGTATATATAGAGACAATATTTTCTCTGTAGAATATTGCTTGTTTGTTCAAATTAGTTACTTTCAGTATTATGCCATCCACACAACACAAAATCTAACCACAAATTATGGTTTTGTTTTTTTTTAGTTTCATTAATAATCTGTTGGTTTGGATTCATATAACTTCAGAAACCTCACGAGTTTCAACACACTCAGAAGAAATTCCAGAACACAGTGTCATTGAAGTGAGAAAAGGATGTTTTGCCTTGTGGCATTCCTTATGTTTTGAGCCTAAACAGCTCTATTCATACGACATCCAGCTGCAAACATCAGTGAAAAAAAAAAAACCCAATGAATTCCATCCAGTACACATTCACAGATATTTATGGAAAATATTCTATTCTTATACAGTAACAAAATTAAAGCCTTTATATTATTGCTAGAAGAAAGGAACCTTTTCCTGATGTACAGTACAATCTGAGCAGAATTTCCATAGTGTCTCAGTAGCAATGCTATAGGCACTAACTGAAAGCCAGTTATAAACACAGAGAAGCTTACTTATATGTTTATGCCAACAGCGACATTGTGTGTAGTCTGTACTTTTGCTGAGATGAGAAAAGTGGTAAAGAAGGAAATTCCTTGTAAACTGACCATATGAACAGACAAGTTTTATAAGGTCATGTACGTGAGTCCAGTCTAAAGCAAATTCCAGGTGAATGCTGTCTCTTCACATTACACTGAAGACTACAATGTTGTGTTACTTGCAGACTTACGAGAATTAACATTCTAATTGGTTAACTAGTTGAACATGGTTGACTTACTAATACAAGCTTTTATCCTCAGCATTTTTCCAAACAACTAACAGTGAATAGCCTCCAAAAAGCACACTCAACTGATAAGTAATGTAATTATAATTCATTAAATTACAAGAAAAGAAGACACATTCAAATGACAAAACTCTACAGAATTATTTCATTTAGTTTAACATTTTCTCAGATGAGTAGACAGCAAATAGAAAGAGTAGATTATAGCAAATTAATGACACAGAGCAGAGAGAGAGCAAAGGTTTTATCTGCAGAACTGAAAGTACCTTGGCTTTTATAGGAAATGTTATGTTCATATTAAACATTAGAGACAATTATGGATATTAGAGACATTATGTACTTCATGTATGGTCCTGGGCCAGGTTCCTGGTCATGGGCCAAGCTCCCTTTGTGCCAGATAACTGTATGAACTCTGAATGCCACCACCACTAATCATGTTCCGTGGCTAATCATTACAAGCAGAAGAAGAAAGAAGAGGAAGAAGAGGAAGATAGCTAGAATTACTGTTTCAAAGATTCAAAGAGAAACACTGTTTCTGTTAAGCAAAAGACCTCAAAACAGTTTTTGGGTCAAGTCTATTCTATTCTATACATTGAGGAACAACAACAGTCAAGTATGTATCAATGTAAGTATGGAAAATACTAATACTCTGCACTTCCATTCACTTTGACACTTTCCAGAGAAAATGACAGACAAGTGTTTGAACAGCTGGATGGAATCAAATTATGAGAGAACTGAGATGATGCCTCTTCCAGCAAAGAACTACTGCCACTGCTCCCACTCCTGCTGCAGCAATAGCTTACTTTTCTAACACTATCACAACAACACTCTACAACCACTCCCTAACAGCTCACCTCCCAGTGGCAAGTGCAGGAGGATGAGTGGGACTGTAGCTCTTGCTAGAGAGAGGGAGAGGGAGGTGGCAGCTGTGTGCACAGGACGAAGCCGCAATCGCAGCTGTCAGTGGGAGGCAGGATGTGACCAGCTGCTCAGTATGTGCATGAAGACTGCTGCTGACAAGGGGGGCAGGCTCTGGATCCTGCTCATGCTGCTGAACTTAGAGACTCTTTTATTGATGAATAAATTGAGCTACTTGAATGTGGTTCTCTCTGGCGTCACTTTCTGTCTCCTACATTTAAGTAAATGGCCTCTACAGAGGAAGAAAATGCAGTCGTGGCTCTAAGCTCTGTTCCTTTCCACCTCTTTGTCCTGCTTGTGTTCTTTTTGTTAAGGCAGACTATAATCTTACCAAGGTGTAATCTTGAACAAGAAATGTAATAAAAATGAACCAGAAGGGGAAAACAAAGGTTGTAATGTATCTCCGTGGATTTTAGAAGCTCTTGACAAGAGACATGCTGAGATACACAAGGTGAATAAAGTGTTAGCGAACAACGAAAAAAATAAATGGCTTGTTCTGCTTCTATTCCATATATCTTACTATCTGCATTATATAGCACACAATATTGTATTATGGTAGCTAACAGAGGCCTAAAATGAAACCATCATCTCATAAATCAAGTGACAATATGTTGCTGTTTTACCTGGGATGGAAGACACGCAGCCAGGGCAGTTAAAGCAGCAGAAGCGGCAGCAGGCGCGTTTATTATTGTATCCCCCTTTATATATGGTAAGAACTCGTCAGGTGATCAACCACCCCCCAGGGTGATTGGCTGGAGCCCCACAACACCCAATTCCAAAACACACTCGGTCTAGAACCAAAACATCTCAGGACAAACAGCAGGTGTCCAAGTGTTATCTTCTTGTTTTTCATAGTTTGCATGGGAAAGAAGAAATTCTCAAAAGAGGCTCTGTACAGCCACAACAATACAACAGAAAACTACAAATAATCAGGTTAGTCTTTAGCATGCTTTTTAATTTATAAAGGCTCTGAGGTGTTATGCGTTGATACCAGCCATCAGCCAAGTTACCATTTAGCTGTTTGCTCACTCTCCATCCTCAGCAGGACAGGGGGGGAGAAGAGAAAGAGCAAAAATGAGACAGCTTGTGGGTTAAGATAAAGACAGTTTAATAAGTTAAGGAAAGAAAGGAAAAAAGCAATACAGAAGCAGTCACTCTCTACCTCCCACACGCAGGCCAATGCATAGTGAAGGTCCAAGCAATGGTTACCCTGGAAGCTACTCCCTACTTTTTTCCCCTATTCCATTTTATATTGATAAGCACCTGTGTCACACATAAAATTAATCAATTTAGTCATATTTGTGTTTAAATGCCCTGAGGGCCTATTAAAAATCTGGATCACACACGGCCCAATGGAATAAATCAAATTCTCCCATGAAACACAGCCAGCGCCTATGCTACTCTTACTTACAGGGCATGACAACATTCAGGACCTTACCTGAGCTCTCTTTTAAAGTCCTCACCTATTGTGGAGCCTGAATTTGTTATTACAGCTACAAGGGCTGTTTGTGCATTTTGGTATTTAGTTATAATGTATTCAAGTAGATGCACAAGTCAAGAAAGATTTTGTGAGTATTTCTGCCTCTACTACAACAGGCTCAAAGGCTATAAAAAGTTTTCCTGAAAAAGAAAGAAAACATGAACCATTCACCTTTTGTACTGACATTTTCCTTTAAAGTACAGTTAGTCTGTCTGCAGAGTTACTTCAAATTTCATCTCTCCAGATGCAACTCAGATTAATGATCACATTTAAGTTTTCATCCAATAACTAATTAAAACTGTAAATTTTTAACAAACATATTACTAACCATAAATCTAAATAATCCTCACTAAATCCATGTGTGCACTAACATCACATTTGATCTTCTGCCTGTTGCAGCAAACAAAATCTAAGATAAATATTTCAACTGCCAAAGGATTTTGTCTCTATAGTAGTGTCCCAAGGTTTGCAATTTGCTACTTTACAGTTAGGTAAAACCTTTTCATCACTACAGAAAACACTTTAAGATCTAGCAGTTAACCAGTTTTGAAGCACAATGTCCATAGGATGCTTTGTGATTTGTATTATTTTCTTGGAACTGTAATTTTACTATAAAGGATGATACTATGCTGAGGATAGTCATATTCAGGACAAATGTAGAAAACAACTGGATTTATTCATACAGAAAGAGATTACAGCAGACCAGCTAGAAGGAGCAAAGAAGAGCAGTGAGAATGAGACTCCAGAGCAGTGTTTTGGAGGGTCTGTGTCTATGAGAGTGGGATAGGAGCACTAAATAGTAGACAGAAATGGTATTTTGGAAATTGTAGTAAAAGAAAAAATACAGTTTGGGCAGAATCTTGGTTTGAGATCAGTATTTTTCAAATGGGATACAAGGAAAATATTTCCTTAATTCCCCATGATGTTTAGGGAAATACATGTCCTTTGGTAATTTACATTATTGAGACCAAGGCACGCTTGACACCATCACCAAGGTTGAGTCTCAGGCATCCTATACACTGCTAACTACAATAGTCAAAAAAATAAAAACACTATACTAACAGCAATGTTATCTGAACATTATGTTATTTCACAAAGCTCTAGATGCTTGAGGGAGAAGGAAGATGCTAAATAACAAAGTATGTCTGTTTTTTTTCCCACCTGTCATGATCTCTGCTAATAACTGCAAGTGTCTCTATGCACTCTAAATATTACTCCACAAACACATCACTGACTCTCCTCAACACAAGTTCTTCTGGGGTCCTTTCACCTAAATGCAGAATGTCCTTCTGTCTCAGTGTAAACAATGGTATTTGTTCATTGGTGCCATGTGCCATCTACCAAAATGTTGTTCAGGCTTTTGTTGTCTTGATCATTGTTACTTTAAAGTTCCTCTCTTTGATATCTCTGGATTTCAATTTCCCTTATTCAACATGAAGAGCACTTTAGATGGCAAAAGTGACATGTTCTGCTGCCCAAGCAAACATCCAGTTCATCATCTATTAAAAGAAATTTAATTCAGTCCAAGTTCTCTGGCCCAATTACTTCCCAAATAATTTTAAGTAACTGGAGTTCCAAAATGAAAAGAGCAGGCCACGTTATATTTGCCAGACCTTAAGAAAATAATCTTAAAAGCTATTTCTGCTGCTGAGGAAAGAATTGACATTTCTTGACCAGAAGCTGTATGACAGCACTCAAACACTAGCAGATGCTTTCCCCATCTCCAAATCCACTAGTGAAAGCAACATCTGCAAATTGTCAGAGTGGTGATGAATGGTCATTTAGTGAACAGTCACAAGTGGTCCTCCCCAGAGCCCAGTGCTGGTGTCAGTTCTGTTTAATTTCTTTATCAAATATTTGGATGAGAGGATCGAGTGCATACTCGGTCACTTTGTGCATGACCCCAATTTGGTTGGGAGTGTTGATCTGCTGGAGGGTAGGAAGGCTCTGCAGAAGGATCTGGACAGGCTGGATTGATGTGCTGAGGCCAAGTGTATGAAGTTGAACAAGCTGAAGTGCTGAGTCCTGCACTTGGGTCATAATGTTATAAATGGGTTGAAGCCAGTTGCAATTCTGCTGAGTTACTTATTAAGAGTTAACAACAGTTGGAGGTTTGTGTATGTTCAGGCCATGGAAGGTGGTAAGGTGTGACATTGGGTGCAATAATGATCCAGACACTCTAGATGGCTCAAGCGAGGCCACTCGTGTTAAGGGTGGAACTTTCTAGACTGTTTCCAGACTGTTCCACTAAAGGACTGATGTCACCACGATCCAGCAAGAGCCAACCAGAGGAGACACCTGGAAAACGAGCCAGTCAGGGTTGAGACAATTGGACCAATCAGCCAGCGGATTCAGAAAAA
>VZRZ01000720.1:2742-18308 GCA_013398175.1 Climacteris rufus
CTGCTCAGCTCAGCTCCTGCTCAGCTCAGCTCCTGCTCTGCTCAGCTCCTGCTCTGCTCAACTCCTGCTCTGCTCAACTGCTGCTCAGTTCCTGCTCAGCTCCTGGGTTCTTCACTCCCAGCACAGTTTGGTTTTATTCCTGCTGCAGCCCCTGGGTGTTGGACACAAAGCCAGGCCTTGCCAGCCCAGGATAAAGCAATAAAAGTTTTATTTGTGTGGGATCTGAAGGTGGCTTTGGAGCTGTGTGTCAGAGTGAGCTCTGATCACCATCCTGGGGATGATCTCTGCTCTGTGATGGTGTCAGAGCAACAGAGGAACACATCCCCTTGCCTCTTTGCCTTCTGCTGATGTTTAAAATCATAGATGGCCTTGCAGATGCTGATTTTTTCAATGTCCCAGAATGGTTATTGGGGAATGTGGAGCTTTTTTACCTCACCAACTTTTGGGCAATGTGGAGCTTTTTTACCTCACTAACTTTGGAGGAATGTGGAGTTTCTTTTACCTCACTAACTTCTGACCACCTTTCTGCAGCTGGGGCCTCTTTGTGCCACAAGGCAGAAGAACCTTCCTGCTGAAGCTCTTAGAGCTTGGCTGTTTTATTTAGGAATTGAGGCACCAGCAATCATCCTGAATCTGGAATAACACAGTCCCTGTCTGATGCTGAGTGAGCAAAGCTGCCTCTTCCCAGTTAACACTTGATGGTGTGAAAAGCCAGTGCTGAGCTGGTGCCTGTGCACACCCAAAATTCCTTTTTTGTCAATCCAGCCTGGGGAAACCACCAGGGCACGATGCTTCCATGGTTATCACTGTAATGGCATCGTGAATAATTGGTGCTAAGGGTAAATTCTGCTCCAGCTTCACCAAATCGAGTGGAAAACAGGCTCATTATTACAAATATCCCTTCCTGTGTCACTGAGAGACCTCCCAGAGGCAAAACTGTGCTATAAAAATGAGTGCAGGCGCTCTCAGGTGCATTTCAGAAATCTAAAATCAGTGTTAACATTTAGAACTTGTACAAATAATGCTTAAAAAGTAATTTCAGGTGTTGTGTTCATATCTTCGGGCTTGCTTTTCTCTCTTGGTTATTTTTACCTCAGTGGGGAAGATGTTCAAACTTTAAAAAATAAGAAGTCAACCAAATACAAAAAAAAGCCCTGAAAGCTCCTGCCTTCAGGTGGAATAAATGAAATGACACAGGAGTTGTGATGACATCATATATTTGTAAAACCTGTTTGTTTCCAATTGAAACGTATCAGCAATGAATCAGTACATATTGTCTCACATTTAGTTAATCTAAAACATAAAGTACAAGTGAATACATTTAAAAATATAAATCCTCACCTTAACTACAGAGGGTGTGAACTCTTTAGCAGCTGCTCTTCTCATCCATGATGCACTTGCTCTTTGCTGAATCTTAGTGCAAAGATGGATGGGAAAAATGGGGGGAAAAATGGGGAAAACCAAGTAAATCTGAGCTTTATGGGAGGTGTTTGTGCCAGGGCAAGGTGCCAGAGCTGAATGGGGCCTGAGCATGGCAATGTGCCTGATGTGGAGAAAAATCAGGGGCTGATTCAAGGCCTTTGGAAATAGAGGAAAGGAGAATAGAAAGCTGCACATGGGGGGTTTAGTAGGGAGCACAGGGCTGAAAATTCTGTTTGAGAAAGGAATGTAGAACAGGCAAGTGGGTGCTGTGTAGTGAAGTGATCCACAGTTAATTGAAGCTCCAAACTGCAGAGAGAGATGATTGAAGTGTTCATGGCAGGGGAGAGAGGGGCTTTTTATGGCCCCAGAGTTGGGGAGCACCACAGCAGCTCTTTGGGGTGTTTGGCAGTGCTGTCTGGGGGAGAGAGGGGCTTTTTGTGGCCCCAGATTTAGCACCACAGCAGCTCCTAGGGGTGTTTGTGTTGATGCCAGAACCATTTATGGCCCCAGCTTTAGCACCACAGCAGCGTTTGAGGGGTGTTTGTGCTGATGACAGAACCATGGCAGTGCTATCTGGGGAGAGAGGGGACATTTTATGGCCCCAGAATTAGGGAGCACCACAGCAGCTCTTTGGGGTGTTTGGCAGTGCTGCTTGGGGGAGAGAGGGGCTTTTTGTGGCCCCAGATTTAGCACCACAGCAGCTCCTAGGGGTGTTTGTGTTGATGCCAGAACCATTTATGGCCCCAGCTTTAGCACCACAGCAGCGTTTGAGGGGTGTTTGTGCTGATGACAGAACCATGGCAGTGCTATCTGGGGAGAGAGGGGACATTTTATGGCCCCAGAATTAGGGAGCACCACAGCAGCTCTTTGGGGTGTTTGGCAGTGCTGCTTGGGGGAGAGAGGGGCTTTTTGTGGCCCCAGATTTAGCACCACAGCAGCTCCTAGGGGTGTTTGTGTTGATGCCAGAACCATTTATGGCCCCAGCTTTAGCACCACAGCAGCGTTTGAGGGGTGTTTGTGCTGATGACAGAACCATGGCAGTGCTATCTGGGGAGAGAGGGGACATTTTATGGCCNCCCCGAGCCATGGCAGTGCTGCCTGGGGGAGAGAGGGGCTTTTTGTGGCCCCAGATTTAGCACCACAGCAGCATTTGGGGTGTTTGGCAGTGCTGTCTGGGGGAGAGAGGGGACATTTTATGGCCCCAGAGTTGGGCAGCACCACACCAGCTCCTAGGAATGTTATTGCTGATGCCAGAGCCATGGCAGTGCTGTCTGGGGAGAGAGGGGACATTTTATAGCCCCAGATTTAGCACCACAGCAGCATTTGGGGTGTTTGTGCTGATCCCCGAGCCATGGCAGTGCTGCCTGGGGGAGAGAGGGGCTTTTTGTGGCCCCAGATTTAGCACCACAGCAGCTCCTAGGGGTGGTTGTGTTGATGCCAGAACCATTTATGGCCCCAGATTTAGCACCACAGCAGCTCTTTGGGGTGTTTGTGCTGATGACAGAACCATGGCAGTGCTGCTGGGGAAGAGAGGGGACATTTTATGGCCCCAGATTTAGCACCACACCAGCATTTGGGGGTGTCATTGTTGATCCCAGAACCATGGCAGTGCTGCCTGGGGAGAGAGGGGCTTTTTGTGGCCCCAGAGTTGGGCAGCACCCCAGCAGCATTTGGGGTGTTTGGCAGCGCTGCCTGCAGCCCCTGTTTGTGAGCTGTGGGTGTTATCTGAGCCCAGCATGGCCCTGCTTCCCTCTGGCTGCAGCTGATAAGTGGAGCTGTGTTTATTCCTGCCCCACAGGTTCCTGGGTGGAGCTGCAGATGAACGGCAACGGCAACGGCAACGACAGCGGCGGCAGGAACGGCGGCCTGGAGCACGTCCCCTCCTCCTCCTCCATCCACAACGGGGACATGGAGAAAATCCTGCTGGATGCCCAGCACGAGTCAGGACAGAGCAGCTCCAGAGGCAGCTCCCACTGTGACAGGTCAGGGGTTTGTGCTCTGCCTGCTCCTCGCTGCCCTTTTGATCCCCAAAGTTGTTGGGCAGGGAAAAATCTGTTCTGCTCGGTGCTGGGAGCAGTGGCTGGCTCGTGGTAACTCTGTGGTGTTTGCACTGTAATGCTACAAAAACAGCTGTCAGTCACAATCCTGGCAGTGTTCCCTGAAAGAACAAAGGGATTTGCATCTCTTCTGGAGCAGGGGGTTTGGGCACTGCTTTCTGGGCTTTAGGGAGCCACGGTCAACCCTGTGGGGAAAGGTGAGGAAATTACAAAATTGAAAAGATGGGAGGGTTGGGAGACTTTGTGGTGCTGCTGTTTGGGGTGTGTAGCTCAGCTGGATAATGTGCAGAAGTGCATGAGGAAATGATTCAGCTGAGATTTATCTCCACTGGTGATTCTGACCAAATGACATAACGAAATCAATTTTTCTTCAGCCCTTCACCTCAAGATGATGGACAGATAACTTTTGATGTGGAAATGCACACAAGTAAAGACAGTAGTTCTCAGGTATTTCCTTCCTTCACTTCTAAAATGCATTCCCTTTGAAATATGGATTTGTAACTTGTGGATATTTGATACAGACTGAAGGGGTAGAACAAACTCTTTGTGATGTCAAAAGACTTAAATTCTGTATTAATTGGAACTTGACTTAAAAATTGATAGTTTTGGAGTGAGGGAAAAACGAGTGTCCCTCTGTAGAGCTGAGAAATGCCTCTTTGGCAGCAGTCATATTCATAGAACGTGCTGTCTTCAGCAGTAGAAATCAAAAGCATTCCTGGAAGAATGAAACCTTGCATTTAATTTTGTCAAAGAGCTGGGACTGGTGCAGTTCTGCCCTGAGAGCCGTGAAGGGGCTGCTGAGCTCTGCATCTCACTTGTGACTCTGCTTTTTCATTACTGCTGGGTTTGCTGTGGCTCCCACTTAATGTTGTAAGTGGTTTATCTTATTTCCATAAGAGTCACTCAGGAGATTGTTTTAATATTAAGTAGGAGTTAAAATCAGTGGTGTTCTCTACTCTTTTTAATTTATTTTTTTCCCTATATGGTAAAAATATTTTCCCTATTTGCATCTAATGATGTAAAGTTAAACTTTATATACAATTATAGTGAGTGCTTGCCTTTCCCTCCTGCACCTGGGGTTCACCCAGTAGAAGCTTCAGTTACAATTAATGTAAATTTTAAATTACTAATAACACCATTTAAAAAGTCAAAATACTGTTTTTGAAACCTTTTTATTTGACTTTTCATGCTTTAGTCAGTTCTTGTGGGCTTTAACTGGAATGTCATCAACCTAATGTTTTTTTCCAGTTTGTACATATTTTTTGTGTCGTTCTGGTTTATTACACTGAGGATTAAAATAATCCTTTGTTTTTGTGAGTTAAAAAAAAACAAACAGCTTGCAGTGATGTGGAAATCCTTGCTGTAGCAATAAAATTTGTGGTTTCCTGGCTTCTGCTGGCAAAAGAAAATCTCTTGAAATATTCAGCAGTGCAAGGCCACTTGGTGTTTATCAGGTGCCACCATTTCAGCACTGCTGTTGTCACTCTCCACTGAACACCCTGAGCTCCTGGAGTGTTACAAGGTTTGTCCCCCTCTGTGTTTCAGTCCGAGGAAGAAGCAGTAGAAGGAGAGAAAGAATTGGAAGTTTTGAAGAAAAGTGCAGACTGGGTGTCAGACTGGTCAAGTAGGCCTGAAAATATTCCTCCCAAGTGAGTTTAACTCGGGCTTTTTCATGGATATTGAGGGGTTTTAATGGATTTATGAAAGAAAGCAGAGAAAGGAAATCTCAGGAAAAGATTCATTTCTCTTTGGAGAGGCTGCAGAAAGTCAAAACAATAAACTGTGAAAATCCTGATAGCAACAGAATTACCTGAAGGTAATATAAATCCACAGCACGCTGATGGCAAGGTTTCTTGACAAAATGGCAATTTTTGGGTACTTGGAGCTGGGATTCATGGGATTTGTTCTTGCCTTGTTGAGTAGAAGAGTGTTGAGCAAGTCTCCTAAATCCTCTGTCCCTTTTTTCCTTTCTATGTGAAATATGTAATGTTCAGCCAGGGAAGGGGAAACCTGGAGATCCTTGAATGCAAAGCATTTTTCTTAAAATAGAGGATGCTGTGTAAATCTGTATCTGTGTTTGGAACAAAAAAGTGAGGCCTCTTGCTAACAAATCCCATCCTGAAATTCCCTCTCTCAGACCTACCTCTCCCTTGGTGTCTGTACTGTCTGTGTAAGTGGCCTCTCCACAATCCCTCCTCTTACTCTCTTTGATTCCTTACTCTGTGAGGGATCTTGTGCTTTGATCTCTAGCTCTTTGTACTTAAAAAAAAAAAATATTCCTACAGAGATCTGTGTGTTCTGTGCAAAAAAAGAAAAAAAAAAGGGAAAGAAACAAAGAAACCTTGTTGAATTTTCCTCCCCTCCCCCTCTTCTTCCAGGGAATTCCATTTCAGACATCCCAAACGTTCAGTGTCTCTAAGTATGAGGAAAAGTGGAGCAATGAAAAAAGGTGGCATTTTCTCTGCAGAATTTCTTAAGGTTTTCATTCCATCTCTGTTCATATCTCATGTTTTGGCTCTGGGACTAGGGTAAGTATTAACCTAATTCTCATTCAGCTTTTGCTTTTCCACTTTGTTGTGTGTCAGATCCTGCTGGAAAGGGCTTTTTCTAGAATAAAGGTTGCTGCCCCTCACTCCAGATAGACTTGGTGCACTTTGAGAAAAGCAGGAACACTTTGCAGCAATTAAAACTTTGCAGCAATTAAAAATTTGCAGCAGTTAAAACTTTGCAGCAATTAAAACTTTGCAGCAGTTAAAACTTTGCAGCAATTAAAACTTTGCAGCAATTAAAACTTTGCAGCAGTTAAAACTTTGCAGCCATGAATGTGTTTGATTTCCAGGCTAAATGAAGTTTCTCACATTGAATGAGTTTGCAAATAACCTTTGCAATGGTAACAAGTGCAACTGGATTATCCCTGTCTTCTATTTCAATGCTTCAGGTTAGAATGGAGGGAAGACAAGAACAGGGGAAAAATAACTTTTGTGAGCATCACAAAACCCCTTTGTGCAGATGGTGATGCTGAGGTTGTGTGTGGCACATCCTCTGTAATTTCCAGTTTAGTGCTGCATTGTGATGTCCCTGAAAGTCAAGGTTTGAGTACTGAGAAAAATGAAGTGTTGGATGTGTCCTGCTTCTGCTCAGCAGTGTTTTCATTGCCTGCATAATCCCACCTAATCCCTCACTCTGCCTAAACCCTTACGTTGTGTTTATCCATTTTATGTTCATCTGGGATGGGGCAAAGACTCAAAACACGTTTGTGTTGAGCTCTGTGTTGGTTTCTGGGGGATGTAGTTCAAGTATCTCTTGATATTTTTGTAAACTATCCCATAAATGAGGCTAGAACATGTGAGGCTGCACTGTGAGATATTTGTGCTGCAGCAAAACTGGGGATTTCTGCAGTGACTGAAGTCTTGCCTGGGTTTGTCAGTGGTCAGGGTTTGCACAGATCCTCAGAGCTCAGGTTTGCAAGCTCCCCCTCCATTCAGAGGCAGCAGTGGGTTTGTGTGAGCCCAGTTAGCTGGGAGTGCTGCTGTGTCAGGAACAGAACCCAGAAGCTTTGGAATTGGAGTTTTCACTTGGGCTGGCACTGCAGGAATGCAGGAATCCCCTGTGGGTGATCTCTGAGAGCATCAGTCCTTCCAGGCTCAGGGAGAACCTCCCTGCAGGTCATTTTACAGAGGAGATCTCCTCGGATTTCACTGAGAGAGTGGCCAGAGCAGCAGAGTGGGTGGGACTGTTGGGAAGCAGGCAGCATTCCTGTGAAACACCAATTCCTTCTGCTTTTTCTTGCAGCATCTACATTGGCAAACGCCTGACCACACCTTCAGCCAGCACCTATTGAAGCTTGGAGTGCAAAACCTGGAGCCCAGCGTGCCCTGTGAAGGTGTTTCTGTCTCATTTAGTACCTTTGACTTGAGACCATTTTAAGCATGACCCTGACTTCACCCTTTCCTCCCATATCCAGGTTTTTGCTAACTCTGGAATTCAGTATTGTGGTGGAACTCTGTTGAGGTGTTTGGCTATCCACATTCTTCCCCTCTCTCCCATTCCCCTGCCTCTTGGCCTGCAAGACACGTCCGAGTTGCTGGATGGAGTTTACAAAACTGTCTCTATGTTGCAAGGGCTTCTCTCAATGCAAAATGCCACCAGCAAGTTGAATTTTATCAGTGATGCTGTTGCCTCCTTAGTGCAACCTGACTTCAGTTGCAGTTGTGCTGCGTGGTGGTGAGAAAACTCCCAGTCTCTTAGGGAAGGAAATTCCTGGTTGGAGTGGAAAAGAGTTTTTCTTTGGGAAAAAAAAAAAAAAAAGAAAAAAGGAAGCTGGTTGTGGGATAAACTAAGAAATCACTGGCAATAAAGACCCAGGTGAAATCAGCTTTTGGGGGAATTTACTGGGCCCCTTGGATTGGCTAGCAAACACCATTTGATTTGCAGGAGGCAAAGACTGCATAAATTTTAAAGCAGGATAACTAAATCCATCAGCATATTTTAATATTAGGTAATTGTTGTAATCTTGTCTTTTCTATGAAGCCAGCTCCTTATTCCTTGTAGGAAAACCTGTCTGATACCTAGGAAATATTAGAAAAATCGCATTGTTTGCATGTGAAGAAGCTTTTTCTTTTCCTTACCTGTTTTCTGGAGGGAAAATTCTCAGTGTGAAATTTTCCTTTTCAAAGTAGTTCTGAATTAAGGCAAAACCCACCAGCTGTAGGTGTAGTTAGGCTCTGTGTACTGGGCAATTCTTCTGTTTGTTGTGGAACCATTTCCAGCTCCAAGGATGTGGCAGTTTCAGCAGGAAAAGCGTTTGACTCATCCTTCAGGGGGACAATCTTGCAGGTGCATAAAGGTTCAGAAGTTGTCAAAGCTCTGAAATGTCTTCTGCAAATGAATTTTCAATATTCCTCTCTCATTGTTTACTGTACAATCTCCTTTTTGGGGATACTTGGAACCTGAAAGTCGCTCGTGGTGTCTCATGTTAGGTAGATTTCTCACTGATGTTGTTGAACTTTTCTCTTAGGGAACATTAAGCCTTGTCCTCCTTCAGTGACACTTCTTTTCAAAATGTGAAGCTTTAGTACCAAATTGTTACAAAGCATCGGGACAGTCCTGTCCTTAAATAGATTTTATTGGATTTCAGAACATGTAGCATGAGCTCTGAAGGATAGAATACTCTTTTTTTTATATATATATGAATATATAAAAAAAAATATGATATAGACTTTAATACTAAGTATTTAGGGAACCAATGCTAATTTTAAGACTAGCAAAAAGTAAATAAAAACTTTAGTAGGCTGACTTGTAGAAAATAAGAAAATCTAGTCAGCCTTTTGGAGAGAACAGCTACCTGTAATTGTTTGCTTGCATCAGACTTTATAAAGTTGATTATTTGATAGAGCAGTGATTGCTTGAAGCAGTTGATGCATAGAAGCTAAACCCCAGCTGAGATTTGGGTTAAAAAAACTGAAGTTAGCTCCCAGGAAGCGAAAAAGTGAAGTATGACCCCACTGCTAAACTGTATTTATTTTTACTCTCTCCTTCTGAATGCTGTCAGAGAATGCTTTCAGGGTGAACAACAAATCCTCTTGAGTAATCTGCTTTTTTTTTTTTTTTTTTTTTTCCCTTTTAGTTGTGGATACTTAGTGGCACTTGGGGTTTGTTTGGGGTGTGAAATTGGGCTTCACCCAGAGCTGGGGGAGAAAGGCTGGAACTCTCTCACTTCTAACACTGCACCTTGTTCTGGATGAAATTGGAGGAGTGGAAAAAGAGATTTTTATTAAGTAGGGAGTCCTTTGTACAAAGGAAAACCCAATAAATTACCCCTTTGCAAACAAAAAGGTCATTCTTCAGAAAATCTGATGGATGGCAGTGCAAGCTTGTGGCTGGAGTATCAACACCACTGATGGTATTGGAAGTCAAAAAAAAATGCAAAGCAGAGCTGAGGATGCCCTGTGGCCACTGTAACTCCCTGGGACCCAATGCAGGATTTAGGAATTCCCCACTAAGCTTTGGAGGAAAGTCTGCAACTTCCACTTGGACCATGACCAGAAACAGAGGGTTCTGTCATTGGAAAAGGGGGTTCAACTCTTGATAGTTGGAAGTTTTGTTAAGATAAATGTTGTTTAAAAAAAGCTTTATACCTGTTTACAGTTTTGGAAAAAAAAAAAAGAAAAAAAAAGTAGGCTTCATTTTTCTTACATTCAGTGCAAACTGGCCTAGGCTATTTGTAAATAGGATCAAGAAAAAATGCATAAACTCGCACATTAAAGATGCAGCAGGCTGACCTAACTGCAGCAAATGCATATTTACTTACTGTTTTCAAAAGTGAAAGCTGAAGATTGTTAGAAATTCAAATTTTTTAATTGACATTTGTTGAAATATTGGAGTTAACTGAGCCAAAGTGATGATGCATTCTTCATAAATTAGTTAGCACTTTGTAACATGATATACAGTTTACATGTATAAGTTGTAGCTCATAAACATTTTGTGCCATTAAAGCTCTCACAAAACTGCTTGTCTGCAATGGCTTCGTGCTGCGCCCTGCTCTTGTCTCTCTTCCCTTTTCCTTTTTTACAGGACTGCTTTGTAAGATGTTTTATGGAATTATTGTGTTCTGGGTGACATGAACACTGAAGCTGCTGGTTAGAGACTGGAATCATTTTTTAAGAGATTGCTTGGGTTTTGTTTTTTGGGGGTTTTTTTGGGTTTTTTTTTGTTTGGTTGGTTGGTTGGTTGGTTTTTTTGTTTAGTGACCTGGGATCATCAGCTTCTTTTCCTGAAGCACTTAATGAAAATATTCCCCTGGTTGGCCTTGTGTACCTTGTGCAGGAAAACTCTGAAAGCAGAATAACCTGGTGGCACATGAAATGTAAAGTGGAACTGATGAGATTTTGTATCATTGGTCGGCTCTGTTGTATTCCTTGTACTTCTCTTCTGTTTCCTAATCCTGTTCAATTTGCAGATTAAAGAACAAGGGACATAAACCCTGATTGTTAATCTGCCTCCCTGGTCTTGGTTCAAGAGCACAGGTTATTTATTTTCACAAGCAGAGTTCATTCTAGGTGGGAATGGCACCATTAATTATCCCTTTCCATGTTTTTAATGTGTAAATCCAGAACTTTGTGAAAATGGGATTTTTTTTTTTTCCCCAGAGGAATCAGATAAAATTATAAACCCTACTTTGAGAAAGTTTCTGTGTCTGGGACTCCCAGGGAAACCTGGGCCTGAAGTTTGGAATTGCTGCTGCTTCCAAACCTTCTCATTTGGAATGCAGCAATAAATACAAGATGAGCTTGCATGAGGCAGCAGTTTCTTTGCACTGTGTAAATCCAATTCTGATGGAGTTGAGGGCTCTCTTCAAGTTTCTTTTCAAGCTTCTTCAAGAATTTTAGAATCTGGGAAAGTTCCCTTCTACCCTGGCCTGTGGTTTAATTCACTGGTGGGATGTTGAGTCCTCCTTACCCTGGTTTCAAACTGAAGTGCACACGTATGAAAAACTTAGATTTGAGTTGTTTAATGAAAAAGTTCACTCTCAAAACATCATTTATACAGTTGTGTGTGTAAAAATTCCACCTGAAAATGAAGGCCTGATTCCCTGCAAGGGTTTGTAGGATCTTTGCCTTGTGCTTGGCCATTTATGAAACCTCCTTTGTTTCTTGGGTCTGCAAAACCCAAATAAACCACCAGGATTCCTGAACTCTGCCCTGGAGTTCAACCATCCCTTCCCAAACAAAACAAAAACCTTGGGCTCCTCCTGAAAATCCTTGTGCTGGGTGCAGCATCCACGTGAAGAAGAGAAAATGGAATTAATTTGCACTTCATTAGGAGCCTCTTTGTGCCCCGGGCGGGCTGTGCTCGCAGCCCTGCTGACATTAGGGGGAGAGCGAGGGGTGCTTTTCCAGGAGGAAAGGAAACATGACTTCACTTCTTGAGCTGCTGCCAGCACGGGAGAGTATGGAACAGGCATTTGCTATTTTAAACCCTTTCCAAACACTTTCCTGATAAGACTGGCGAGTTTGTTTAGATTTTTTGATTCAGTGGCGCAGTTTACTGAACTTGTTGCTTGTTGTCTAAAGACAAATCCATTCATTTTAAGGCCAGAAAATGCCTTATTGAAGTGTTTATAACAAAAGAGAATGGTCCTACAGCTGTTGAAGTTGTTGCAGAGTATTCAAGTCTATAATTTAGGTCACAAAAGGACACATCCTTGCAAAGCTGGCAGTGTGTGGAGTTGGGCTGGATCTACACCTTGACTGAGCTGTTCCAGCCTTTGCACCTTCCTGTGGAGTTGGAATGTCATCCCCTGGATCCTGGAATCCTTTCTGTGGTAGATAAAGAAGCTTTTGACTCTCAGGTGCATTCTCCTGTCTCTTCTAAGTAAGTGTTTTAATGAAAATCTCCGTGTTTTAAGACAAATCTTCTCACAACCTTTTACTTCTGACATGTAGCTTGCATCTGAATACAGGCTGGAGACTCATTGACCAACAGAGGAACTTTATGTGCAAAATCTTGAGTGTAACATCCTTCTTGCTCCTCTTTTCCTTAAAAATGTTAAAAGAATTCCTCCTTTACCTCAAAAATGCCAGCTGAGCTGATGGCCAAGCAAGATGTGAATGGTGCATGGTGGAATTTCACACAGCAGCTGCACCCCTGTTCTGGGAGCAGCAGCAGGGAGGGTCCTGCTCCCTCAGTCTGGGACCATCCTCACTTTGCAGCTGGAACAACAAAAACACCTCCTATGCACCTCTGTGCTGGTTCAAATCCTCTGCTGCTTTTGCATTTCACATTGCTCACTGAGTTCATTGTTTCACTGAATTCCCTGTCCTGAGCTGGGCCCGGGCTCTGCTCCCTCCTGCCCTGGTGTTTGCTGCTCCAACACCTCGAGCTGGCTCCCACCTCTGCCAGGGAGGGCTTTGGCTATTTTGACACAAAATATTGCCCTGTTTGTTTCCTAATTCCCTGACACAAAATCTTGCCCTGTTTTGTGTTTATTTCCTAGTCCCTGACACAAAATACTGCCCTGTTTGTGTTTATTTCCTAGTCCCTGACACAAAATATTGCCCTGTTTGTGTTTCCTAATTCCCTGACACAAAATCTTGCCCTGTTTTGTGTTTATTTCCTAGTCCCTGACACAAAATATTGCCCTGTTTGTGTTTCCTAATTCCCTGACACAAAATCTTGCCCTGTTTTGTGTTTATTTCCTAGTCCCTGACACAAAATATTGCCCTGTTTGTGTTTCCTAATTCCCTGACACAAAATCTTGCCCTGTTTTGTGTTTATTTCCTAGTCCCTGACACAAAATATTGCCCTGTTTGTGTTTCCTAATTCCCTGACACAAAATCTTGCCCTGTTTTGTGTTTATTTCCTAGTCCCTGACACAAAATATTGCCCTGTTTGTGTTTCCTAATTCCCTGACACAAAATCTTGCCCTGTTTTGTGTTTATTTCCTAGTCCCTGACACAAAATATTGCCCTGTTTGTGTTTCCTAATTCCCTGACACAAAATCTTGCCCTGTTTTGTGTTTATTTCCTAATTCCCTGACACAAAATATTGCCCTGTTTGTGTTTCCTAATTCCCTGACACAAAGTATTGCCCTGTTTTGTGTTTATTTCCCAATTGCAGGGCCCTGCAGTTCCTGCAGGCAGCGTTGGGGCACTGGGAGAGCTGCAGGGCTGTTCTTTGTGCTTGCTGTGGGTCCTTGGAGCTGGCACAGCTCTCCAGAGGCCACTGCTCTGCTGTCCCCTCCAAGGAGGGAGGAGAGAAAGGAAGGTTACATTTCATCAGGAGCTGCAGTGCCAGGACAGGGAGTACTGGAGAAGTTTGTGAAAGGGGGAATTTGTGTGAGATACACAGAGGGAATTCCTCCCTGGGAGGGTGGGCAGGGGCTGGGATGGAATTCCCACCCTGGAAATGTCCAAGGCCAGGCTGGAGCAGCCTGGGACAGTGGGAGGTGTCCCTGCCCATGGCAGGCAGGCACTGGATGACTTTAGGGTCCCTTCCCACCCAAACCATTCCATGATTTTATGAAGTAGTCTGTCACTTTTCTAGGTAGGAGGGTGCTCCTACCTATATTCGAATTCAGCTGGAAATTTGAAATAATTCTGGATTTTTGTATCTGAGAATCCCTCCTGAAGGCCTGGAGGATGCTTTGTGACCGGTGTTCCCTGCCAGAGGTGCTGGATAAGATATCCCTGCTCTCAGTTTGGCTTCCTGCAGATGGGGAGGTCAGAAGGAGCTGCAGGCTGTGCCCCTGGGCAGGCTCTGCCTGTGCTGCCCAGGGCTGGGCAAGGACAGAGTGTTCCTGCTCCTGGGCTTATCCAGCCAGCTCCAGTTGCAGGATTCTTTGTAAAAATACAGATACTTTCTAAATACATACTGATAAGGTGGGAACAAAGTTCCTGTCAGAGGCAGTAAGAGATGGATACACAGAGGTGGATTTTTCAGCTTCCTCTTTGCAGAGTCAGAATTAAAGCCTGGTAGTGTGTGAGGGCTGTCCAGAGCTGGAGCAGTGCTCAGATATTTTCTTGCAAAGAATGGGACATAAAAATCTCTTTGTACTCACGAGACTTTTTAGGTGCTGTGAGTTAGTTGGCTTTAAAGCTGTGTGCCTGGAGTACAGGAGTCTCCTTTGGATTCCTTTAGGAGAGCCTGGCTGCTCTCCTCTCACATGAATAGGCTGCACCACTCTGAGGAGACACCCCAGACTTGCTCCCACAATGTGCCAATTGTCATTTCATTTCAGAGTGAGAAGCAGCAGACAATTACAGCTGCTGCTTTAACAGCACTGTCTGACAGGTAGAAGAGGTCTCTGGGGTTCCTACAAATTGCTTTAATAGCTTCAGCTCACAAGCAGCTTCATGTGCCCATTTCCTCCTAGGCAGCAGCTGCAGTGAGGATCTCTGGTGTAAACAGGGGGCACTTGCAAGCACTGCAGTTATCCTGCTCTGATGGTGGGTTCTGTGTGCTAAGAATTAGCTCTTGTCTAGTTAAATTCATAGGTATCCAGGGAAAAACAGAAAAGAGAATCCTCCCAGACCACTGAATCCAAGCTGTGCCCATCCCCACCCTGTCCCCAGCCCAGAGCCCTGAGTGCCACATCCAGGCCTCCCTTGGGCACCTCCAGGGATGGGCACTCCAAACCTCCCTGGGCAGCCCCTGCCACTGTTTGACAACGCTTGCCATGGAGAAATTCCTGCTGATGGCCAACCTGAGCCTCCCCTGCTGCAGCTTGAGGCTATCGAGCCCCACCTTTAAATTCTCTGCTGTCTTTGAGCTGCAGGCCTGGTTGGGCTCTCCGGCTGGATTTTAATGTATTTGGGATAGAAACCCAAAGCCTGTTGGCTGCAGTGTCATAACAACGAGTTAAAATCATCAGTGACTCGGAGGAGGAAGCCCCGAACAGAACTACAAGTGTCCGGCAGCAGCAGGAAGCTCTGGAGTGAATCACTGCCAGAACTGTGACGGTCAGACAGCGATTCTGCTGTGCAGGCTTGTTTTGCCCGTGCTGTGTGTGTGTGTACGTGCACCCACTGCAGCGGGAAGGGGAGCGAGGGGAGGAGATAAGCAGGGACAATGAAGGAGCGGGGCTGTCCTGGGGAGGAGATAAGCAGGGACAATGAAGGAGCGGGGCTGTCCTGGCGCCGAGCTCTCCGCTAGAGGCTCCGGGGCCAGGTGAGCGCCGCGGCGGCCCGAGAGCCTCCGCAATTGGCTGCTCCTGCGGTGGCACCACCCGTGATGTCAGCCCGGCTGCCTCCGCAGCGCGCTCCGCGCCTTCGCCTTCCCGGCACAGCCGCCGGGGAGAGGAGACAGCGAGGAGGGAGATGCTGAGGGTGCTGCCTTCATCCCCTGTGGGAGAGAGGAGACAGCGAGGAGGGAGATGCTGAGGGTGCTGCCTTCATCCCCTGTGGGAGAGAGGAGACAGGGAGGAGGGAGATGCTGAGGGTGCTGCCTTCATCCCCTGTGGGAGAGACGAGGGTGATGCTGAGGGTGCTGCCTCCATCCCCTTGGGAGAGAGGAGACAGAGAGGAGGGTGCTGCCTCCATCCCCTTGTGAGAGACAAGAGGGTGATGCTGAGGGTGCTGCCTCCATCCC
>VZRZ01000748.1:181-13369 GCA_013398175.1 Climacteris rufus
AAAAAAAAAGAAGTAAAATAAATGCTCTAAGAGTTACAAACAATGAGACACATTTTTATTAGATTTTCCTGGGTAGAAGTGGGACAGTATCTGTATCTTGTTCTGATGAATAAGTAAGGAAAAAACTTTATTCTGCTTCTCAACAAATAATATCCTTTTCGTCAGCTAAGAGAGAGGACTGCAAATACTTTGAGCTACATATGGTGATTAGCTCAATGAAATGAGGATGTATGAAGCATGAAAAAATTTATCTCAGGTCACAGATGATTTTTCAGTTTTTTCTTCTTTTGCTGGGCCTGCTAAGCCTACAGCTTAACCAGTACAGCAGGCTACAACTAATATAAGTAATATCTGCTACTGAAGAAAGTGGTTTATATTATTAAAAATAGTGTCAGAACACAGAAAAAAATACTGAGAATATAAAAGCAAAAGTAGGGGATAATCTACAATTCTGGGATAGAGTGGGACAAAACTGAACTAGAATACAGGGCATATCTATTGACACAACCAAAGAGGTTTCAAAAGGTATTAAAAAAGAGCAATTCAAATCAGGCAAAGATGTGTAGTTAGTTGGCCTTGCTCCACCTTTCAGTGGAGCCTTTCAGTGTCCAAAGTAACCCATTAGACCTGAGCTAGTGAGGCAAAGTTCCCACTGGAAAAAAACAAAGGTTTCAAAACAAGTCATCTGAACAGATTCCTGCCTTAGGTTAAGAGGAATTGTCCTTTCAGGCTGTCTATTTTTTTTTCTCTAAGGTGGACCTTCTGTTGTCTGCTCAAACTTTGGTGACATTTCTATTTGGTCAGGTTAGAGCAATTAAAGGCAACTCAAGATATGCACTGTCCCCACATAAAGCATCCATACCTTGTTGAGATAAGGAAGGCCTTTGTACTGGGTCTGGAAGGACTGTGGTGACTGAACCCCAGCCATCACCTGAACATCCACACAGCTACTCACTTATCCTCCTCCAGCATGAAACAGGGAATAAACAAGCATCTGTGGAGGTATTGGCTCTTGGCCAAGGTCAATCCACCACAGAAAGTTGGACTGATCAACTTTATGGTCAGTCTTGTACTAAAATCCTTTATTTCACCTACTTGTCAGGAAGATTTTGTATGTTGATCAACCTGTTGAATTAAAAGATTGGTAAACAACAGTTTACAAACCCTGAGAGCAATGTGAAATACTGTTTTCATGAAACATATTTTGTACTTCTATTAAAAAACAGAAAGTATCTCAATGATGCCTCTTTTCCACGGACTTGTTAATAATGAGAAATCTTTACAGTACCAAGCAATAGGGTTTGTGAAACACAGATGTCATATTTTTAGTGGCAACTTTTTGCCTGAGCTAACACACTTAACAAGAAATTAAAGGAAATTTAAATTTAAATTAAAATTTAAAAATTAAAATTTAAATTAATTTTAAATTAAAATTTAAAATTACATTTCCTGATACTGACAGGGAAGTAAGAGAAGTAAGAATGGTGATTTACTTACACATTAAAAAAAAAAGAAAGAAAGGATTACTATGTTTAGTTGTCTAAACACTTTTCCTATTTGTTCTACTTATTTTTTGGTGATTTCAAGTGCAATGGTTTCTTCAGTTTGTCTCCCTCTAGTGGATCAGCACTTTTGTGTGTCAGCAGACGGTTTAATTTCAATTTTTTTCTTTTTCCTTCACTTCTATTGTGTGGCTACAATGTTATTATTATAATTGAATAATCTATACACAGCAATTACTCTATTTCATTCCTAATGACTGCATATTTTAAATTTATATTTGTTCTTACTGCCCCATGTATCAGCTGTCTGGGCTAAAATTCATGCAAAGTATTCTCAATCCTCTTCTTATCTTAAAAAATAATACAATTATATTCTATTGCTTTTTGGTCATTCTTCTGTCTTCCAGATCAGTTCAGGGACTGAGTCAGAAGAGGTCTATGTAAAGCAGCTTTTTAAGTAGTCTAAATTAGGACCTGGTGAAACAAAATAAAGCTAGGCACAGTTAAATCATACCACAAATATGGAATGCCTTTTTTAAGCCTCCAGCAAGTATCATCTTTCAGCAACATAGATATATTCTAGTGCTTGATGAATAAAAGACAACATGGCCTACTCTTATTTTTCAAAGGATCCATATACAATTTTGGGAAGACTATATTTAATTATAACAAACACAGGATCTGTTTTGGGCTTATCTTGGGCTTATTTCTGTCATCTGCATTATGATGTTAGTGTTTCTGTGGTGGATCAGAGCTCTTCTGTGTTTAACACCTACAAACCAAAGCAAAAAGGCTTATTTCCTGCCCAAAAGACCTTACAATGCAAAAGGTAGGGCAGGCAAAAAAGTGGACTTAGTAGAGAGAAGGTGGGAATGGAAGGAGGCAATACGAACTGATAGCCATTGCTGAATACTATTAGTATTAGCACAGGCTGCCAAAAATCTTTGTGACTGCTGTAGTTTATAGACAAAGAAAAAGTTTCAGGTTTACAAATGTGCACCTGAAGAAAGAAAAGCTCATGACCACTGGTACTGCTGTGTCTGAAGAAGCACAACTCTTCCAAGGCATAAGTTTTTTCCTATGAATATATTCAAATTATACTGTTGATTTTCTTGCCTATTGTGCTCATCCCAGATAGCACTGCCATTCAAGTAGGACATAAAATAGATTCTGTTGTAATTAAGCAATTAGCTGCACAATTAAATCTGGAATTAGATAAGCGCTGTGAGCTGCACTCCATAACTGCTTGTGAAGTGACACTCAGGTTTATTTGTTCCCTGCTCACTGGACTCCCACTCTCCCTTCTTCAAATCCCTTCTAATACTGATGGGAATTACAATTAAGAACTACAGCAATAAATCTCACTGTCTAGTTCCTGCATACTGAATTACTGAGCCACCACACTTTTACTAGGGTCCATTCCCTCACATGGCAATGAGCTGATTCATCTTGCACCAGCTTAGAGACTGGAGAGAGGAGCTCATATCCATCCCACTCCCCTTTGTATGTCTGCCTGGGAAGGGATTCCAGGTGTTGATCTACCATGATACATTGTGTAAGAGGGCATTAGTATCTTCCTTCATTACCTACTGTACTACCTGCTTCCATACCACATGACAATAGAGTGGTTAGATTGTCAGCCACTTTTTGTGCAATATAAATCACGGCCAAAGCACTCTCAAGTTTTAACAAAAAAAATCCTCTCTCCCATGAACTTCTATGTTGTTCTGCATGGACCAATTCTGTTAATGCCTACCCTCTCGAATAACTGTATTCATTCTTTGAAATCAAAGTATGACTGACTAGTTGCATGCAAACTGGGTTAAGCCCTTAAATTCTTAGCTTTTGAAGACTGCATCTGACGTGCTTTACACTGCTCTTGAACTACTTCAGCATACTATGAAGTAGGGAAATAAAAGTGGAAATGAAGGCAAGGCTTTTAAGATGTCCTTAAACTGACCTTCAGACAAAACCAACAATGAACACTGAGAAGAAAACTGTGAATGAAGAAGAATAGTGTCCCAAGTGTAAACGAAAGCTCCACAATCCCACTTAAGCATTCTTAGAACATTAATCCATTTAAGATATTAGGACAGCAAGGAACCATTGCTGAGGACAGGAAGTGAAAGTCGAGATGGGTTCGTTACTCTGCCCAACTCAGACAAGTACCATATCTCAATTCTGAAAATACATTCAGTGGATTTTGAGATATTTTATAATTTAAGAGGCTCCACTGTGAACTTTAAAAGTGTTTATTTTACCATACAACCACTTGTAAGAGAAAGGAAAAAAATCCACCTCCTAATATATGAGCTAACCAGGTACTGCATTACTTTAATCTCCTCATAATTTCCATTTTCACATTTCTTTCATTTGTCATAAAATTGAATCTCCCAGACAGACTGTCTGATAAAATTATATAGCTAGCTGCAGTACATCAAAGAGAACAGGTGAAAGTAAGTTTCATACTTGCATTCACTGAAATTCTTGTTGACCTAAAAAGAAAGAGGTTTTTGTATCTCCTGCCTCTTCTTTTGGCATCTGTCCCTGGTTCCTGAAGTTAAGGTTTCTAACTTTCAAATTGAACTTTTTCATCTGAATGTAATGGAGAAGTAAAACAAAGAGTTGAAAAAACAATCAGATTGTGTGAGGTTTGTCTGTGTCTATTGTGTAAAAGACAATGTTGCTCTACTGAAAACATTAAAAATTCTCGTGAAGTTGGAGTTTCCCTGAAGGACCTGTGTTAAGTTACCATTTCATGAGAAAGTAAAAACTGTACTTCACTTCAGATGTGGACTTTATGAGAGGTGAATGACAAACATTTCCAAGGTCTTTTCTTTTTGAAAGATAATCCCATCATGGCCTCATGACAGCTGGCTTGTCTTTTTTTTTTTTAATTTCTTGCAAAATTTTCAGGTCATTCTTTAGAAACAGATTTAATAAATTTTCTGTTTAAAATTCCCAGAAAAAAGCAATCTCATTCATTCTAATTTATATTAAACACAAGAGATTATATCAATGCAACTGAGTGTAGGATTTAAAATCTCAGACCAGGTCATTTAGAGCTATTTTAAATCTGCATTTTTGTACATGTATAGCCTGTGAAGGTTTTCATTCAGCGTTCATGCAATGCTAATGTAGTAATGACGTGCAGGCCACAATGCCTCTTCCCACAGATGACAGCACAAAAGGCACAGTTTTGTGTATTTTATTTACACTGACAAGGTTGAGGGGTCAGGCTGCTGACTGTGAACTCTCCTGTTAGATGGACCCAGAACATATGCCACCAGGGAATTCACTGGCAGCTCCCTTAAGCAAGGATTTAGGATGTTAATGTCTAAATGGAACAGCTGGGTGCTCACCTCAGCTTTCATTCTGTGCTAAATTTTTCACCGTGTGTCACTCACAGCCCTACCCTGTAGCCATCCAGATGTGTTGACAATTTTTCCTGCCTACAGAGAGGTCAAAGGTTCAGGAATGAAGCAATAAGTATTTTCACCCTTTGGGATTGTGTAAATCCCACAAATGGCCTCAGGCTCTACTGCACTATCGTTTAAGTTCTGCAGCTATAATATGGTAAAGCTTTGTTCATTAACAGCAAACATGAGCTTGTGAGATTGCCTCACAATTTATTGAAACTTAAATAACCTTTGTGATACATGGAATTAGCCTGTGCTTCACAGGGGCAATGCCGAATTATAGCAGGGCAACATTAATCCTGTCTTCAGGAAATCTGGCATTCTACTGATGATGTTGGGTCACAGGCACATGCCACCAGTGACCCTTTAGAGGCTACTCTGTGCAATCTTGTGTAGACAGCTAAATGCAGTCCACCGAGACATAAACATTAGGAAAAGTCAAGCTGTTTGTAACTTAAGAAAAAGAGGAAACTACCATTTCAACATGAAAAAAGATAAAGATTTCAGGCAGTCTTTGATCAGATTTTGCTCAGCTCTTAATGTAACAGCTCTATTAACATTTTGTGTCTGCCTCTGAGCTGTGGGCTGAGTTTGGAAAAGTATTAGAATATGGTAACATAAGACTGAGATGCAACAACTGCGTTTCACCCAGGTACTGCCGATCCTTTCTAGATGTGTGTACCGTTGTAGACCACTGCAGTTATTTAGTAAAACACTAAATACAAACCAGGGAAGTTTATTTAGCAGATATTTGACATCAGTGTCGAGGTGGGTGAAGAGCATATAAGATTTGTTTTGGAGGATCATGACAACTATGAAGGACACAGGGAAGGACACCATTGCAAGCAGAGCATATGCTTGATGCCAGTACAGATAAAACAAATAAGCCACAAGTGAACTGATAGCCTGCACTGGTGATTAATGTGTATCAGCAATAGTGTGACCAGCAGGACCAGGGAAGTGATTGTCCCTTGTACTTGGCACTGGTGAGGCCGCACCTTGTATCCGGCGTTCAGCTTTGGGCATCTCACTACAAGGACTTTGAGGTGCTGGAGCATGTCCAGAGAAGGGCAGCAAAGCTGGTGAAGGGTCTGGATCACAGATCTGCTGAGGAGTGGCTGAGGAAGATGGGGTTGTTCAGCCCGGAGAAAAGGAAGCTCCGAAGAGACCTTGTTGCTCAGAGAAGGCTGTAGCCAGGTGGAGGTCGGACTCTTCTCCCATGTAAACCATGATAGAACAAGAGCAAATAGCCTCAGGTTATGCCAGAGGAGGTTTAGTTTGGATATTAAAATAAATTTCTTCCAGAAAGAGCTGTCAAACATTGGAACAAGCTGTCCAGGGAGCTGGAGGCATTTAAAAGACGTGTAGGTGGGATGCTTACGGACATGGTTTAATGCTGGACTTGGCAGTGTTGGGTTAACAGTTGGACTTGATGATCTCAAAGGTCTTTTCCAACCTAAATTATTCTGTAATTCTAAAACACACATCCCAGAGTTCTTCAGATTGAAGTAGTGGCTACCCTGGTACTGTCCTCTTCAGCAGGAGGGACAGCAGCAGGATCTCAATGTGTGGATTTTCTGTCTCTCTCTTCTTGAAGGACTCATTGTCTTTGCTAGTGTTAATGCTATGCTACATATTCCCTGTGTCCATTTGCTCATACATAAGCATGGTCAATGCTTTATCAGTCTGTCAGGATCTGTGAAGCCAATGAAATCCCAGTTTCTGTCAACTCACTAATTCTGTAAGAAAATTTTGTATCAATAGCAATGGTAACAATATAGTTATATTTCATACATATTGTTACATATCAACAATAGCATTATATTTCATATAACAGTACCATTTTGCTTTTTGATTTGGTATTTCACATTTGACTTCAGGCAGTTCTGAAATCAGTAAACTGTTATATCAGTTTACTGCAGCACTTTTTAATTTTTCTAGAGTGAAAAGAAATAAATTACAGAAATCAAATAAAAACAACCCTCCTGCCTCAAAGTCCAAATAATACATCATCAGGATGGCAGAGATGACCCTACCACTCAGACAAACAGCATGAGTGAACCAGTTCAGTAAATTTTTTCAGCCAATTTCACAATTACTTCTGTCAGCAGAAGAATACCAGGGGTTCCAGTGGTGCTCAAGACTGGCAAAACATAGAGGTCATGGTTCTTTCAGCCTCTGTCTTAACCTCATTCTTCACTACTATTTAAAAACACCTGAAATACAACACAGTCATCAGTCACACCAGCACTGCTTCATGAGAAGAAAGTCCTGTTTATCAAACCTAATATCTTTTTATGACAAGTTAACCACCTGGCTGATCAACAGAAGCCAGTTGATATAATCTTTTTGGATATTAGTAAAGCTTTTGATACTGTCTCATATAGTATAATTCTGGACAAAATGTCCAGCACACAGCTGGATAAACACCTTTTGTGATGGGTGAGCAAGTGGCTCACAGGTCGGGAACAAAGGGTTGTAATGAATGGGTGACATCAGAGTGGTGACCTGTCACTAGTGGGGTTCCACAGGACTTCATCTTCTAGGCCCTGTGCCCTTCATCATCTTCATAAATGACTTGGATGCAGGACTGGAAGGGATACTAAGCAAGTTTGCAGATGATACAAAACTGGGAGGAGCTGTGGACTCCCTGGAAGGCAGGGAGGCCCTGCAGAGGGACCTCAACAAATCAGAGGGCTGAGCAATCACCAACCATATGAAGTTCAACAAGGGAAAGTGCCAAATTCTGCACCTGGGATGGGGCAACCCTGGATGTAGGGACAGACTGGGGAACGAGAGGCTGGAAAGCAGTGTCATGGAAAGGGACCTGGGGGTCCTGGTTGACGACAAGTTGAACACGAGTCAGCAGTGCCCTGGCAGCCAGGAGGGCCACCCATGTCCTGAGGGGCATCAGGCACAGCATTGCCAGCCTGGCAAGGGACGGGATTGTCCCGCTCTGCTCTGCACTGGGGCGGCCTCACCTCGAGTGCTGTGTGCAGGTTCGGGTGCCACAATATAAGAAAGACATTAAGCTATTAGAGAGTGTCCAAAGGAGGGTAACAAAGATGGTGAAGGGCCTTGAGGTGAAGCCATATGAGGAGCAGCAGAGGTCACTTGGTCTGTTCAGCCTGGAAGAGAATGAGGAAGAGACCTCATTACAGTCTGCAACTTCCTCTTGAAGAGAAGAGGAAGGGCAGGCAACGAGCTCTTCTTTGTGGTACCCAGTCACAGGACCCAAGGGAATGGCCTGAAATTGTGTCAGGAGAGATTTAGGTTGGATATTAGGAAAAGTTTCTTCACCTAGAGGGTGGCTGGGCACTGGAACAGGCTCCCCAGAGGAGCGGTCACAGCACCAAGCCTGACAGAATTCAAGAAGCCTTTTGACAACCTGCTCAGGCACAGGGTGTGATTCTTGGGGCTGTCCTGTGAGGGGCAGGGAGTTGTGTTCTGATGATCCTTGAGGGTCCCTTACAACTCAGCTCGTTCTGTGATAACTTTTTACTCTCACCCTACATCCATCTAGTGATTTCATGCTCCCCTGCCTACTTCTCATTTTGGTACCTTGTGCTTAATTCACTACTTTCTAACTGTCCCTTCAGGCTTGGCTCCTAATCCTTCTGCTCTGAAGAAGCAGTGAAAGCACATCAGAGAGTGTCTGTGTAGTGCTCTTGGGCCATAAAGGAGAAATAAGAAGGAGAAGTCTGGCTCAACCAATGCAGTCTTATTGTACGTCATCCTTCATATAAACAGAATATGTTGACCTAGATGTTAAACTGTTATACATTTCCCCAGTTTTCAGAAGCTCATGGTTCAAATAAACAAAAGAAAAAGGGTCAACAAAAAGCATCTTTCTGAAACCAGAGCAACTCTCTAAGCAGACCTCTACTCCTGAATCTAAAGCTCAGGCATGGTGAAGTTCCTAATTTAAGAACTAGTTTCATGTGGGTAAAGCCAGATGCAGATTCACCAGGCAGGACAGAGGTTTTAATCTTTATTCTTCCCTCCACTCTCCAGTAACACCAAGGAAAGCAGCAAGCATTTCCCTCATGTGATGTAGCTGGTCAGCCGTGCAGACTTCACAGTCACATAAGGGTTATAGCTGCTCCTGAGTAAAACATTCTCTTTTCTTTTTTTGAAAAGTGGCTAAGCTATTTCTGTTCAAGTTTTCAAAAGAAGTGTTTCGCCTGCGGCAGAAATTCAGCATGAGAAAGTTCTGCCCAAATTATTAAAGAATGGTGGAGTAACAAACTACTGAAAACAGATGGAGTTTGGCATAAGAAATTACAGATGCCATCACTCATGGCTTTTATACTCTCTAAGCATTTATACCGTAACACATATTCAAATGTGCAGTACCACTCATCAAAGTACTTGTTTCTCTTACCTTCTGTTTCTCACAAAAAAAGCCAAAAAAACAAATAAAAAAACAAAACCCCAAAAATGGCTTTATGGCTGTAATACTGATCTTCAAGAAATGTACTTCCAAATAGCTAGAGGCTGTTCAGTCAACCTTCCACTCAGCAATCAGATGGCAAGAATCTCTTTACTTCAATGTCATTATTTCTTACAAAAACCAATCATTACTTTATCCTTACTTGCTGTTTCTGTCCAGTGTGACATTGAAACAGCACAGAAAAACACAGAAACAGAGGGGTCTGAACAGATATTAAGAAATCTGATGGAGCGGATTTTAATTTCTAGAAGGAAGTTGTCATACAAACCTATAGCAAAAATCTTTCAAACCTTAACTAAAAAGGCAGCAATTATACATTCTGGGGTAGAAAGTCTATTATAAACACCATTTGTAGAACAAAATCTAGCATTGACTCTTGCTTATTTTACAACAGTGAAGAAGAAAGAGGTGGATATTCTGGGGTAGAAAGTCTATTATAAACACCATTTGTAGAACAAAATCTAGCATTGACTCTTGCTTATTTTACAACAGTGAAGAAGAAAGAGGTGGATATTCTAATAACCTTTAAATACAAAGAAAGACATGATGAATGAAAGTCAGTTTAGCAAGAACTAGGAGATAAGACAGTTTACATTAGAACTTTGGTATCTTATTGGTGGACCCATTTTTCTTTTATATCAAAGTGGATTAAACTAGGTGACAAATTTAAGATTCAAGTCAACAAAGGAACAGCTGTACATTTCCATTTTTATTTGACTTCTATTGTTACAAATTGATTTCATACAAGAGAAGCACCTTCTGGTATTAAAAATACTCATTATAGTGAATTAGAGTGGCTCCATGGAAATCAGTACTTATATTTGTTCAAAACTGACACACAGCAGAAGAAAACAAGTGTGACTCTCTCTTGTATCTAGTATCTAAAGCAAGACATCAGTGGCTGCAGCTAATTTGGAAAAACAATTGTAAATTTTAATCCAAGGAAACTAATTTTGCTGAACTGAAAAAAATTGATACAAAAGTAACCTCTTGATCTCAGGAAAATTATTGGTGAGCAAGGCCTGCCTCAATGGCTTAACTTGCTCTGTTAGTATCACCAGATGGAACTCACACCACTACAAAATTGTATGAATTCTAAGAGACTTCCTTTTCTGCCTCTTCACATTCTCTGGACATAGTTTCAAAGAAGTTTAATGTTAGATCTACCCTCTAGGCAAAGATTTAACAGTAAATGAAGACTGACTTATTCCTATTACTGTAGTTCAGTCAGACCATTTGAGTAAAATTCAGACCTCATTGCATTCACTGGGAGATTTCCCATGAAGCTCAGATGAAGCCAAGATTTCATCTCAGCTGTCTTCTCTTCTTGTGTAGGAGAACTGACTACAACTAGGCAGAGCTGATGCATTGTTCCCTACAGTCTGCACCTGTGTCTAATTTAGTCTTGCAGCTAGAGCTACACAGCAAAGTAGTTGACAGCTACTAGAGAGAACAGTCTGGAAACTATCAGCTCAGAGGGATGCTTTTAGAGCTCTCACTCTTTGGAATAAGTTCCTTTCTGTTTAATCAAAGGAAAAGTATTTTTTTTAAGAAACTTGACATTCCAAATAAGAGTGCTGTTAAGTCAGGGAACGAAAATCTGAAATTGCTGTTTGTTACCAGTGCTGTAAATCCTCTGCGAAAGCCTTCGCAAACACACCAGATGCAGATTGCTAAATCCTTCCACTTCATGACAGCACTGAACCACTGATGGAATCATGTTTTCCATAGAGAGCAAGTACCAGATATGTAAAGCATATATGCATCAGCTATGATTAGCAAGTGAGGCAGATGCCATACTGAAGCAATAATTTAATATTGTATAGCTGGATAACATTTCACATGTGTACAAGAAAAAGCTTGATTCTATACATTCACACTATTATATTAAACTTTGAGTGCTGTCAGGAGTGACAGTATAGCCTAAAACCAATGCAACATTCAAGCTGTGCATCTAAGTGTTTGTGTATACACGTATATATGCAACAAAATTACCATATCCATAATTATGCACTGAGATAACAATGTTTCCATTATATCTTTCACAGCAACAATTTGAAAACCTGTAAGTATAGTTCTCTCTTGCAGGAAATGGAAAGTTCGAGGCTGAACTCAAGGCTGAATCTGAAGTTTTGGAAAAGTTGATTAATTCAGAATTTTAAGACAATGCTTTAAAAAGCAAAACAGTTTATAGATATATGACTCAGAAAGGACTGAAATTTAAAGCATTTAGCTTGACAGGTGCGTATATATACACACACACGCAGAGGTAAAAGGAGGCTTTGTACATTCACAGTGTGAAATTACTGAGAGTCTGTACAAAACTGAAATGTCTCCTTATTTTCAGCATAGCATTAACCTATTCAGCATTCAGGTGATGCATTTAATCGGTTGCTTACCTGTTGCTATTTATTACTATTTTTTTTTTGGTATAGATATGACAGAGAGGATCAACGTAGTCTTCTAATTTAATATCCCAGATTGCTAAGATACATTCATAAACTACCCCATTGTTGTTTTGCTGCAGTGGCCTTCTAGTCTGTTCCAGCAGACCTTGTTACTTAGCCTATCTTTAGCCTCCAGCATTTGTGATCTTCAGCACCTAAGAAATTAGGGCAATATCCATAAAAGGATGTTTCAATTTAGTTTATCCTGTCTTAGACCTAGAAACCAGGTTCATAGACCTATATTAGATGCTAAGAATAGAAATTATACCCAACCAACACTCTAGCCAACAGGAAATGCTGAAGATTGTGAAATCTCAGCTCTTCTAAATGTATAATACACCTAACACTGAGCTGCAGAAACCCATCTAGGACTAGACCAACTTTCATAGTTCACAATATCTTATAGGGGCTTAGAAGTCTAAGTTGTCTAGGTTTAAACTGATGCTTAGCTCACACTTTAATGAATGTCCTTTGGAATAATTGTTAAATGCTGGAAACATGCAGGAAATGGGAGATTTACTGCAGCAAAATCCTCCCGGCCCAATGAACACTGAGATACCTAAAATCTGATGTACAGGCGATAAAGGCGGTGGCTTGACTCTGTCTTCTACCTCCGCAAAGCTCCCTCACCATCTTTTTACTGGTGCTGGGATCCAAGCCTCCACTGGATTTTCCTAGAAACCAGGCTTAGTCCGTCACCGTGAAAGCTTCAGCCTTTCACAAATTATTCTAAACTTTACTCCGAAGCTTTTACATAAATCCAAGGGCATTACCTTTCGCTGGAATAAGCCACTTTTGAAATCTATTTCAGCAACACTACCTTTTACAAAAATCTCACATCTAAGCCATGTATGTGCCAAACGTCACTCCGGAGTAACCCGGTGTAAACTCCCCCTGAAGTACGAAATGACCGAATCCCGAGGACACAGGCGAGGGGCGGCACTGGGGCAGGAGGGCCCATGAACGCAGCGGCATTTGAGAAACCAGACGTGGGAAATACGTTCGGCGTACGAATCTACCTCAGCCACCGCCGCTCACGCCGGCCTCTGGCGGTGTTTTAAACATTGCCAGCTACGGAGTTCAGCCTCCCTCAAGTAAAAGGAAAACACGTCGGCCTCGCAGCTGACCCCCGACGGAACGCCCCGGGACACGGGGCAGGTCCCGGCTCACCGGCAGGCTCGGCCCGCGCCCGCCCGGCCCCGGTTTCCGGAGGGACTTTGTGCGGCGGCGCTTCCCTTCCCCCGCGCTCGGCCCGGCTGCGGCGCCGGCGCTCCCGTTGCCTGTGCCCGTCGCTGTCCCCGTCTGTCTCCCCGTGGTCTCCATGCCGTCGCGGGTGCTGTGCCTGGGCGGCGGGGCCGGGGGTCCCG
>VZRZ01000750.1:0-37352 GCA_013398175.1 Climacteris rufus
AGACAATTCCCCAATCTTTGACACCTATACACACGTTCTAAGAGGAACAGACAACTTCCAGCATTATCAAAGCATATATGACATACTCAGATCCATGGAGATTTTCAGCACAGAAAAATAAACTATTTTTAAACAAATAACTGAAACCACGACATCATCCACCCTATACAACCCAGTTGCAAGTTTCATGTGTGTTTTTCAGATAAAGTTACAAGCTGCATCGCCTAAATAATGCAGAAGAAAAGGATAGAGAACAATCCCAAAACTTCAGCAGCTTCCTCTAGGTCTCAAGGGACATTTTAGTAATCCTTCAGGAAATTATAAAAATAGTGTGACATACTTGTAGATAAAAGAGAATAATTCACTCATAACTCCACTCCATTGTCCATTTATGACCCTTTGTTACATTGATGGGATGTAAGTACCAAGAGAAAGAAAATACTCACAAACAACATCTTCCTCAACATTAGTTAACAGTGAAAAAGATCTTACACGCCTTGTCTGGAAGCATGGAGAACTTCCTACAATACAGCAGAAATAACTACAGTGCAAGTTGTAAGATTGTCATTGTTGCATCCAAATTTGAGGGGCTCTCACTCAAAACCATCTCTTAATGTTCACCACTGTTACCAAAAACAGAGAAAATGTGCTAAGCTCTATAAATTCACTTTTTAAAATATACTCAGTTGTTCATTAGCTTAAAATAGAACCTATGCTACTTTTGAACTCTGACTTTTTGATTAGGAAAACTCATTAAGGAAGACAAAATTAATCAGATGAAATTCATAAACCCTATTCAAGAATGGCCCTGAACACCTAAATATGTCTCTTCTTAGAATTAAAAGGAAAAAAATTTACAAGATTATAAAAAGAAAAAGTACTTGGCTTCTTCACTTGAATTATATAATTTGAGAGCTGAAATGTTAAGTTACCTGGCTTGAGTAAGGCCAGGTCTTCATGTGTGATAAAGCTTCCAAAATTCACTGACAGGAGCTGGGAAGCAGCACTGATACTGCAGTCATGTTTCAGTGCTGAGAGACTGTCTAAATTTTTGTTTTGTCTCCATTTATTTTTCAAAACTATTCTTTCATATATTTTATTGAAAATATATTCCATATATTCATACCTTTTTGTTCTATTTTTTTTAATATTTTTTTTTATGCCACAGTTAAAGTTTAAGGTCAATTTCTTCCACTATTTGGTAAACCTACTTTTCTATTACAAGAAGTAGTTAGGGGACATGTAAATTTAAACAGCTTCCCTGTCATCATCTCTCAGTGATCTTGATGGTACTCAAAGAGACATACCCAACATCATGTTTTTTCATGGCAAGGCTAAATTTCTAAGTATGATTTTAAATTGTTTTTAAAGTTCTGAGATAAACAAGTAGCTACTACACATTCTCCAGATATGTTTAACCATAAGTAATTAAAGAGTATTTTATGAAGCAAAATACTGATTCCAAAATCAAGAAAACACTATTGATGTGTACTTCCTCTCACTTACTGACCCTGTATTCATCACATTAACAATGTACCACTTTCAAAAAGCCAACATGGTTAATACATTCTTCATAATATCCTAGTTCTGGAAGCCAGAGATAGTATAATTAATGTCCATGATGAACATCAGACAGCTGCTGCTTTGTTTCTTTACTTCTATGGAGTGAAAGGAGAGGAGAGGAGAGGGAGGTATAGAACAGCACAGAAGAAAAGCCATTGAGCTCTTAGATATATAATTGTTTCCTTCCTTTTTAAGTGTTTGTACACAAGACCAGCCTCTGAAGCACTGAAATAATTTACTCTCTTCCCTGTTCCACAAAACAAGAAATGCAGTCTTGCAGTGCTGTCACTGTATGGCAGAGACAACCCCTGAGGAAGAGATAAAGAGCCTACACATTCCCAGTGCACCTCCATGTCGATGAGGAAGAACAGAACCAGAGGGTGATGCATCTTTATCAACAGCTGCCAGTCACTGCTGGTATGCCTTTTTCAAGTGCATCGGCATTCATTTGCTGAATTTGTTTCCCAATGCAAAATGCTTCAGGAATCATCACTGTTGGCCAATACAAGGAACTGCTGTGTGGAGCACATTGGCAGAGTTGCCTTAAACTGGTTGCCTATTTTCATTTTTATTGTGCTTATAATTGAAATAATAAACAATACCTTGTGTTCTTCCATTCTCATTCTGAAGACACAAAATGCTATTGACATACTGAATTCCAGACAATAGCTTTTGATCTAATTTTCTAGTACTGCTTTCTCTTAAATATTAATATTTTTGCCATATGGTGCACATAGTGAACTGTAAGTTTGCTTTTTTCCCTTTAAGCTGCACATCTTTTAGGTGTTTTGGCAACAATCAGACCTAAAAATCTCAAAAATATCACCGAGAGGCTTAGTGTAACAAAAAACACACGTCTGTGTGCTCATCCAAATCCACCAAAACTGCAGGCCTCTGACTTCCTCCATTGTGAATATCAGTGCTCCTTTGTGAACAAGCCTATGACCTCTATATTGACATATTCTCACTGAAACTAGAGATGCAGTATAGCTAATCTATATCTGTGTATTCTAGCTGGATATCACTGTGTTGCCCTGATTTTTGCAGTTCTGGATGTTGTCATTCTTCTATAGCTAGTTTCTCACACTTTTCTCTGTAAACATGGCCATGTTATTATAACTTATCATGTACATTCCTTTCTCCTGGACACGAAACTTTGATGGACATTTCCTTTGACCACTGTGATTGAGGGAGGAAGAACTGATTTCCTCCAATGAACAGTGACTTCTAAATGTATATAAAAAATAAAGAAGGCGGGTCTTGCCCCCTTTCTTCCTTCTCTCTCCTCCTGGTAACAGGTGTCTCTGGCTCTTCCTTTTGTGTCATTACTGCGACATCACTGATCTCAGAAAACACAGATAAAGAAGTTTGCAGGGCGAAAAAACATAGAAATAATTATATTTTAGTATTACTTATAGTATTTTCTGTTTGCCACTGTCATTTCTTTAATCATTGAAACAATTCTAGAATGGGTACTTGCAGACTAATCAGCTAGTAAAAATATTATCAGCAAAGTTGTAAGACACTAACAAAAGACTTGAGTCAAGAATGAATTCCCAGTTGGGCCTTGAACTGCATTTTATATATAAGTTTAAGCACCTCCTGAACTTTTTCAGGTTGAACAAAATGTCCTGTTTTAAGCCCAACTTGAACTCAAACAAAATGACCAGAATAGAACCAGCCAAGGCATGAAGCTATACAACCCATTTTTACGTGCCACTTTCTGCATTGCTTTTGTTTTTAACTGAAACGTGACTTGCCAGTAAATGAACAGCCAAGCATTTGTTGTCACCAGATCTCTGAAGTGACAAGTCTTCAATAAGGCTGACTTCTGCAATAAACCATTTTTGCAAGAAGAGATTAAAATTGTCCCTCAAAACACATTCATTAGATTCAACTAAATGTACATAAAAGCACAGTAGAATGGCAAGTCACAAAGGAGCAGATAATTATATTAATAATATCCACTGCAGTGATGGAACTGAAGCAGTTTGTACATTAGTAGGCTATTTATGTATCCTGTGATTTCATTAGATTTTGCTGCCTATAGGCATCTCAAGAGTGTACCAATAGCTCAATAATCCACATCACTTAGTGGTTTGTTACTGAGAGTGCAGCAACTATTATTTAATTTTCTTTCCAATTTTTAATACAAACATAATCTTTTGGTTTTAGTAATTATCAGTGAAAGTATGACAGAAGAAAGTAGGTAATCTATACCTTTACTTGGGTAATATTTTTACATGTATTAAAAAATAATTTTTGTTGCTTTGTTTTCCAACTTTTGCTGGACAGGAACCCTGACAACTACATCACATCCCTTTTTCTGTTGTCAAAAAAAAAAATATCTAAAAGTAATTCCTGGCAAACATAGACCACATTAGCACTCACAGGATTACTGAAACATGGAAATGCCATGTTGTCTGCTTTCCAAACTGCTGCTGACATCCAATCAAAGCCAAACGTTGTGATGGCCAAGAATCTGAAGTAAGAGAAATACTGTGAAAATCCCACACCAAAGGGCATTTCCCAGTTGAATGATTCTTCTAGCATTGATACCAGCAGTTGAATACAGGCAGCAAAAAGATGATCAGGGTTTCCCATTCAAAATAACACTTTAGCAAGTACAATAAGATCAGAAATAATTAGTTCCTCTCTTGGATATCTGTAGCACTAAAAGAGCATTGAAGCAACTCTCTTATGAGGAAAGGCTGAGAGAATTGGGATTGTTCAGCCTGGAAAAGAGAAGGATTCAGGGTGACGTAATTGTAGCCCTCCAGTACCTGAAGGAAGCCTACAAGAAAGATGGAGAGAGACTATTTACAATGGCCTGGGGTGACAGGACAAGGGGGAATGGCTTCAGACTGAAAGAGAGTAGGTTTATATTAGACATCAGGAAGAGATTCTTCCCTGTGAGGGTGGTGAGACACTGGAAGAAGTTGCCCAGAGAAGCTGTGGATGCTCCATCTCTGGAAGTGTTCAAGACCAGGTTGGATGGAGCTCTGAGCAATCTAGTCTAGTGGAAGGTGTGGCAGTGGAGTTGAGATGATCTTTAACCTGAGCTATTCCATGATTAACAGAGACATACACTGAGGCACCCAGGATGAGGAATGAGGAAAAATAAGCAAGAGGAACCATTGAATTCACAGAGGCTTTTGGTGGGGTTTTATGTTTGGTTGGTTTTTTGGGGTTGATGTTTTGTGGGTTTCTGTGTTGTGGGATTTTTTTTGGGCTTAGTTGTTATTATTTTTTAAATTAACAAAAGCACTGCCATCCAAAACTGCAAACTGGAAACAGTCCTGCATACAGGTACAGATGATGCATATGGAGCACTTTGAAGAAATGCACCTATCATGAGGGTATAAAGAGGTTACACTGAAACCATTGACTATATTCTTCAGTGGTCATTCAGGAGTGCCTGGTACAACTTTGAGTTTTCCAGTGTCTCTCATTCTCCATCCAAAATGAACTGCTTCTTTCTACAGTCTTCAAATCAACCCCAATGTGTGGAAGTCTCTTGCATCTACCAATGCATTTAAGGTAGATTTACAAATATTTTTATATATTTATCATGGCATCTTGTATTCCATTGACACTGAAGAAAAATGAACTGGAATATTTTGTTTAAAATAGACCTATATTCTTTGTCATGGTTTTATGACAATTTCCACCTTTGTTTTCATTTAAATGCTATTATATGTGTGTGGTTTTAAACAGCCTTTGAGAAATGATTAGTGATAAAAACATTTGGATAATGGTTCATCTATTCTTGTTCACATGACATAGCAGATATGCCATTGTAGGCTGGATTCTGAAAGGACAAGAGTCAGTGTTACACAATATCCACCACCCTCTAGTCTTTTTGTTAATCATCCCTAATCAGCTGTTGCTTCACAAATCAATTTTTTTAGTCCTTTCAGGCATGCAGTGTGATGATAATGTGTGACAACAGAATGTTGATTATAGATCACTGGGTAGCACTAGCTGCCCCATTAGTGGCATCCAGCTGTCCAGATTCATGCATGAGCAGGAAGGATTTAATAAGATAAGATGAAGAACAGCAAAATGCCTGTGATGTGAAATGTCTGTGATGCAAATAAGGACAAAACAGAAATAATTAGTGTGAGGCAAAGCATCTTTTCAAAGCAGTAGTTGAGATAACTTTATTAATCACTATATTAGACATTGGTATTTTCTACAGTATTTTTAATGCATCTGTTAACCTGTTTCTGGCAATGATGAACATAAAAGCAGAGTGCAAGAAAATGGGCATTTCAAGGTCTACAGAGCTAAAAATATCCATGAACAGTTTGAGCACAATTTGAAAGATTAACTGTATTAAAATAAATTAATTAATACAGAGAATGCTACTCTTTTGGGATCATTGTGTTTTCAGCTGTAGGAAGCATGAGGGTCACACCAGTCTGAAACTTACAATGCTGATAGTATGGGAAAGTTGGTATTTTTAGCATCATCTTTTAAAATCAAAATCTGGAAACTTGTAAATGGAGAGTTTCTATCTTTTTCAATTGTAAAACTTTTCCATACCTGCACAGACCACAAAGACCAAAATCCCCTACCACAACTTTTCCTTCACATTGCAAGTATATCCCTGTGCTGGTTTTGCAGGGCCTGGTTTTTGGTAGTGGAGGGCCACAAAGATGGCTTTTGTGAGAAGCTGCTGGAAGCTTCCACCACGTCCAGCAGAGCCAATCCCTGATGGCTCTGACGATGGACGTGCCACTGACCAAGGGTGGGCCAGTAGAGACTGTGGTAATGCCTCTGTGATAACAGATTTAAGAAGAAATCAAAACAAAGTGGTGGCGCAGTTTTAATTCCAGCCAGAGAAGAGGAGGAGATGAGAACATGTGAGAGAAACAACAATGGGACACCCAGGTCAGTGGAGAAGAATGATGGGGAGGAGGTGTTCCAGGTACTGGATCTGAGATGTCCTGCAGCCTGTGGTGAGGACCGTGGGGAAGCAGCTGTGCCCCTGCAGCCCATGGAGGTCCATGGGGATGCAGAGAGGTCTCCCCATATCCTGTGAGGGAGGTGCCCACACTGGAGTCACGGGACACCCAGAGGGGGCATGGAGTCCGGTGGGAGTTGTCATGGATAAAGAGGCCTTGCTCCTGAGTTGGAACAGCCCATCCTAGTAGGACTGCACCCCATGGCAGAGTGACCCACACAGCAGCAGTTTTGGGAGGACTGTTTGCCTGTGGGAGGAATTCACACTGAAGCAGCTTTGGAATGGCTGCTGCACATGAGATTGGACCCACACTGGGGAAGTTAATGGACAACTGTCTCCAGTGGGGAGGGGACCCCACGGTGTTTGCAGGGAACCGACTTCTCCCCCTGAGCAACAGAAGGAAAAAAATCCCTGGTGACAAACTGACCACAACCCCCACCCCTGTCTCCCTGTACTGTCAGTGGGAAGGAGGGAGGGACTGGGGGGGGGGGTAAAGGGCTTATTTTAAGGGCTTATTTTACTCCTCATTATCCTCCTCTGATTTTGTTAGCAATAAATTCACTTAATATATTCAAGTTGAGCCTGTTTTGCCCTTGATGGTAATTGGTGAGTGTTTTCTCCCGGTCCTTATCTCAATTCCATGAACTCTTCATTAAATTTTCTCTCCTCTGTCCAGCTGCAGAGCAGGGGAGGGTGAGTGAGCAGTAGTTCGTGGGTGCCTGACATCTGGCCAGCGTCAAACCATGACAATCCCCAAAACACCATGGCAATTTTTTACTTCTGTATCCAATTGCTGTGAGTTCTAACAAGTGCCAAATAAAAGTGCTGAAGGTTGAGATTAGCTCATCATTACTTTAAAAGTGAACACAGCACCATTTTTCTTACTTTATACATCTTGGCCTAAATTTCCTTAGGGCACAGAACTTGGCTGTGTGTTGCTCTTGTATAATAAACAGTCAATGGTTCCATAAACACCAGGGTCCAGCTTCTGAGCTAGTGCAAATTGACTTAAACAGAGTTAAGCAGCCTTACACCAGCTGAGGAAACAGCTCTGTAGAACTAATTATACACACAGCAAAAAGTCACTAAGAACTCTATCTCAGTTCAGCCTATTTGACGTAATTAAACGGTACAATAAAATGCTCTGTGATCAAATAGCTCAGTTCTTTTGAAGCACTTACTTTCCATTTCCTCCAATAAACACATCTAAGAAGAAATTCCTTCTTATGTCCCTGAACATTTGAAACTATCCACAGCAGAGGCTGCTATTTTGTGCTTAATCCCAGCTACTCTGGAGAGAAAAACAAAATCTCCAGCTGGGTGTTGTGACTGCAGAATAAGACTCTTTAAAAGCATAATATCCATCAGTACATCTAGAGTCATGTAAGTTGCAATCAGAACCAAAGCCACGTTTTCCATTTCATTTTACAGGGGCCAGACTACGGCAAAGGCTGGGAAGCTCTCAAGCATGGATAAAATGGTCTGGATTGGAAGTGGTGACCTGAAGGTGAAGCACTTGCTAAGTCCTCTCCAGGGCTTCACTCTGCCTCTCTTCTCTAGTCCTCTGAAGACAAAGATGCATTTACATTGGGGGCACTTTAAAAGGTGAGCTGAGCAGGTGGTTCCCATCCTCTTGTTAGCCATTCAGACACTGGGCGGGGCTACCTCGGCACATCAGAAGCTTTAAAAAGATTTTAAAAAGGCTCTTAGGGATGTGAGTAATCCGGAGCAAACAGAAGCAGGCAGAACAGGGGTATAGCACGGCAGTTTGCACTGAAGTTCATGCAGACAGGCAGGGTTGCAGCCACCCTCTGGATAGGTGGGTTTTCTTTAGTGTTGTTTTCTTTTTGTTTGTTTGTTTTTGTTTTGTTTTGTTTTCTCTTCTTTTTTTTTTTCTTTTTTTTCCTAGCAATGGTCTCCAAACAATCAAAAGCTATTGCTAGTAAAAGTGTGCCAACCCAAAAAGAACCCCGCAAGAAAGATGCAGCTGTCCAGTTTCCTGGCTGCAAGGAGTGTTTGAGCCTAACAGTAGTACCAGAGGATAGTGCAAAAGATGCCTGTGTGTGGTGCAAGCAGGTGAATGATCTGCTCTGTCTGGTGGTGGAGCTTAAGGAGGAAGTAGAAAGACTAAGGAATGTTAGGGATAGTGAAAGGGAAATAGACTGGTGGAGTTTCACTGAGAGAAGCCCACCAGGAGGCAGAGGACTCCCATGCCTTGTACCATCAGGAGGAGATCTCGTAGATCAAGGGGAGTGGAAATGGGTCCCTACTCAGGGAGTTAATAAAAATTCCTCCCGGCCCCCATTACCTATCCACGTGCCACTTCAAAATAAGTATGAGGTCCTGGATCCACAGGGTCAGGCAGATGACACTGAAGAAAATAATATGCGTGGAGAGCTTCCTAATTACATTTCAACTGCCAGATGGATCACTACCTCTAGTATTAAAAATAAAAGAAGGGCAGTTGTAGTAGGTGACTCCCTTCTGAGGGCAACAGAGTGTGTCAACCAGGCTCACCCCACAGGGAAGTCTGCTGCCTCCCTGGGCCTCAGGTACGGTCCCTAAACTAATTCAGCCCTCCAATTATTACCCACTGCTGATAATCCAGGCTGGCAGTGATGAGACTGAAAAGAACACCAGGGCAATCTAAAGGGACTTTAAGGCCCTGGGTCAACTGGTTGATGGGGCAGGAGTACAGGTGGTATTCTGTTCAGTCCCTTCAGTAGAAGGGATGAATGATGAAAGGAACAGGAGAGCCCACATTATTAATAAATGGCTTAAGGGCTGGTGCCATCAGTGGAATTTGTGGTTCTTTAATCATGGGGCAATTTTCATGGCACCTGGCCTGCTAGAGGCAGATGGGCTCCATCTATCTAACAAGGGCAAAAGGATTCTAGCTCACGAGTTGACAGGGCTGATTGAGAGGGCTTTAAACTAGGTTTGAAGGGGGAAGAGGATGCAACTAAGCTCTCCAGAAACAAGTCCAAGGATGGTAAGCCAGAGTCAGGGGTGAAATCAGCAGCCCAGCTGAAGTGCATCTACACTAACACGGGAAACAAACTAGAGGAGCTGAAAGCCATTGTACAGAAGGAAAGCTGTGATGTAGTTGCCATCATGGAAACATGGTGGGATGACTTGCATGACGGGAGTGCTGCAATGGATGGCTACAAGCTCTTCAGAAGAGACAGGCGAGGGAGAAGAGGTGGAGGGGTGGCTCTGTATATTAGGGAGGCTCTTGATGCCATGGAAATTGAGATTATTGATGATAAGGTCAAGTGCCTATGGGTAAGAGTCAGGGCCAACAAGGCTGACATCCTGGTGGGAGTCTGCTACAGACCACCCAACCAGGATGAAGAGGTGGATGAATTGTTCTATAAGCAGCTGGAGGATGTTTCAAGATCAACAGCTCTTGTTCTTGTAGGTGACTTTAACCTACCAGATATCTGCTAGGAACTCAACACAGCAGAAAAGAGGCGGTCTAGGAGGTTCATGGAACGTATGGAGGACAAATTCTTGTCACAGCTGGTGAGCAAGCCTACCAGGGATGGGGCTCTGCTGGACCTGCTGTTTACAAACAGAGAAGGGCTGGTGGGAGACGTGGTGGTTGGAAGCCAGCTGGGGCACAGTGACCATGAAATAATAAGAGTTTTCAATATTTGGTGAAACAAGGAGGGGCATCAACCAATCTTCTACACTGGACTTCCAGAGGGCAGACCTTGGTCTATTTAATAGACTTATTCAAAGAGTATCTTGGGAAGCAGCCCTTAAAAACAAAGAGGTCCAGGAAGGATGGACATGCTTCAGAAAAGAAATCCTGAAGGCACAGGAAAAGTCTGTCCCTATGGGCCGAAAGATGAGCCAACAAGGAAAACAACTGGCCTGGATGGGCAAGGAGCTTTTGAAGGAACTAAGGGAAAAAAAGAGGGTGTATCATCTTTGGACAGACATGTTTAAGGGAATTGCTAGGTCATGTAGGGAAAAAATTAGAGAGGCAAAAGCTCAACTAGAACTCAATCTGTCCATTTCTGTGAAGGATAATAAAAATATTTTCACAAATATATTAATGACAAAAGGAAGGGCAAGGACAACCTCCATTCTTTATTGGACACAGGAGGGAATTTAGTAACCAAAGATGAGGAAAAGGCAGAGTTACTTAACACCTTATTTGCCTCAATTTTCAACAGTAGGACAGGTTGTCCTCAGGACAGCTGTCCTCCGGGGCTGGTAGAGGGGGTCAGGGAGAAGAATAGCTCCCCTTTCATCCATGAGGAAGCAGTTAGAGACCTGTTGAGCCATTTTGATACTCACACATCTATGTGATCAGAGGGACTCCATCCTAGGGTGATGAGGGAGCTGACAGATGAGCTTGTGAAGCCACTCTCCATCACTTATCACCAGTCCTGGCTCACTGGGGAGGTCCCAAATGACTGGAAGCTGGCCAATGTGATCCACTCCGTAAGAAGGGCCAGAAGGAGGATCCAGAAAACTCCTGTCAGGCCTGTCAGCCTGACCTCGATGCCCAGCAAGATAATGGAAAAGATCATCTCGGGTGCCATCACATGGCACCTACAGGACGGCTGAGAGATCAGACCCAGGCAGCATGGATTTAGGAGGGGCAGGTTCTGCCTGACCAACTTGATCTCCTTGTAGAACCAGGTGACCCACCTGTGGGGAAGGGCTGTGGATGTTGTTTACCTGGACTTCAGCAAAGCACTTGACACATTCTCCCACAGCATCCTCCTGGAAAAGCTGGCAGCCCATGGCTTGGACAGATTCACTCTTCCCTGGGTTAAGAACTGTCTGGATGGCCAGGCCCAGAGAGTGGTGGTGAATGGTGCTGCATCCAGCTGGAGGCCGGTTACCAGTGATGTCCCCCAGGGATCAGGGTTGGGGCCAGTCCTGTTTAATGTCTCCATTGATTATTTGGATGAGGATTGAGTCCAGCAGCAGCAAATTTGCAGATGACACCAAGCTGTGTGTGAGTGTTGATCTGCTGGAGGGGAGGAGTCTGCAGCAGGACCTGGACAGGCTGTATAGATGGGTTGAGTCCAACAAGATGAGGTTTAACAAGTCCAAGTGCCAGGTCCTGCACTTCGGCCATAATAACTCCCCGCAGCACTACAGGCTGCAGACAGAGTGGTTGGACAGCGGCCAGGCAGAAAGGGACCTGGGGCTGCTGGTTGACAGCTGACTGAACATGAACCAGCAGTGTGCACATGTGGCCAAGAAGGCCAATGGCATCCTGGCCTGTATCAGGAATAGTGTGGCCAGCAGGACCAGGGATGTCATTCTTCCTCTGTACTCAGCACTGGTGAGGCTGCACCTTGAGTGCTGTGTCCAGTTCTGGGCCCCTCAGTTTAGGAACAACATTGAGATGCTCAAACACACCGAGAGGAGGGCAACAAGGCTGGTGAAGGGTTTGGAACTCAAGCCCTATGAAGAATGGCTGAGGGAGCTGGGGTTGTTTAGCCTGGAGAAAAGGTGGCTCAGGGGTGACTTTATCACTCTCTACAACTCCCTGAAAGGAGGCTGTACTCAGGTGGGATCAGTCTCTTTTCCCAGGCAAACACTGACAGAACAAGAGGACACAGTCTTAAGCTGTGCCAGGGGAAAATCAGGCTGGACATTGGGAAAAAATTCTTCACTGAAAGAGTGATTGGGCACTGGAATGGGCTGCCCAGGGAGGTGGTGGAGTCACTGTCCCCTCAGATTTTTTAAAAAAGATTGGATGTGCACTCATTGCCAGGGTTTAGTTGATAAGGTGGTGTTAGGTCATAGGTTTGACTTGATGATCTCAAAAGTCTTTTCCAACCTAGTTAATTCTGTGATTCTGTGAAGCTCTGGTAATTTTGGGAGGGGGAAGGCAGCAATTAGCATGCTTCAGTTACATGCAGGGTTCATTCCTTAAACTCCTTGTCATTTCATTACTGCAATTTTTGACAGATGCCTGGATTAAATCCCTAAGTAAATGGATTTATGTCATTTAGTCACTTAGGTTTTAAAACACTCCAGTGCCTCACCACATTACACTACTCCTACAAGAGCTGATGTGCTATTCCCACAGACAACATTTATTAAACACATTATGTCATTATTTTCTAAATCAAAATTCTCTACATATTTTAGTAATTTGCCTCCTTGAATCAGGGTATACAGAGTCTGAGAACTGTTAAGTTAAACAACTTCTCCTTGGTTATCTCTGCTTTATTTCTCCCTAGAAGCCTTTAAGCCATTCACAGCAGTCCCTGACAGAATGTGCTGAAATATAATAATATGTCAATTAACTACAGTTAACCAGCTGCTAATACTACTTCTCCAAAATGTCTTCGTTATTAATGGAAAGCACTGTGGTGTGGCAATGTGCTCGAAGACTAACTGAAAAAGAAATTATGAACTAGTTCTGTGAATAATTATATTGCATTTCCTAACATTTGTCTACCACATTAATTAGTACAGTTTTAGTTTTAAGTTCACAGAACCAATATGACCTCTTTCAGCAAACACCCACAGAGGTCACCTAGCCAGCAAAACCTTATACATGTCATATATTTTCATTTGACAAAGCTTTATAAAATATATACCATCTATGTCTTCACATGCATAGATATTTTCATTAAGCATTGAATATTTCTTCCAAATCACTTTCCAGAGCATTTAGAAGAAAATAATCTGGAGAAATGTTAACAGATCAAAATGACTGTGTTTGGAATTACTCACAGGGGTCCTAATTAATCTAACAGAAAACTGGGACATGACATCTCTGGAGACTCTTACAAAATATAGAGCCTTTATTGTTTGTACATCATGAGGTCAAACACAGCGCAGGTGATGCATGTCTGAGGGAGCACAGAGCTGGACTGGGTCTGCTTGGTGGCCCTGAGTGTCTCGATTCAGTTCCAAAGTGACATAAAAAGGAGCTCCAGGTGCTGGCACAAATTGATACCCATGCTGGAGTCTCAGAAGTGCTGCCACAGGCTGAAGAGGGGGTTGTGACTGCTCTGTTCTTTTGCTCCCAGACCTTGTCATCTTGGATAACGCTGACATCTCAACCCAGGCACAGCCCCACACCCTTTGACCCCTTCCTCCTTGCATCCAGCTGGGCAATGTCCCTACCTCGGGCAGCAAGGAAATTACCAAAATACCTTAGATATGGATTGTTTCCAGAGGCACACTCCATTTACCTTTAAATCTCATTACTTTCCTAAACAAATTTAAGTTTGAGCAGCAATGCAGTGCATAATAAACAATACCTCATTAAAATATAGAACTGTTGTGTTATAGTTCAGAGATAGTAAATGGTTTGATAGCATTTCATGTTCAATTTTGTTTTAAATAACAGCTGTCTATGTTCCTTGCTGTCCCTGCAGGAGGAAAAAAATCAAAGCTAATGCAGGAAAAAAATCCTACTCCCCTCCTCCTTTCCAAAAGGAATTCTTCAACTATTCAGTCAATTCAAATCTAAAAATAGCTGGAAAAAAATACTTGGAAAGAAGAAAGAATGCCTTCTTAATTGCATTTTAATTGCTATACCCAATTGTAACTTTCTTTTTTCACTAGCAAGTATCATTGTTAGTGCCATTATAAGGCTCTGGAGAATCGTGCCAACAAAAAATGTGCATGTCAAACAATTGATTCAACCTGCCACTTCCCCATACGGTCAATAAGGAGCAGCTGGACTTGAAATCCCTACCTAAAAACAACAGCTGCAGCACATGAGATAGACCCAGAGTGGAGGTACAGCTTTTGTTTTCCACCTTCTGATCCAAAGCACTCAGTTAAATGTCCAGGCAATAGAGCAGAATATAAAGAGACAAGTTCACCACTCATGCAGGGGGCAGAACAGGGATAGCTGAAACGAAAAAGCTGCAAAGGGAAAGAAAGTACAAAGGAGGGGAGAGCAAGACATACTGGAACCTGTCAGATCCCTGTATCAGCAGTTCCTTTTTAGTCCATGAAACTGCTCTGGATATGTTGGACATCCAAAATCAGCTTTTTCCACCAGCACACTTCAGAAAACCCACTGGTAATGGTGCACTTACAAGGTCTTTTGCAGTTCTCCCTTTCAACTAAGGGAGATATCTGGGAACTAAACATCTGAATCAAGCAGCTTCTCAGCATTTCATTTCTACAGTTCTAGCAATACTCTGGGTAAGAGACAGTGTCAGCCTGCCTTGCTCCTGCTTATTCCCAGTCCTGGCCAGAAAGGAAAACCTTACAGGTTCTCCATGGCTATCCACAGCTAGACATCTGCTCTGCTCTTAGACCAGACATTAGCTCATCGGACAGCAGCAGGATCCCTTTTTCCCACATACACAACATAGAAGGTGACCATAAATCACCAATAAAGACAAGTTAATCATGATTTAGGTGGAAATCCCCATTCACTGGGCAATCTCACATTGAAGCAGTATTTATACGTGGTATTATATGCCTACAAAGAATTCTTTATTCTCTTAATAGTCTCGGAAAACTTTTACAGTTGCTTATTTTCCTCTGAGTTTCCGCTGTTTGGAGGCATCATACAAGCTAGATTTACTTTTGTGGTACCATGGCTATAAATTGCATGTGATGGGATTATTCCTCAAAGACATCTCTGTCTCTAGGTGAGCATTGCAGAAACTGAAGTACCACACTCACACCACCATAAGTGCTAGTAAATAAACCACTGTATTTTCTGCAAATACTTGTGCTTTCGATGTGGGAACTATTCAGGCTTTTCCTCTACCTCCTGTAATAAACACTAACACTGCCACCCTAGTTGGACTCGATGATCCCTGTGGGCCCTTTCAACTTAGGGCATTCTGTGATTCCATGATACTTAAGCCCACCCTTCCTCGCTAGCAACCATGATGCAAAAATTCTTTCACTGCAAAAAATTCCATGTCTGGTAAAATTTAGGAGGGTTTTGAGGATTAGAGTTAGTCTATAGAAGCTTACCCTTTGGATTTATGCTCAGAGCTTTGAATTACAAGTATCTTTGATTATCTGCAGTACAGCAATTTCTTCTATATACAATTCCACCTTGCTAATAGGGGTTTCAGTACCAACAGTATGCCAGGCACTTTCCAAACTCCCACAAAGACTCAGACCCCATCTGAGGATCCCATCTCATTTTAACTCCCACAGTTAAAATGAGATTTTATTCTCATATGATATGCCCCATAAAAATCACAATGGATAAAAAATGACTAGGATATTCTACAAATCTAAGTATGCATGTTAATGAGATATTGCACTTATGCTATATAATGCTGTATAAAAGTTTATATAACACGACAAAAATCAAGAGTAGTGGCACCTCAACAGTCCGAAATAAAATATATTTGTTTCGTAAACATTCAGGAACTTTATATTATGCCTGTAGGGAGAGATTTCAACAGGGAACACAGTCAGCAGGACTAAAGCACTTCATTTCTATTGTCCCTTCCAAAACATTTCCTATCAGGAGGTTATCATCATACAGATTGTATATTATTATATGCAGCCCCAAAGGGAGACGTTTGTTTAAAGGTACACAGGGAAGAGGCTATCATCCAACAGGCATCAGGACTGAATTCAGGGGAGTCAAAGTGCTATGTGATAAGTTTGTTTCGTATTAAGTTTGAGCACTCAATCCAGAACAATAAGCAATAGTGCAAGTTCAAAGGCTTGTTTCCACACATGGAGAAGATATTTGACATGCACTTTTTCAAAAAACTAAAGTAAAAATAATTAATGAAATTAATCAAATAGACTTCATTTTATCTATAAAACAATAGCTATCAATTATCATCTCAACTAAAATATAAGACTATCAATATGCAAATAGAAAACTAAGGCTTTCTAATCTTTTTGCTCACAAAACCCAAAGGGGCTTTAAATGAAAGGTGAAATTTCCAGCAGAAAAGGCTGAAAATCACATATAAAACCCTTCCCCCAACCTGAAAATATGTAGCTGGATTGAGGCTTAAAGGAACAGTGCCTTTTAAGTGTGTGGAAAAGCTGTATGGGAGAAACCAGAAAAGAATGCAGAACCTTAAAAATCCCTTCCTCGCACATCATCACATTCAGGAAATTTGGAGATGTACTCATGAAAAGCTCTAGTTTCTTGCAAGGGGGAGAAATCAGAAAGACATCTATTTGCCTGGATTTATGGTGCATTGATCATGTGGATGAAGATGTAGCAGCTGGTTCTTAGTATTTCTTTTCACCGTGAAGTACTAAAGAGCAGGGCAGTGGTAGATACCAGGTGGTATCTTAGGTCTAATAGCAAAGACAATACAAATATACTGGCTCAGAGAAGTTCAATGTTCCTGGTTCAGAAAAGCATCCCAAATCCACTTCTGCTAAATGTAAGTTTACTCCTGAATGAAAACATACTCCTGAAGCAGGATGGAGACAGATAGAAAAGCAGAGAGACATGGGCAATGGCAACTTTGTTATTTACAAGGCATAATGGCAAATCAAAGCTGTGCTCTGTGCCATGGAAACTTCCATTTCAACTGTAAAATTATATTGCTTTTAAAGCTACTTAATTCCACTTTCACCCTCAGCCAGTATTTATCATTTAACCACCGGCTAAGCTTTCCACTTTTTTTACTTTTTTAGGTAGGTAAAAAGAAAATAAGGCTCCAAGAAATTAATTCTATTTAAATTTATTAACTGTACACAGTCTAAGCCGCTAAAAGTTAATCTCCATTTTTCTATCTGACAATAAAGTGAGAAGTAAGGTGGAACCTAAGTCACTCTGTGGTGTTTGTTTAAAAACTCTTCCCAGGAAGCACTGTTTACAATTTCTGTGGAAGTGAAGAATTTCATAGCTCATGTAATTTATTTTCCATTTTTTCATTAATCCCAAAAATACTAAAGAATCACATAATCTGTCCTGAAGTCGAAGTAGGAAGGTGATATGCACCCTTAAACTGTAGTCGCATTTGAATTTAACCAAGTTGCTCTGTATTAATTTTCAGGTATTTTATCTTGGAAGCCTGCCAGTCATTCCCATGTTTCCACAGGTCCTCATTGTCTATGCTCCCCACATCCACAGTGCTCTTCTCATCTGTTCTGTCATTTCATATTTAATAGACAAACCAATTTTTCACCTTCCCAGGAATACAGTAGGATACAGAACCTATGAAGTATGTGGCCAATATCATCTAACCTATTAAATGTCAGAATCATATATCTCAAACTATATGTCAAGATGCTGAAGTCTGGCTGCAATAAACTCATTCTGTTCCTCACGGGGAATACACTCTGGCTATAAGGATCCATGTCGGTTTCCTTCTGTATAGATTTGATTGAGACCTACTGTTGATGGCTAATGTGGTCAGAAATGACAGTAGGACTTGGCCAGATATTAGATGGGAAAGTGGAATAAAACCTAACAAAATATTCTGTTTATAGTTAGCATTTTCATACCATTTTAGTTCTTGGTAGGGTGATCCAATGCTTGCTCCAGTATGAGACATGCCTAATGTATTTTTTTGTATTTAAGTATTATTTCACCCTTAAATTCCACACTGGACATTCTGCTTTGGGGAAAACTGTAGGTGAGAGAAGTGAATTTAAATCAAACCAAAGCGGCAGCTTTCCAGAAGCAAAACAGTGATGTGAGTTTTTTTGGAAACAGAACACCCAAAGAAGCCACCGCACACTGCAGGATGCCAGGGAAGTGCCAACAAAACCAAGTATGGCTCGTGCGAAGGGCTGCTGCCCGTGCCAGCAGAGTGGCATCTGTCTCCCTGGGGGCTGTAGCTGGGCAGGCAGCATAGCCAGCAGCTGGTACCCATCTGTCCCACCTGATTTGTACCTGCTGGTGACTGCCAGCCAAACCCATCCCTGGCAGGCAGCTTCTCCTATGAGTCTCCCAAAGCATTGTCTCCACAACAAGAGCCTCCTTGCAAACCTCTACAGAGCAGAAGAAAAACCTTCTCCACCCTCTCCTTCCTCTTACCCCAACTCAGCACAATTCCTGCTAAGATCCAGCTGTAATCCATTGATACACTTCAGTTAGACACCAAAGTACAGCAAAACATAAATCACAACAGATTTACTAATATGAAGAGCTCAGAAGCAAAACAAAGATTGTAACAGCAATTTCTCCATTACTCATGAAATATTTTATCCATGAATCTCACTTGAACTACATGGATTGTTATGCCTCATTTATTTATTCTTACATACACACAGGGTGAGGAACACAAGCTGATTTAAAGTCTCCAGAAGGGCAGCAACAATAACTGAATCTTTCCTAAACAAAGGCTGGACCTCTTTTGCATTGCATTCATTTGAGGAGCCAGTTGAAATTATCAGATTTCTGTCTGAAAGCCAGTACAGAAATAAAGGGATCTTATCCCGATCTTTTTTGTCATGCAAGTAACAAGAGAGAAAAAAGCCACTGTTTCTACTTATTTTTAAGTGCTTTTTCACACACCTTGCTACAGTAGTAAGGCCCCTCCAAAGATCCCAAAATCACAAAGAAAAAAACAAATCAGAGAAGCAAGACAAAATCTCAACCCTGAAGTAGAGACAATTTTGTTAATTTAGCTACACACCTGTAGAATTTTCAACCTATCCAGGCTCCTGTTATCATAACTGCTATGAAATTGCAAGGATAAAAAGAATAAATTGTTTGACAAATTTCAATTATTAGACAGTTAACTGCTGTAAACACAGAAGAACCCATGCAGAGGTCTGTCTTGTATTAGTGACACTCATTAGCTGTAGTGGAGTTACAGAAGGTGTTTTTGATACAGTACACTAAGGTAAGATAAACCTTTACAAAGATGTATTCAGTGAAAATATCTACACTATGCATAGGAGTGGATTTCCTTGATCCTACAGAAATTTTAGAGGGAAGGGGTGACAGAAAGCCATGTCTACCAGTCCTTCCTCCCAGTTTCACTTTGGTCACAAATGAGTGTCTCAGAAACCATCCCACAGGACACTGGTTATCTGTGACATTCCCAGCCATCATGAGCTCTAACAGTTTTTCCAAGAGGCATCCTTCCTGCCTGTCTCTCAATAGCTGTAGCAAAAATACCAAAACCTCTTTAAGTTAAGAAAGTATTATGTGTAACAAAGATGGGCTTTGTCCACTTCACTTTATCAGCCTTCTACCTAAACAGCAGCCTGAAGAACATGTAAGAAAATCATTGCTGCCTTGGTGGCTGCGTTTCAGAAAATGACTTGTCTGTTGGGATGATAGTTAGATTTGGGCTTTGGGGACAGCACTGAATCTCTCTTAGTCCAGTGAAAGAGCAGCTACATAGAGCAAGTAAATAATTTTAATTTTGTACCAGTTGAAATGCATTTTTTCCTTGACTTCAGCAAGATGACAGTGGCATGATGGCTGATTTTCATTTCAATCAAAGCAGCATATGATTACCACCTAATTAGGATGTAGAAATAGAAAGGAGATAATTTTTTAACCTACCCAAGTGAACAGTGCTGGGGGAGGGGAGAAGATTATGTTAATCAAGTGATACTGACATATCAGAGCAACCAAAATAGCTGGATGAATTTTTATTGGCACCCTTACTGTCCTTGACGATCTGTCAGTGGCTTCAATGGAAACCTGGATTTTCAGAGCTTTCTCTCTGAGGAGTAACTAATCTTTAAAATAAATACATGTCACTGCAGGCCCAAACTTGCTGTACAAGATATCACCTTAGTCGTAAATACATATATTTTGGTCCAAATTTCACATGGTTTTGTTGACAACTGTAAAACTGTAAACATGAAAACTAACAAATTGAAACTAAAAGTCATGTTGTCTTAAGGGCAGTTGTTTACATTAATATATATGTTTCAGGGTTTTTAAACTTGCTTTAATTAATTAGATATTGTCAGCTAGATACTTTACTCCTTTCTGGAATAAATGTCAAAAGTTAGTTGCTCTGCCCCAGGGGAATCTAACTGAGGTTACGTTAAATGGAACTGCATGAGGCAATATTTTCCAAGACACACTGTCTCCATCTGCATCCTTCCAGAGAGATAAAGACAAGATCTGTCTCAAGATGCCACTTTATTTAAATGTCTCTAAAGAACAAAGAGCCAGAAATAGATTTCTGAGACCACCAAAATGAGGGGGAGAGAGAAATTAAAAACAAAATAAAATTAATAATGAAATTATATTTCAGACAAGCCTGCCTTGTGAAATAAAGAGCGGTGGCAGCTCCTTTTGCTCTGCCCTCTCAGGGAGTGACTGGCCATCACAACATCTCTCTCCAAACCGGGCACCAGTACACAGCACCGTTTTAGGTGCATGAGATATCCTGCATTTAGTTACCTCTGTAACAGAAAATACTCCCAAATATCATATTTGGATGCAGCACAATACAAAAAGAAGCACAGGCACAGGGCACCCATGTTGGATTGTGCCTACCTAGACAAACAGGAGTTGTTTCCTCATGAACATTTTTGTTAGGGGGAGCATAGCAGTATGATCCTGCCCATCTCCCCATCTCCATTAAAACAGAGTTCCACTAATTTCAGCCAGACCAGGATTTGATGCATCCTGATTTGCTGGAAATGTTCACAGGGCTTTTTTTTGGCTGTGGGATGATACATAACTACCTGCTAAAACACAGGGACCTAAATCTCATGTACTTTAGGCAAAATAAGAAAAAAGTCTCTCTTCAGCAATGAGTCTAATGAAAAGGAATCAAGAATGTCTTGATTTACCTCCCATTTATGTGCTTTTAATTTACATCAGTTAAGGCACATACGTTGCCATCTCACTTTCCTGGTTGTTGTTCTACCAGGGTGCATAATAAATGTTGTGAGATACTGTACAAGAGAAAGAACAATACTTTGAACTAAATGTACTGTTAAATTAAAGTCTTTTCTTGAGCTGTGAAAAAGTCCTGAGGCTTTTCACATCAGTGTATAGTATGGTAAGGCATACACTGAGATCTATTTATTGTTAACCCTTTTGAGGAACACAGCAAAGTAAAACCAGATAATTTTTATCATTGCAAACATTCCTAGATACATTCCACAAAAAAAACAAAGGTAACTCTCTCCCCATCACCCCCAATAATGTAGGGGATCCAGTATTTAAAGGTGTCACAATGTTTTTGATATATCATTACAGGGAATCAGGTGGCAACATCTCAAACCTTGCCAAATTATCCCAGAAAGAAACATTCTGACCTGTTCAAAGAGCTTAATGTGCATTTTTAAATGAATCCCAGTGTATAATTTCCTAAAGAATGGGCTCCAATTCTATTTTGTGCGCTGAAAAATTCTATTAAACCTTTACAGCACTTTGTGAAATGTGAAAACACAGTTTGCTAAGGAGATAGCCTAGGTGGTCTGCAGTAAATTAACCACTACTGCTGACTGTGGCCATACCGGGGAGTCTGCTCCAAGGGATTTCTACACTTACAGCATAACACCGTTTACCAGCTTCTAAATTAGATTTGCCCTCTGGCTGCAAGTCAGCAGACCTTGGTGTAAAGCATGGGCAGAGATTAGTTTGACTAAGGGCTGCATTTCAAGAGCAGAATGGTGCTGCTGTTACACTGAGTCCAAACCACTTACAATAGGGCTGTTTTCCCCAGCCGACTTTATGTAGTTGAGTTTTAGGCTGTTGGCCTATGGTGGCTGTATGTTCAGTAAATTACAATTGAGATCTCTCTCTCTCTGTTGTTTTGTAACAATTAACCTCAGAAAGGAGCTAACTCCATTTGCATGGTAATGAGACATTCATCTGAGTGACATCAGACTTAAGCATGCTAATAAGTTTTTATACATACACCTGAGGGGTCAAGCACAACCATGGGCTTGGATAAGTAAACCTTTTATTAAATGCAAATCACTTGTCTTGTAAATACTATGACAGAGAAATTCACAGGACTCCTAACAGAAGTCATTCAAGTTATATTTTCAGGCCTCTGGGCTGACTAAGGAATAGAACAATCTATTTGTTTATATTTTGAATTAGTACCAATGTGGATAAAATCTTCATTATAACATCAAAGGAAAGAAGTACTACAGGAAGGCAGACAGGTGAAAACAACAATATTGCCTTATCTATCCCAAATTTGTCACACATTCCTGAGATGCAGAAAGGCAGAACAGACATGGCTGCCATAGAGCACAACAAAAGACTTAGAAATTTGTCAGCTTTCCATCTGGTTCACCTACATGCTTTTGCCAGGTGTATTGCTATGGAGGCAGATTCCCTAGTGAGCATGCTATCTATCTTGCAGTAAAACTTCTTGAATTCACTCAGTCAATTCACATTCTACAATCAAAGAGTTTGAGACCTTAGTGAGTGGTTAGGTCCAAGGGCATAACTGGCTGCCAGACACCTTTCGGACTAAAGGATCAGAACCTTTTCATAGGCAAGGAGGATTGCAGAACAAGGTTTGAGGGAAAGAAGATGACTTTGATTCATTTAACTCTGCCAGAGCCAAGTGCAGGAGAGGCTGTTAGCAGGACACACCAACTCATCCTGACAGTGCAGGCAGTGCCAGGGGAACAGGTTTGGTCAGTAGCAACAGGAGTGAGGTGTGGACAACACTCTGAAAAGCTATCCTTGTGGCAAATCATTAGAGATTTTGCTCCCAGACTAGAACGTGTGAATTTAAATATCCAGTGGGTGTAGTGGGAATTGTTCTGTCTTTAGAACAGAACTTTGTAGGAAGGCCTATAGCATATGGCTGTGTGCAGTAAGAGAAGACTATACTGAGGCACAGAAAGTCGTTTTCATTCTGTTGCTGTATGATGAGCTACTTTGGAGAAAAGCTTGGATAATGTATAATATTACTACTCAAAGCACAAAATCTAATTCAAGGGAGTAAGTGTCCACATCCCTGGAATTATTCAAGGCCAGGATGGATGGGGCCCTGAGCAGCCTAGTCTAGTGGGTAGCACCCCTGCCCATAGCAGGGGTTGGAACTAGGTGTACTTTAAGGTCCCTTCCAACCCAAACCATTCTATGATTTCATGACCATATAAAACTGGCACAGAACTATATCAGTTAACCAGATAACTGTGCTCACCTTGCTATATGCATTGCATAATAGCAACCCAGCAATGGCTCCCTTTTACTGCATAAGTTACTGCTGTCTTCAATAAAATTGAGTTTGTTATTTTGCTGTTGTCCTATTTATGACATGTAAATCATGCTAGCATGACAGAGTCTAAAACTCGAGCCAGTGGATTGTGGAGAAACATTAGGAATAGGGAAAGCTTCATGTGAGAAAGTACAAAGCTATGGATAACCAAACACTCAAAATGTATCTTCAGTGAAACCCAGTACTCAACTTCCTTCCAAAATCAACAACCACTCTTGGGGAATAGCTCTGAATCATCATAATCAGTGACATGCAATATCACCCGTATGACTTTAGGTGCATCGCACAGCTCGGTGAGCCTGGGATTCAGGATGTTAGGAAACATTTAAGACAACAACTATGAGCTATAACAGCCCAAACTGAACAAACAGGTGTGGTGTGAGCTCAGTAGGATAATTGTTAACAATTGCTTTGTAGTCAGGACAACTTGGGCTCCTTTCACTGTCCAAACATTATAAACTACAGCTACTTATTTAAAAGTAGTTCTGGTTAAATTGGAGTTTGTGAGGAGCAAGGCAGAAGGTGTATATACAATACAGACTCAGCTTTTGAGGAAGAAAATCTTATTTCTGGAGGGAAAAAAAAAAAAAAAAAAAAAAAAAAAAAAAAAAAAGAACCCAAACCTTTTAGCCTATTTTTTAAAATTATATGGTAAAAATGCAACTAGCAGAAATTACAACATGGTAAGCCGCACAAATATATTGGTTTTAGCTTCACACTTCAAGGTTAAAATTACAAACAAACAGACAAGATCCCAAAAATTTAAGTTTAGGCCTAAGATGATGAGAGTTAGGCATTAATAGTGTTAATGAAGCCTGTCCATCTACAACTGCTGCTTCACTGCTCAGATTTCTAGCTGAGGGAAGCAACAGTGACAGCAGCAAAAGCCACAGCAACCAAGTACTCAGTACTACAAAGAGCCAATGTCCAAACTGTCCAAACATGTATGCACTCCTTGTGCACGTCCAGGTTTGAAAACCTCAATGTACCACTCAAATCTCTACATATTACTTCCTTTCAATTCAAAATTACCAAAAAGACCAAACCAAACTGCATAAACCCACTAATTCATACACTCACATATCAGATTCTTGGGAAAAAATAGGCCCTCTGAATGTATTGCTAGAAGGAAACACTACTAATTATGTCCCTGTATGCAGTGCTTCTCCACTGGATGCTTTGTTCAATGTTTTCAGACAAAATACTGAACAACTCTGTCTAAAATCCGCTAGCCGTCATCATAAGGAAGCAGGTGGATTGTCAGTTTAAGACATGATTATTTTATTTGTTTTGTCACTTCTTTGTTGCATTTCTCCAATCCAACACTAGGAACATAGAAAGACAAAAACTAGAAAGGTGAGAGATGCAGATCATTCTGTTAAAAGCATTTTTTGTCTTGTACAAATAATCACTATTATGTTGCCATTGGAAGATGACCAGTACTGGTAAAAATGAGTGAGTGTTTCAGACAAAGTGAACATAGAAAGAAGCCCAAAAATTAATGAAAACAGAAAATAGGATCCTACAGCTCTTTACTGCAAAGTGATCTCTGGAACACCACTGACCTTTGGCGGCCGTTTCCACTGACTACTGGTATACACATTTCCTTTCCAAGAATCTCCTCATTATTACCCGAAAACTCTGATACTCACAAGCAGCTTAGGAAGAGAATAGCCTTCTGCTCTGCCAGGAAATATTACAATGCACAGGAAGTGCACAATATGGTTTCAAACAAAGGTATTTCCCTTGAACTCCGGTGTAGCTTTTAGATATAACAATCTTCCCCTGGCTATATTGTCCTGACCTGACTTCACTGGTCTTATGACTAAATAATAAAAGACTTCAAGGCTCAAGTCTATGTTTACTCTTTTCACAGATTTGGAGTCAAAGACCATAACCTTAAACAGAAATTTGAAAAAAACTTATTTTATTCCATACCTCATTGTGATTCTTGCTTAACCATTCCTTAATAGTGTTAAGGGCAATGACAGCAGCAGGCTCATTTGGAAAACCTAAAAAAATAAGAAATGAGAGATAAATAAAGGCATATATTTCTTTTATACATAAGAACACTTTTTCTCTTCCTATTTTTAAAAAAATATTTTGGAATTATAGTTGGTTAACTCCCTTCTTCACAGATTTGTATAAAAGTCTTAGGTAACATCAGTTACATTTTCCCCCAGATAAATAAAGTGGAAATAGGCCCAACAATGCTTTATTTGATTTAATTTTTTTTTTTTACTTGACTCTAGTTAAGAAAGGTCCAATGCTCAAGAGAAGAAGAAACAATAGAGAGCTATACATGTGTCATACTAGGCAGGCAACCATTAAACACATAGATCACAGTAACAAATACTAGGCTTACACCTCATGGCAGGCAAGAAAAATTCAGACATTTCTTAAGGCATAAGGGCTTTCTTAAGGCTTTCTTTCTTTAATCCATCTGTCAGCAAAACTATACCACACTATGACCCCAATGCCATAGGCTTTATAAAAATAGAAATGTTTGAGTTGGAAATCTCTCAATTTATGACCTAAATCATAACAAACAACGTTGAAAATTAAAGAATTAGTGAAGCATAAGCACATGAATTTAAGGCCTGATGTTGCATGACATACCGGCAATCATATATCATAAAACCCCAGCACTAAACAATATCAAAAATCTTTCCAGGGATACAGACTTTGTGCTTTGATGGCTTTTACCTATCAAATCCAAGGATGCTTTCATTACTTAGGCAGCCTTAATTTAATTTTCTTTTAAATTCCTAACTTGAGGGCAGCAAATCACTTCTGTGAGGATTTAAAAATAAAACCCCATAAGCTGTATGAATCGCTTTCAGTAGGTTAGATTAATAGAACAGGCTTTGAAGAGGTGGAGCTGCAGGCTCAGTGGACAAGGAAGCAATGGGGAGAAAGAAAGTGTTGTGAAATTCAGCATACAGCTGTGTAGATAAAGCCTTTATTACATCATACATCACCCTCACATCATAAACTGAAACACAGACACTGCAAATGTTCAGCTTTTTGACTTATATCTTCTTTAACCCTTTTTCAGAACTTGTGCAATGCAAGATTAGAAAACAAAACAAAACATAATCTCTCTACTGAATCACATTCCCAAAACATCACTCCCAGTAACTGGGCTCTGCAAAGATTTGCTCCAGCAGCATGTGTACTGTATTGAAGTTATAGCTGACAACCATTCAGCAAAAAGAGAAAGTAAAATAGTCAATTTTGGATAATACCGACATTTAGCATGTGCTTCCTTTGAATACATTTCTCAATAAAGCATATTTTTACATTTAAAAAAATATACTTACCAAGTCCAAGATGGAAAATTAGCTTAGACCCTACTAATGTTACTGTGGATACTTCTATTGCTGCTGGGAAAATATATTCTTACAACATTTAATAATGCTGCTGCTATCATCAAGGCATATGTCTCATGACACAAACTAACAACCACTAATGAAACCCAAAGCAGGGACTTCCAACAGCCTCATTTTCATCATATAAAATAACAGAGCTCTAAGCAGACTGTCTGCTCAAATTAGTAATATTCTAGCTAACAAACTGGGACTTTGTCACATAGAAATTCCATACCCTGAGTGTGATAGCTCTGACTGAACATAGAATGAACATCATGCAGAGGGACAAACACATAGTTCAGACAACTGATATACTATTGTTTATGCACTGAATGGTTTATTTTCAGAACAATTCTTCCTCCAGCAAGATTAACTTTTCAGGCTTGTTTTTCACTCCCTTGCAGCAGGGTATTTGCCCAAAACTGTGATAAAGCACTGGGGATTGTATAGAATCTCTTAATAAATTGTCCGCTATTTAGAAAACTGCTGCCATACTAACCAGTGTTAAATAGAACCTTATCTAGAAAACTGGTGTTCAGTTACTCCTAAGTCACCTCAATATAAAGGAAACAGTACAGCAGCCCAAATAAAGAGCCTTGAATTCTGTATATGATTTCAGAAAACATGTTGAAATCCATCAGAGCCTTTTATGTCCAGCTACCCTCCCCCACCCCCCCAATCTCATTAGCATTTTGCACACATTTCTGGTAATTTTAAGGAACGGATTATCTTACTGACTTCATGCAGAAGCGGGATGGAATTAGCCTCTTGTTGCATACCCTGCACCAGCACAAAAGCCCCTGTGTCTCTGATTCTCACACAGAAAATAATTTTGGTTTATAGGACTGGGTTAAAGGAAAATAAAGCAAGACGGGATCCTTTAAAACATGCTTTTGCATTGTTATTATTTCTAACCTACATTTGCCTGCCATAACATTTCTGGTCTGCTCTCATGCAGACCCCCATCCCCCCTTTCCCGCTTCCAGCAAGAAAGCAATCTCAGGGAGCACGTGGGAATCAAATTACTTGAGAGAAATGAGCTCGAGAAGCCTCACAGTTAACAGACTGCTGGAGCAGCAGCTCAGGCAATTCTGGCTAAAGGCTCAATTTCACAAAAGATAAAACAGGTAAAGTAATGAGTGACACTGGCCCATGTTACTGCAGTGAGTGCTCCTCCGGCATACTGAAAAGGACAAGGGCACAAAAAGGCACACATTGGCTGTGAGGTACAGGACTTCACTGGGTCTATCTGCCTGAAGAAAAAGTGAGGGTTGGCAAGTTGTATATCACAGACAGGTGTGTGGCAAAGTGTACCTACCCACAGACAGGTATCTAACTTGGACTGAGCTTCCTACATCCTCCACTGCCACCGCAAACACCTTGGCAACATACCCACCGACACAGCACAGGCGATGTCTGGTTCCTGAGAGCTGCTTCACAGCAAGTGAGAATTTTACTGCCACCATCTGCATTTTGCAGTGCCAGCTGATCACATCTTGCCATCCATTACCAGGATCCCAACTCCTCAAGTACAGCAAAATCCTGGATACGAGCAGCCACTGCCTCTGGTGCCCCTCTCAGTTCAGGAGCCGTCCTTTAAAGCACAGCTTTTATCATCACGGCTGGTGGCACAGTGCATGCAAGCCTGCTAAGTCAGTAGGAACGAGAGTGTGTACCCTACTACCATCACATAAAGTACACCTCATCTGAGCTCTACTGCTCTTAGTATGTCCTTGCACGGATACCACCCACAGAGAAAGCCTAAGAAAGCTTTGAGAGGTCTTCAAATTTACGAGCTTTTGCAACTCTTTCCAGGGCTTTACCAACTTATTCCTGGAAATTTTAACCCTGACCTGCAAAATGGCTGGCAGAACAAGCTCTATGCTGTGTGAGTCCTTGCAGTCATCATGGCCATAATTTTCCAGCAAAGGCAGGATAAGATATGGCAGAACTATTTTGATATATTTGATATGAAACAAATGTGCTGCTTTAGAGAAGAGTGTGGAGGAGAAGTAAGATACTAACTAGAGATACACACTGACATTCCCATTACATGTTGTATTTATTCCCTGGAAAGTAACTAGTAAGAACGTAAGTCTCCCTGTTTCAACAGTGTACAGAAAATGTGCAATGAATTCCCTCTTGTTAGACACTCTAGCGTAAATGCCCACTATTTTGTGCTTGGGAGATTCAGAGGAGAAACATTTACTCTATTGTGAATGCCTGTTACTCTATGCCTAATTTGTCTGTGCAGTATCAGAAAAATATACACCAGTAGTTCATAGAATCTTAGACTATCTTGAAGTGGCAGGTATCCACACCACCACAGAGTCCAACTACAGGCCCTGCACAATGTTCTTCGAGGCATAACAGTGCAACAAGCATTTTGTGACACAAAACTAACAGAAACCTATTTCAGGGACTCCTAGACTGTGTGGAGATGCTGGTAGTTTTATCTGCCTCTTTTACTCTGCTCGATCCAATGGTGCCTCCTATTAAAATTGTCTAATTTACAATCAGGTAATGCCACCTCCCTATGAAAAGCCCATTAACAAAACACAGGTACTAAATAATCAACCTTTAATATGATCTGTCTGAGGATTATGATAATAGATTATAACAGGAGGGCTATAATACTAACAAGCAAATGTCAATCCAGAAAATCACTGGAAATGCAGTAGCTGTAGGGATAAGTGTTATAATTTGTCAGTTTAACTGAGATGCCTAATGTTTTCTGTAAATCAACTCATCCTGGTAAAAAAAGGTCTGTATCTTTTTTTGTTAGCACAGCCTAAGTGCTAGACAGGTTTTTATTCATTTAAAACATATTCCTTTCTCCATGGATTTTAAAAGGCTTGTCACAGGCTTAATGTTCTTATTTGCCAGTTATAATGGTTTCATTTTGAAGCAAATAATGAAAAGAACCAAATGCACATCAACACAAATACTCATTATGTGTTTTCATATTTTGTCAGAAAAATATCTACCCTGGCATGTTTGTGCATGTATCAAGATGCAACAGTTTGCACGCTGTTCCTGTGTGCTAAAATCAAACCTGAGTCCCATGGCTTAATCAACACGACTGTTAAAATGGAAAAACTTCCATGTTTTAAGTTTATAAATTTGTCAGTATGTTTATAGATATATAAATTATGCTCTTCAGATAGTAACCTGTCACATTTTTAAACTGTGGGACTGTACTGAAGGCCATCTCTGCAGTCAGTATGACAGGGTATCTCCATCATGTATCAAGTATGTGCTATGTGGGAATCATCAGCACCAGATGGCATGGAATATAAAGCTGTTTTAAAGGAAAGAAAAAGGGGGAAAGGAGGAGGGAAAGAAGAGGTACTAAGCATTTATTCCATACATGTTCTGAAACCCAGTATTATTATTGGTACTATAAATACCTTCTGAATCACAACAAACACATAAATAACTGTGCTTCATTATGGCCATGTGGGTTAAGGCCAGCTACTGACAATACACTGATCATAGCAGTTCAGTGCTTATGACAGAAGAAAACAAATGAGATGCACAGCCCCGCATGCCTGATGTAGGGTTAACTCAATACATCCACTTGTCCTTCAGCTGTGAAATGAGCAGCATAATCTTGCAATTGATCCCATATAATCATCTTGTCGAAGATGTATTTTAGTAGTCAAAATGAATTCACTCATGCTAGGTTGATTCCCATTACCATGGTAAATCCATCCTGTTTGGAAGCAGAGATGATAGTACTCTACCAACAAGCTTACTGTGTTGCTATTCTTGAGCTTTTTCCCTTTTCCTCTCACTTTTTTTTTTTTTTAATTTTTAATAACCGTTGTCACGTAGTGATTGGATAAACAAGTTAAGTTGCTACCTTGGTCATTTGTGTGCACACTCATAACCTGGAAAGAAAGTGCCCTCATTTGGATCAGCTACATTGAAGACTAAATAGAAGAGCCATGAATCTTCTGTTAAATAACCTACCTTACCTTATTGAACTCTCTCAGCCAGAGAAAACCTTATTTGCTGTCCACTCAAAAACTCTAAGAAAGACAGTGAAATTAAGTACTGTGAAAAGCCAGTAACCTTTCTATCGTCCTGAGAAACAAAGATGCACGTATTCACTGTATCCTTCATGGATTGTGCTAGAGCAATTAATTAGCATTAATGTAAAACAAAAAGGGAAAATAAGAAATTTTCAAAATGTATAAACAAAACATTCTTCTGAAGAAATCATTATATGCTTCTCAATTCTTCCCAAGAAAGAATCATGCATTTATATTTCCCTTGAGTGAAAAAGTTCAGCAGCAACAGAAAACTACACGCACTTCCTGAAGAATCATTTCCACTTGCATGCAACCAACATGACAGATGCAGCTGGTGAAAGGTGGTTAATAAAGAAACTCAAAAGAAGAATCTACCAACTAATGCAAGAAACAGAACTTCTCTGCTATGACATGGTGACACAAAGCAGGTAGAGAATTGAAATAAGGGAGAACCTTTCTTCATGCACCAAAGTACACTGGCAAACTCAGGGATCCCTGGTTAAGTCAGTCACAGTCAATGCTGGCCCCAGGGAACATGATGAACCTCATGCAAGCTGGTGAAATCAAGACAAGTTGCAGGCTGAGATACACAGACTGGCTTGGTAACAGGCCTTGCTTGGCCTTGGCTTGTCAGAAAATGTGCTCAATGTGTGCTCACTGCCATGCTGGCTGACAGGGGCGTCTTGTCTGATCAGCACATCAACTCATCTGCACTATCTCAGCTGCTTTTCTGTACAAGTTGTACATCTGGGCTCAGCTAAAGGCTGCAGCTGAAAGAAGTCAGTTGCCAAAAGGTGGCTAAGATGCAAGACAAACCAGGTCACTGCTGCTTCTCTGAAACGCACAGTATCACACCATGCTTCACTTCACACTCTGCTACTTTGATATCATTAGAAAAATACCTGCCAAATAACTGTGTTAAAAGTGTCAGCTGAACAGAGACACACACTGTAATTATGTAGGTCATATGAGCAGAGGCTTGCACCAACAAGTCTAAAGATTCCACTAAAGAAAAAATAAATTTCAGGTTTACTGAGTTGTTTGATATTTGTTAGCATTGGAGGGGCGAAGAAGTTTTAGTGAAAATATATTTGCACTTGGACTGTTGAGGAGGAACAGAGTTTCCCTATGAGTACCTTGCTGCAGGAGGTAGCATAATGTCATTCTGAAGGAGAGCTGCACGTGTGCAAGAATTTCACTTTTTTGCAGCAGTCAGTAGGTTTTTTTATTAGAAGTCAAGGTTTCAGTTTCATTTTTCCAGCATTCTAAAGGGGTATGCTTGCAGGGGGACCACATCATGGGTTCTCTAGCAGTCTTGTAAAAAAATCATAGCAAGCAATACTCAGAGACTCTGGGATTTGTAGCTGTGCTGTTTATTGCACTGTGTGATGGAGGTTTTCTGTCTGTCAGGGAATTTCTAAAGCCCATGTGGAACATTAAGGCTTCAAGCCGAGCGTAGTAGGGGAAAGATCAGAAAGACACCAGCTCAACACTGAAAGGAAAAAGATCTCACTGTTCTTCCAATTAGCATTCTCCTATGACAAGAGAAAGTATACACAATGCAAATGCGCAACTGGAAGATATACTCACACAGGTAGTTTTGCAATTACAAAATCCACCTATTAGAGTAATATGCAATGTCTATGTAAATTACTCATCTGCTTAAGCACATGTATGCAGCTGTTCCTGAGCTCAAGCACATCATTCTCCTTAAAACACACTTTACACCATATCCAGAATTGCTATTCCAGAAACAAGTGTTGTACAAAGAAATGTTAATTGAAAGAGATTTCAAAGAGTACATGAGCTTCCTAATGCAGACTATTTCATCTTCTCTTAAGACATACATCACAAGCAAGTTGGGTTTTAGGGTGGCAACATAATACAGCCGAAGCAATTTCAAACAAAGTGTAAAGCACTAGTCAACTGTGAAATCTCCCATCATACACTAAATTGCACGGCAATGGAATATGGGCTTCAATGTAGTTACAATTCCAACAAGGTTAAATTATTTCTTCTACCCAGTGATTTAAATAAAAATGCTTTGTTGTTCTCAAGTGAAGCAAAGTGTAGGGTATCAATCCTACCTTCCTAAAGTGTCTTGCTAATGCCACAAGAGATAATAACCAACCAAACCAAACCCAACACACCCACATGCTCTGAATTCCACTTGAAACTGGTACTTTCTCTTGAAAAGTGTGGTCCAGGGCAGTGATAACCTCCTTAACCTTCACTGAGACTACCCCAGGTCCTTCTTGACACATGCAGCCTCTAAGAACTAAGTGGTGATCTGCTGTTCAGCATGGGAATAAAGTAACGATTCTGTGCCTCACCAAGCCCAGTTCCTCATGGCATTTTCCTATTGATTGCAGGCTCTAATTGAAGACTTATCTGAAGTTGAGATAGTCTTGTCATGCCACTCTTTGCTGAGTCCCTGATGTCTACAAATACATCTGCCACTACAGGCTGAGCAGGGGGAGAAGGGTACAAATTGCTACGAGAGGCTCTTTCTTCTTGCTGGCAGTATCTTTGTGCAGACAGCAGGAGCCAGGAAAATGCACTGAAGAGTGGCAGGTTGGGGTGGAGGAAGAGCAGGAGGGGGAGAGAGCATGGAACTTCTTGCTGCAAGATGGGAAGTAGGATTTTGGGGGAAAGGGCTGAATCTGACAGAGACAATATCAGGGCTGCTGGCTTTGTTGGAGCTCTCAGTATTTTGACTCAAATAGGTAGTACATCATGACAGGACTTACAAGAACTTGGGGAAACTCATGTATGAAATGGACATGAACCATCACAGCTAAATAAAGGGAGATGACAGCATAGAAAGTCTGAGAAATTTCAGAGGAAACAAACATACATATGCAATAGAAAAAAAACAACAACAAAATCACATAAAGAACACAGACAGCATTGCCAGCTCAGCTCTAGCTTTTAAATCACTTCCACCATATTCAATTGCTCTGACAGATGTAACCTAAAGACCTAGCTGGATTATCTAAAACCAACAGAGTATTTGGGGAAAACCATCCACATACAAGAACAAACAAAACAATCTGACATTATTTCTACTGAAGCACTGTTCTTATCTTCTCTCTAAGGGAAATCAAAGATTTCCTAAGAGCACACACAGAAAATCAGCTGAAACAATATATACGTACTCCTTGTGAAAATAAAAGAATAAATGGGAAATAAAGATGTTCTTTTATCTTTTCCCCCAAAAGACATATGTGGAAGAAAGTTATAGGGCAGACTGGGTGAAAAAGCAAGATACTGTGTCTGGCACATTTAATCTACTTAATTTAGTCTTTTTAACAAATACATTATTGACTCTTGGTTTGTCTTTATTATTCACACTGTGGATTTTCTTTCCATTCTTGCCTCAGGCAGCAATAAACTATACTAAAGGGTCACACAGACCAGCAGCTATTGTATTCAGGAAATCTACAACAGCTCAAAACTGAAATACTTCTATCCAATCTGGAGTTCAAAAATGCCAGTACACTTGGGAGAAACAGATGGGGGGTGCATTCTAAATTTGATGCTTAATGGCTTGTTCTTCACTGTACAGAAAGGCACTTCATGCTACTTGAACACCCACTACTTATATGCTCCATAAACAAGTGCTTGTGCAGGCTGTTGGACTTGACACATCATTGCACTAACTCAACATTTTTATGCATTAATTTTTTAAGAGGAAGCACTTCTTCCCCCTTGCCCAGATGCTGCTTCGTTTCTGTAGTAGTCATTTGCCTGGCAAGAGCTGAGCTCCACATATCCTCCTTTTTGTGTTGCAAAGGTCACAATGCGCCTTATTTGATTTTAATCTCCTGTATGTATCAGCAACCCACCAATCTACTGTATTTATCTTCATTTCAGGATCTACTGCAGCAACTTCGTCAACAAAAGCTACATGCAATCCACCAACATCTCTTCAACCTTCCTCCCAATGTTGCACTGCAAAATATTTTTGCATGTTCTGAGATACAGCAATATACACAACAGGAGAAATGTGATTAGAAAGATTTTTAAAGATTGGATTAATGGGGAAAACTGGTTTAAAGCAAGAATAAGGAAAAATTCAAATTTAAAACTCTGATTTCAGCAAAGCTGCCTGGTTACAACAGTGCATTACATACTTTTGATGCTCTTAGCAAGACCTCAAATGCTAAAGGGTATAAAAAAACCATGAATGGGTAAAATATAAAAATATCCTTATCTCTTGGAACATTCTGCCTACAGCACTTTTGGCTGATAATCCCTCCCAGAATCAGTTACCTTTTAAACCCAACACTGGTAGTTGATCAACAAAATAACCCAGATCTCATCAGGTTCCTCAGTGTGTCAAAAGATCACAGCATTAATTGTCAAACAAGCATTTGTTAAAAATACAATTTCTGCTAAGATCTCTAATTTGCATTTCACTCCCAATTATGCATTTATTGAGTCTTGCATATTTTGATCAAAAAGGAAATTAAATAACCAGCATTTCCAATTCCACAAATTCAAATCCAATTTAGTCTTGATATGAACTTTAGGTCTTACTGACTTGTTTTAAATAGCATTTTCGACATTGTATTGGTTCTGACTGAGGTAGAGTTCAGCAGCCCTGAAGCAACTGTGCTTCAGTTGATAACACAGCAGTGTTTTGACTACTGCTGAGCAGCACTGTCCCTCTAACATTCTCCCCCCATGAAGGGGCAGGGAGTGGGCAAGACCTTGGGAGGGAAAACAACCAGGCCAGCTGACCTGAAGGAACCAAAGGGATATTCCATACCATATGATGTCAGCTCAGATATAAAAGCCAGGAGAGAGAAGGGGGAGCATGCGTTAATGTCTGCCTTCTGGAGGAACCATTACATGTGCTGAGGCCCTGCTTCCCAGGATATGCCCGAACATTGCTCACTGATGGGAAGTAGAGATTGACTTTTCTTTTTTTGCTTATGTGTGTGCAGACCTTCGCTTTTGCTTTTCTATTGCTTCAATAAAAACCGCTTATCTCAACCCACTGATTCCTCTCCCCTGTGCCTCTGGGGAAGGGAGCTATAGAGCAGCTTAGTGGGCACCTGGCACCTAGCCAGAGTCAAACCATCACAGACGTATTCTGATAAGTTGTCAGTGCATTTTGGCAATTTAATTTTATTTTTTTAAATCATTATATGAGCAAACATGTTCTGCTTTAGTAAGGAATTGGATTTCCTAGTGTTTAGAAAGGTTTAACACATGCCAACACTTCTGGTTAGACCAGCAGTGCTAAATCCAGACTTAAAGTAAAATGATTTAATTTTGTGAGATGCCAGTTTTCAGGGGGAAACAAAAAGCCCAAATACATGTTTGTCAAGTAATTCTGAACAATATTCCAATTGAGACAGGGGGAAAAGCAATGACAGAGCAAATGAAAATTACTGTAGTCAGAAGCAATGCCCAGATTTGAAACAAAAGACCCAATGCTATGGTTGGTCATATCAAGCAGCAAAGGATTTGAAAGACTAAGAAATCTCTTTTGTCCAAGAAAGCAGTACAAATAAGAAGCTGATCTGGCTAATTTAAATGTAAATTTCTTATCACCTGTCAGACAAGTGAGCTTTAAACACCTCCACTTAAAAACCCAGGCATCTCCAGCCCTAGTATTTAAGTGAAAATTGACCTCCCACCTCAATTTCCTTGTAAATGTGGCCATGTGGAAGCAAAGGGGTGGTTTGTTCCAATGCTTTATTAAATTTTGGTTATGTGTATGGTCGACATGAGATGACCCATGGGGAAAACAACCCTTTCAAGGCAGCTCCACACCACAGCCAAACACAACTAATCCTCTCAGAAACATGACATCCCAGGTAGATAAGCAGAAGTGATATGAAAAAGCGTTAAATGCATTGCATGGAGAAATCTCATTGATTCATTGATTGTTAAGCAATAAGGCAAATGAGAGAAAATTAGATTTTTAATTGGGTGATACGTAAAAAGAAGATGGGTCAATTCAAAGAGCTTGTTACATAATGAAAATTAATGTAAGCCTTAGAATCAAGCTCAAGGAAGAGTTTTAGCCAACATGATTTCCATTATTTTATCAAAGGGTTCTTTCTATATGCACAATTACACTCAAGATACTTCACTCTATAATGACAGCTGCACATTTCCACATTGCAAAAAATACCACTGCAATTTTGAGTTGGGTTGGGAGCATTTCAGTGAATTATTGATGCAGACACTGATTTCTACAGCTCAGTCTTCCCCACACCTCTGAGAACACAAATCAGTAAAAAAACCCCCAACATTGCGCAAATGCGGGAGAGCTATCAATGTATGAGTCAAAATCTAGAAAGGGCAAAACAGTGCCGGGGGGGGG